>JAWWEU010000055.1:7003746-7087834 GCA_035583155.1 Acropternis orthonyx | reverse complement strand
AGTGACTCGGGGAGGACCGGCACGGCAATGACATCAGTGCTTTAAACAACTTGTTATTCGGGAGCAATCAGCTGCAATTAGGTATTAATTAAGTATTATGAAAGTTGATTATTTAAGTGAATTCGGCTTTCGTCTCTCCGACTATGGTAAGTACAGCACAATTGTCCTTTTCCTGCCCCCAGCCCCCCGCTCGGCGGAGCCCCCGCTCGGTGCCGGTGCCCCGCGCCGTGCGGAGCGGAGCGCTGTCCGCGCTGCCCGCCGTGCCCCTCGGCGGTGCGGGGCCGGTGCGGGGTCTGCGGGACGCGGGGCCGCCGCTCCACCCAAACTTTTGGCGGCGGTGCGGGCCGGGCGGAGCGGGGCGCGGGGGCGGCCCCAGGTGCGGTGCGGGCGGCCGGGGGCTCGCCGCCTCTTTCACTTTTCTTCTTTCACTTGTTTTACGGAAGTTGCTCCCGCGGCCGCCGCCGCTCCGGCCCCGCCGAGGTGAGCCGGGGGCTCCGCTGCCGCCGCCGGTCCTGCCCGGCAGCGCGGCCCCCGCGGGCCGGGGCGGCGGGGCGCGGACCGGGCTGGCCGGGAGAGGATGCGGAGGGGAAGTTTATGGGGGTTTTGAAATGATTCTGCCTTTGTATTTGTTGTAAGTTGTGTGGGTTGTTTTCTCTTTCATTTTTTCCCCCTCCTGAGCTCTGGCGTCTCGGTGGTAAAGGTTGCTTGTCAGGTTCCTGTGCTGTCTAAATGAAAAGGAATTTAATTTATTTGGGACAAGGCAGTGTCAGATGAAGAGGCTGCTTATTACATTTAATGAGTATTATTTTTTTTTTCAGCCTGGGCATATCTGGGATAGGTTTGTTTTTGTCCTTCCATGTGAGGTGTATGCGACCTCCCCCACCCCTTCACATCTCGCAGGGAGGAGGAAAGGTGGCCAGGCTGGGGCAATGTTTTGGTTTTAGATTACAGGCCCTAGTGTTGGAGCTGGGTGTGTTTTTGGTTGTAGCTTTTTGTGGCGTGTCCACTGGTTTTGATCAGGTATCAGGACGGGGAGTAGGGTCTGGCCTGGCACTGGGCTGGGCTGGTGGCTTCACTGGGTGTGGTGGTGGACAGGGCTCCCATCAGGCTGAGCCATCATTGCAGCTGTGGGCTGCGGGGCTCCAAGCACTGGGGGGTTTTCCGGTCCTTGAACAGTCTGGGTCACAGTCTCATTCGGATTTGACTAAGTGGGCAAATTCAGAGTTTGGTAGGAATCCCATGGGCCACGTTACCTCCCTGTTTGGGACCACATCCCGCCACCTTGGCCCTGTACCTGCTAACACAGCCATACCCGCTCCTCCAAAATGGTGTAAACCATTCTCTGCCATTGAAGAGCCAAATGGCAGCCATGGGCCAAAGAGGCCTGTGCTGGCAATGCGCCACAGTCCAGGTAATTACTGCTGGAGCCTATGTGTACGTGTGTGTGTGTGTGTTGTTTTTTTTAATAAGGAGTAAGATGGTAATAAACTGGTTGATGATTGACTGGGCCTGAACTATGTACTCTGATGTTGTGATTGAGAGGATAATTTTGTCGTCGCTTATTCAATTTATTTATTTATTTCTACCATTGCTATACTATTGCCCAGCGGCCCCGGGGCCGCTTCCACCCGCGAGCGCGCCGCGCCGGCTCTGCCCGGGTCCGGCCGTGGGCGAGCGGCTGCCTTCGTGCTAAGATCAAGGAGCTGGGAGGCTGCGTGGGCAGCCCAGGAGTTAAGGATGTGGCGAAACTGCAGGAGGGCAAATGCTTTAAAGAGCAATAAACAGTGATTTACCCCTGATCTGCGGGAGCGGCGGCAGCTGCCCGGGTGTCGCCGGGCCGGTGGCCCCGGACGGGCAGGGCCGTGCCCCGGCCCCGCAGTGCCCTCTGCCGGCGGGACCCGCCCGCTGCCCGGGGGGCTCCTGCACCGCCGCCCCCCGAGCGGCTGCCGGCCCAAACACCGCCCCCCCAAAAGGGAACCCCCTTCCTCTCCCAAGTGTCGTGGGCGCCCGGCCTGGCCGCCTAGGTAGCACGTGGGTTTCGGTCTCCGGTGTGGGAACGCGGGGCTGCAGTACGCCATGGAAATGAGGATCTGGGAGATCTGTTTAAGTCAGCATTACGGTCTGTGTGTGGGTGAACCCGTCTTGTCATGATCTTGGGGCAAAGACCTGCCCCATAATCACCACCTCCTAACCCTTATCTACTTGGGCCAGCTTATCTCCCGCAGTCGCTGCCTCTTGAATTCTCTCCAAGCCCTCAGGCAGTGGCTCCCCGGAGGCAGTGCCCGGGGGCTGCTCACACGAGCTGCCAGCTGGCAGAGGCACGTCCGGAGGGGGTTCTTTCCCAGAGGGACTCGGTATGTGGGGTCTGACAGTCTGCTCTTGCTGAGAGCTGTCTCAGCTCAGTCAATCCTTGCGTGGACCTTCTAGGGCCAGAAGTGTTCATAGAGGTTGAGGGCTGAAAGGAATTCATGGACTGAGTCCATCTGCCCAGGATCGTGGCAAGATGTTCCCTACATGTGACTTTCTGCGAGTCTGGTTGTAAATATCTTGACTGACTGGGCACCTGTCACTTCCTTTGGAAAACTGTTCCACAGCCTCATTATCCTTGGTATGAGATTACAGGAACTGATGTCAGAATGAGGACTAAGACACCTATGGTAAATGGGTGGAGAAACACCTAATTTTCCACTCAAAGGGTCATTTTGTGTCTTTTGTCAAATCCCAGTTGTTGTTTGAAACATCCAGCTGACATAAACACCTTTTTTGGGCTGGTGGCAACTTTGTTTTTCTTTTTTTTTGACAGTACAGATTTTTGGGGCGACATTGGTGTCATTCCTGAGCTCATGGTCTGCAGAAGATTCCCAGGCAGTTTGTTTGGGTGTTCATGTTCCTTTCCAGTAGTCCTATGACATACTTGTTGGGTGGAAGGCATTCAAGGGCTTAAGCCTACTGAGTGAAGATTGTTCCTTGGGAGAAGGGTTTAGCAGGGCAGGGATTAACCTTCCCATCATGGTGGAAGCAGGGCCCAGCTATTATTTGGAGAACGTGCTTCAGAGCTGCTTGAAGTCCGTAGGAGTATTTCTACTGCTTTACTATAGAGAGACAACTCACAGAAAGACCAGAGAGTTGATCCCCGAGATAATAAACTCCTGTTTCCTCACCTGCACTCTGTCTGCAGGGTCCTGTGAGTCCTTCTCAACCAGGTCTGCCAGTGCTGTGCAGGTACTGCACCCTTCTGCTCTGAGACATGGTGTCCCAGGGGGGAGAGACAACTTGAACTGAAACCAGCTGGGAAAGGTACAGATATCTCCTCAGCTGGAGGGGATCAAGTATTAAACGTGTAGTTTCCATATAATTGGTTTTTTCTTTCTGTTTTCCTGGGCTGTTTATGCTTCCACCCTGAGTCTTCCTTGCTACTGTTGGAAAGGAGTATCTGAAGTTGGAATTTATCTCAGGGCTTTTCCTGCACAGCATTGTCTGTCCAGCTTCTCATGCTGCCAGAGCCTTCTGCTGTCCTCACTGTGAGAGCTTTTGCGGCCACTTTACTTCCCCCTGGGCTGCTGTGCAGCCTGCAATTTAGGTTTCTCTGTGAAAAGTTGGTTGAAAGTGTCTGGAAAGTAATGAAAAGTCCTGTGGGAGGTAGAGACAACCATTGCCTGTTCTGCATCTCCCACCTGCACCTGGGCTCCTTCCCTCCCTCCCAGGGTTTGGAGCCGTGGCCGTTCCCAAGGTTTGGAGAGCTCAGGTGCCACCCAGGGCTGAGCTCCCAGAAGCGCTGACACCGCAGAGGCCATGCTGGCCGATCCAGCTGGGGTTTGGGAGAACCAACGTCCTCGTCCTCAGCTGCACTTTGCAAAGCAGAGAGGGGGCAGAGGAGGCTTGGCTGGGAGCAGGGGAGGGGCAGAACCTCCAGCCAAAAGTCCCACGCGGCACCGTCTCCTCCCCTCCGGTTCAATGCGGACTGGATCAATTTGGACGTCTTCAGCAATAAAAAATGCCGATGTCGTCCTAATTCACCAGGCCCCGAGATGACAGCAAATTTACATTTTTTAATTAAACTAGCAGCCAGTTTTTATGAGAGGGGGCTGGGTTATGCAAATCAAATGGTTGTGTACGAAAGATTAGGAGAGTTTGGGAATAAATTCCACAAATGCTAATAAAAAAAAAAAAGAGAAAATGAGAGGGGGGAGAGAGAGGGACATTGTTCCATTAGCCCCTTTTAGACTGATTTCCCTAGGGAGAAGGCAATGGGGGTGAGAGATGGAGGCAGCTTTCAGAGACAGGTAAAATCCATTTTGAGGATTGAAAGCCCTTTGGACCAGGACCTTGTTGCTCCCTGTTTCCTCTCTGAGGGATCACAGAGGAAATGGAAGTGGACGTTGGTAGCAAAAGAAAAACTTGCTGGCTTCTAATCCCCATTCCTTCTTGACCAGTGATCTGCAGGCTGGAACAGCAGCCAAGGGTGGGTTGAGAATGTAGAGGGAGTGCACAGTGTTCTGGTGGTGGAGGGGCATGGGTGGGTGGAGGGCTGGGCCAGGTCACCGTGGTGCTGAGAGAGGGGGACAGAACAGTCCCTGGGTGGGCAAAGCGCAGGGGCTACACAGAGCTGCTCTGGATGGGGCTCATCTCTGGACTGCCAGATGGCCACAGAGCAGGGCCACAGCTGGGATTGGTGCCCTGGAGCTGCCTCTCCTTTGTGCAGCTCCTGGGGGTGGGTTCCTGGTCCCTGTCAGGAGCTGCTGCTGACGACAGGCAGTGGCACCGGTTGCAGGTGAGGGGCTGGGCTGCTGGTCCCTGTAAGCACAGGCTTTGTCTGCAGAGTAGAGTGTGTTTTGGAGAGGGATGATGATGCTCTTCCTTCCCCCAAATGCTAGACCCCCTTGTTGCGTGTCCACAGAGCTCTCAGAGGCTGAGTCCTGATATCAGCTTCCCTTCCCAGTATACTAATGTGGCACCAGCTTTCTCCCCCTTCTCAAGAGACTTCCCATCCTTCTTCATGTAGTGATTCTGGAAAATGAAACAGTTTGTCAAGTCCTTTCAGGAACAAATAGTTACAGTGAACAAAAAACATGTGCTTCACTCATGTAAAATACGTTCTTGTTTAAGTTTCACAAAGAATTCCAAGTTCTCATTGCATTTGGGAGTTAGGTGTGGTGGCCAGGTACCGAAGTAATTGTTTGCTCTGCCATGGAGAAACAGCACCAGAAAATTTC
The DNA here is from genome assembly GCA_035583155.1 of Acropternis orthonyx. Lineage (NCBI taxonomy): Eukaryota > Metazoa > Chordata > Aves > Passeriformes > Rhinocryptidae > Acropternis > Acropternis orthonyx. The sequence continues at coordinate 7,082,621 of JAWWEU010000055.1, read as the reverse complement.
TGGAGGCTGGGAAACTGCTTAAAGCTTCCAGTCCTAAGGCAGTTTCATGCTTGAAATAAAAGCTGAACAACTCGTGTAGGTTGGCAAGAGAGAGCAAGGGGTGGAGAGCAGGAGATACAAGGAAAAAGGATGGGAAGACTAAAGTCACCAGGTGCATTTTATGGCAGTCCCCTGAGGATTTGGTGTCTCACTAGAGAGTTTTGCCACCCATTCCTGGTTTTGGGGTGTGAAATGATGATTCACTGACATGCTCATGTTTTGCTTTGGAGAGGTGACATTTTAGCAGAGCCTCTTGTGAAATCAGTAGAAACACCAGGCTCTGCTGGAGCATTTCTGGAGGTGTTCCCCACACCTAACACCTACGTCCCCGTCACTGTGTCCTGCACATGCACGTCTGCCCCAGACACTCGCCCACCTCGTGCTCCCAGACACTCACGTGCCCTGTGCTGGTGTTGTGCTGAACTTCGTGTTCTCCAGGTTGCTCTCTCAAGACATTGCCTTGATGAACACTCTGTTTCCATGTGCTTGTATCGTCATGGCCAAGAGTGGCTCTTTCTTAGCAGCAGCAGGAGACCAGTGTGGTCTGTGTGTTGGGTGTCCCTGTGCTCTCGCAGCCCTGCAGTGAATTCCCCACCATTCCTGCTGCCAGGACCACTGGCCTTGGCATCAGCTTGGCCCACAACCGCAGGCAGGCAGGTGGTTGTACAGGGGATTTTTGTAACTCAAGTTTCTGAGCTGAGCTAGGGCCAAGTTCAGCCTAAATCTAACAAAGCTCCAGAACAGGTCTGTGAGACACGACAGAGTCTGAGGATTTGGTGTAGGATGAATAACTCCTAATCTATAAAGTGGGCATAATCATACTCCCCTGTGCAGCCCAGAGCCAGGGCTGGGTGCTTCAGTGATGGAGATAAGTGAATGAGGCCTGGCTGCTCTCCATGGATGGGTGTGGGGGTCGGGCAGGAGCGCTCCTCCCTCCAGCCAGGGTGTGGTGCCTGGGGTGTGGGAGAGCCGATCCCATTCCCTCTTCCTGGGAGTTCCTGCGCCCACCTGACCCGTGGCACCTTTGGCATCCTGGCAGCTGCAGCTCCGTGGGCTGGCAGCACCCGTGGGTCCAGCCTGGGTTGTCATGGACCTGCAGAGGGGGCTCTCCTGGGCAGGTGGGCGTTGGGCTCCAGCTGGGCTGTTCTGTTGGAATGGTGTGGTGGTGTCAGCCCCGCTCCCAAGACTGGCTGGGCTAGGGCAGAGCAGAGGCAGAACCAGGAACCTTAAGCTTCCATACATGGGAAACTGTCAAAAGCCAGGTAGCAACACCAGCTTTTGTCTGGTATTTCCAGAAAAACCCGGCAGGACCTGGCATCCCAGGGCATAATTTATTATGGAAAAATAAAATAATAAAGTCCCAATCCCTTTGAGGCCTGAGTCATAGAAGCATCTTCTCATTAAAGCAGCTCCACCTCTCCGCCTGGTGTTTGCCAGCTCCATGCCTGTATGAATCCACTCCCTGAGCCGGCTTGCCCAGGGCAGCCCTCCTCCTCCTCACTACCAACCCTTCCCCAGCACACCTCTGCTCCAGCACCCCTTCCCCTATCTGGAGGAGCATGAGCAGTTCCGCATCTCAAGCCAACTTCTCCCCAGGTGCCCCTTCTTTGGGCCAGGGGGATGTTTTGTTGGTGTGTTTTGTAGACAAATGTCTTAATCTTTTCACCCACCTCCCACCCCCTGTGCTATCAGGTTCTCTGGGCATGGCCCTGACTCCCACATCCCCCTCTCCCGGGTGTGGAGGTGTGTGATATCTTTCCATGGCTTGAAGCTCTCTTCCAAGTGGCCCTCTGCAAGCAGAGAAAGGAGAGGAAGCTGCTCCTGGAGTAATTACCATCTGCATGTCCCGAAGGCAGGCAGCAGATGTTAGCAGAGGAGGACCGGATTGGAAGAGGGTGAGGGAACAGAGGCTGGGGAGAGAGGGTCTGATTTTTCTTCTTGATTGCATATGAATATTTTTAACAGAAGCTCAATAGGACAAGAATCCTGGTTTTGCTAAGTTGATCCATGCATTTGGAAACTTTAAGGGAAAGCTCCTTTGCTCACTCTTGCTGTGTTTTCCATCACTTTTGCTTTTCTCAGCCTTTTTTTCATGCTGCACTATTTAGCTTTTCTTCCTAAATAGTTTTTTTTTAATGTCCTCCTTCCTTTCCATCTTCCCAGACCTGTCATTCTTGTCACCCTCCTGGACTTTCCATTCTGCCTTTGATTCTGTCTTGGTTTTCCTTGCCTTTTTTCCCCCTCCTCCACCTCCCTTCCATTATCTTACTCTCTTTATTTTTCATTTTCCCATTTGTCTGTGGGCTGATATTCAGATGAGCAAACTTCTCCCAGTTAAAGGAGGTCATGAATATTAGGATTTTTGTATCAAACAATGAAATATGGCTCAAATTACCCTAAAGAATAGGGCCCTTTTCATAAACCACCTGCTGTTTTTTTTGAAAGAAAGCACAACCACTTGCCTGTGTGCTCCAAGCAGTTGTCTCACATCTCCACCTCGCCAAGCTTTGCCGTTCCAATTTCTTCTGCTGAATTTGTTGCTCTTGGTGGAGTAAGTCTGCTCTTCCCAGACTGCCAGCACCCAATGAGTCTGGGTTTGGACAGGTTGGGACAGGATGGGGATTCTGGCAGGATCCTCACTACTTTGAATGTTGGTTTGTGATTGTGCTTTTTTGATTGCGGTGTGCATATTTTGGGGGTTTATTTTTGTTTTGAACAACATTTTGGTCTGAAACTCATTACCTCTGAGCTTGACTGAGTTCTCATTCAGATGTTGGCACCCAGCGGAGTGCAGAGATACACAGACCCTCTGCTTCTCCTCGTGCCCATGTGGACCAACCCTCTCCCCCACCACAAGAAGGGCTGTGGTGGAGTGTCCTGCTCAGGCCTGGACACCAGCCTGGGCTGTGCTCGTGCCCTCCCAGCTGTCACAGTCCTGTCCCTTTCCTGCCAGCCACGTGGCTGCGGAGAAGGAGCTGTGAGCACAGTGACTACAAATGCTTCTGGGAAAGCCGTGTCAGTGCTCCATGAGATCCCGAACTCCCCGTGGTCGTGGCCATGCTTGGCTGGACAGTGCCGTGTCTCTGCCTGGGCAGCGCCAGTGCACCTTGGCTGTTAGCAGCGACGAGGGAGCGGTGGAGCTGTGCCCTGTGAGCCTGGAGAAGTGCCGGCAGAAGAGGCTCTACACTCCCTTGGGAGCTGCCACGAGGCAGGCGTGGACAATGCCAGAGACAGGGACAACAGAGGACACCAACTTGTCTCAGACTTGTGTTTCGTTTTCAGTCCAGCCTATTTATATTCATCATAGTTGCTATTTATTCCCCAGTTACATGCATGTGTCTTGTCCTTGCTATCTTCCATCTTCCCATAGCAAACATTGCCATTTTCCACATGTGTCTCCTGGGAGGCACACAGCATCATCCCGCCTGGGATGAGACCACACTTCTCCAAGGAGGCACCTCTCAGCAGTGTACTCCTTCCAGGAGCCTGACCCAGCCCTCCCGCCCTCTGCCACCAGCCCCGCGTTTCCCTGGGCAGAAACTGCACACGCAGCCTGGGCTGTGTGAGCACCGAGTTTGTTTTGCCAGGGTGACCTGTTTAATCATCTCATTTTCTGGTGGCCGTTTATTCCTCGTTTCCACGGTTACAGCCCCATTAAGAGGAGAAGCAATAAGGCAGCGAGTCAAACAGGTAATAAAAACATTAAAGCCATGTGCGCATTGGGAGGGAGGGAGGGCGAGCAGCGCTCAGTGAGATGCGACGGGCCAAGACACGAGGGGCGCGGGAGCCTGTGCGCAGTGTGGTGACACCCGGCTCAGTGCCCAGCTCTGCAGGGGCCTCACTGCCAACAGGGTGTCCTGCAGCATCCCACAGCATCCCAGCCCAGCCCCTTTGCACGTGCTGCCACTGCCACCGCTGTGCTGCTAACACAGAGTTGCAAGCGGCCAAAAGCACTTTAAATTAGAATAATTTTGCAACTGTATTTCGTTTCAGGGCTGTGACTGTCAAAACTTGTAACTTGCTGTTTCTGCTTAGTTCTGGTGATGCTGGTGGACCCAAATGTTGCAATAGCACTTGCACTTGCCGAGGTACCTGCTCTGCCTGGTGTCGGCTGTGCTGATACCTGAGGAGCATGGCTCTGCATGGGTCCAGGAGAACTGACTGTTCCACCTGCTGCACCAAAGTATTCACAGCCAGCCCCCTGAGCCAGCACAACCTAGAGTATCCCAACAGAACTTTGAGGCTTTCCTAGGCAGAAGTATCTGTTGATGGAAGGGCGGGCGTATCTCTGCACCCTCCAGGAGAAGGTCAGGCTCCATGGAAATGGAATAGCTGGGTCTCTGCTGGGTGGCAGCGACTGTGTGGGGTGGGCAGTGGGTGAGAGCAGTGGGGAATGCCTTTTGGCCATGCTAGAAATCCGGGGAGAGCTGTGGAGGGCAGGCAGCATAGGTGGGAATTACCTTCCTCCTGCCAGGGGAATCTCGAGATTTCTGTTCTTTCATTGTGGGGTCAGAAGAGGAAAGTCACAACATGAAGCAACCTAAAGCAACAACTCTAGAGTGAGGAGAAGGCAGAGCCCTGCTGTCTCAAAAAAAGAGGGTAGTTCAGAGCAGCTCCCTTTCCTCCAGGCAGTGAGTGTTCCTCAGGGAACCCCTCAGGGGTCTTGGCAGGTGAAAGCCTTTTGTTACTATATGCTTGTTATCCCAAACCTGACTTGGTCAGCATGAGATGGTGGCTTCTCTCCCATAGGAAATTGTGGGCTAGATACACTGCTGGGCAGAAAACCATGACCTGACTACAAAAGCCAAAAGTTACTTTTGCTTATCAGTTCCCAGGGGCCGCAGAGGCCAAGCAACATTGGTTCTCAAGTTAGTGATGTTAGTGAGGGAGCTGACACTCTTAATACCTGTCTTTTCGTGTGAGGGCCAGTAACTGATGATCAAATGGATATTGAAATGATGTCACTAAGAAATAATTTTAAAACTTTCTTGGACACTGCAAGCCTGAGGCTTGGATTTTCAAAGTCATGCTGTGTTGGCCAAATTCTGTTTCTTTGGAGTTGGAGGTTTATCAAAATTGCAGCATCTCTGAGCAGCAAGGATGGCTGGGCTCTCTGGAGACCTGCCCTGGGCTGGAGAATGTGGACCTTGTGAAGCTGTTCTTAGTTCCTGACAATCTGTAGGATTGGTCTGGAAGCTGAATTGGTTATTAAGTATGAAAATGGTTTTCAGGACTCATTCCCTATTACCACACTGATGTGAAGGGCCCAATCCATTCCTGAGAGTGGGGAGAGGGGTTTGACCTTCTTTTATGTGTTCTCTGGCCACGCTGTGTTGTGCTGTGTGTTACCCGGGGTGGACACAACCCCTGATGCTTTGTGCAAGCTGCTTGCAAGTAATGGGCTTAGGAAAAACAAGCAAACTGCGTAGCTGGAAACACCCTGCTCAGGATGGGTTTGAGTTGCTGGGTCACTACATAAAGGAGCAGGTGCCCACAGGCTGGGAGGGCTCTGACCTGTGAATGAGGGCAAGTTTCACTGTGGATAAAGAGAAGAGGTTAAATATAACAGTCTCCCTCATATAGGTGGCACAGCCCTAGCAGCAAAACAGAAATACTCAGAAAAACAAACTTGAAAGAAGAGTAAGAAAATAATCACAGAACTGCAGGGTAATGGGGTGTTTTACCTCCTTGCTCTCTCTGTTGAAACAGTCTGCTCTGTTACAGCCCTGCTTTTCCCTGGTGGGATTTTTTTTTATTCATTTCTGACATTGTTTTGGGCTTTACAGTTTCTTTTCTCCACACTTTATCAGAAAGCATATTTGTGGTGAGCGCCTGTGAAAGGACCTGGCTTGCTGAGTAAATGTTCAACGTGGAAATGAGCCGCATGACCTTGAGGAGGGGAGAGGGAGGAAAGCTGAGAGAAATTCATAAAAAGCTGAAAAAGAAAAGAACAAGGAGAAGGGAGGGGAGAGGAGAAAAGATAAAAGGCCCGGCCAGACTAGAAGAAGACACATAGGAGAATAATGGTCTTTCTTGTTACAGTGGTGACTGGACATGTAGACTTAGACGTCTCAGAGAGCCCGATTCTCGGCTGTGCTGAGCACTGACACTGAAAAATAGGCCCATTTAAGGTGACTCAAGTTGGGCAACAAAAGTCAGTAGTCACTTTAGATCATCTTGGCCTGTGTTCAGAAGGGTGAATTTTATCCGTGGCGAAAGGCCAGCGGGAGGCCTTTCTGTGTACTGTTCCTGTTCCCAGAATAGGACTCGGGGTGGCTCCTGGACCTCGTGCCGGCCCTTCGGGGCAGAACCCACTGTCCTCGAGGCCTGGGCTGAGCCTCTGCCTGCCCTCCCCACACAGCAGGCAGGAATCGCTGGCTGGGCTCATGTGTCACAGCCCAGGCTCAAAAACTGGGCCCGAATTTGTTTGTGGGGTTTTGGCGGGGGGGGGGGGGTGGTGGTGGGATGTGCTGTGAGTGTTTGGTGAAGGGGCTGAGTGGAGCAAAAGCCCAGCCCTCAGCAGGAGGGATGTGGGCACGCAGGGAGGAGGTACCCCAGCTGGAGCAGAAACCCTTGAGCTGCTTTCCAGGCAGCCAGTGGCTTCTGCTACCTGCAAGAAAAAGTTTGGATGCATTTAGGCTCCCCTTTGAGCTCGTCATATTATCATTTCTTCAGCTCCCCAAATTCTCTTCATTGTCAAGAGGGGAAGTCTGACTTCACTGGCATCAGGACTTCCAAAACCCTGCACACTGACATAAGCAGTTCAGAGTGTGGGGGCAAGGGACGTGTTGAAGCTGAGCCCTCATTTGTGTTGAAACAGGGCTGGTCACCATTCTTTGGTTAAAACTAAATAGCTGCACCAATGATCTTCACATACACATCTTTAATTTTTAGCTCATTTAGGTTGGGAGGATGATGTTCTTAAGTAAGCTTGAAAATCGTAGAATTAGATTTTCATTGTATGGGAGAGCCCTACTGTATGGGGGAGAGCATTTTTTGGTTTCTTTCCAGTTGGAGTGCATGAAATAGCAGGGAAAAGTCTTGTCTAGTGATGACCTCAAAATAATTTCTATAGCAGTGCAGTGTGATGTCAGACAGACAGTATGTGGCTGGGTGGGAAGTGCAGGCAGTGGGAGCCCAAGTGCCTGACACAGGGGAAAACCAGCATAAATAAAACCCATCAGTTCTTTTGTGAGGAACTGGAGCAAAGTCACCAGTGCAGATGCCAGGACAAGGAACTGTAACTGTACATTTAATAGCTTTGGATGTTTGCTTTTATGTGACAGTTGCTGCTCAAGCAAACAGATTGGAGAATTCCAGACTTGCATGGATTTCAGGGGTTTTATTTCTATGTGTTCAGCACAGGACATGAGTGGGATGGGAGCATGTGGGGTGGGTGCAGTAGAAGGACCCGTACCCTGCTCCTCCCTCCCTCGCACTCACCACCCTGTGCCACCTTGATTTTATGAGCTGAGCCTTCCCCCCTCACTCCTGTCTCTTTCTCTGCCCCGCAGTCACTGTCCCCCAAGCCCCCCTCACTCACCTGTTCCCTGCTGCTCCCAGAATCATCCTGCTCTCCGGGAGCACCCTCTGTCCCGTTCCTCTGCCTCCAGGCATGTGCCTGTTCACCTGCTCCCACAGGAGCCCTGCCCTGTGTGGAGAGTCCCAGCTGGATGTCACGGCCTTCCCAGTGTGCCAGCCCTGCCTGGCCTCCCCTGCCCAGCTCAGGGTGCAGCCAGAACTGTCTGAGGAGAACTCAAGAGAGGGGCATGTTCTTGCAGTTTATTCTCCAAAAGGGAAGCCTGCAAGGGGTGAGGGGCAGACTCCTTGCAGCGAAGGTGTTAACAAATAGCAGGTGATTAAACATGACAAGCAGTGACATTTCTGTGTGGGGTTCTCAGTACCAGCAATGCCAAGAATGAAGCTATAAACCCTGACATTTTGTGTTATGCACTGAGGTTTTTAATAGACATCTTTCTCTCCCTCCCCCCTGTTTGTTTCTTCTATTCCTTTTTTTCTTCTGTCCCCTTCTGCCTTTCCTCTCTCTTCCTGACCCTCACCCTGGCTCTGCCCCATCCCAAGTGCCCCCCACCTCCTCTAACCATCCCTCCCTCCCTGCTCATATCTTTGCTCTCTTGCTTCACTAGACTCATTTGTTCGATGGCCTTCACTTTTGCTTTAGTTTGTCTCTTCCTCCCTATTTTCTTGTTACACTTTTCCAAGATTTTTTGCTTTTTGTGGCGTCATTCCCCCTTCCTTACTCTTCTCTTCCTCCTCCCAGCCCCGGTCCCTGCCATATGCACAGAGTCTCTGGCACAGACGCGCTCCCACACTGTATTGCACACACACCGCCGCTTCCCGCACACTTCCCTGCTCCCCCCACGCTCCTGCTCTCTCCTGCTCCGTCTCTCACATACGCTCACACTTGCTCTTTTCTCTCTGTGCTTCCCCTCTCCTGCTCTTCTTTGTCTTTGTTACTCCCTTCTGCTGTCATCCTCCCTCTGTCTGTTCTTTTCCACTCTCTCCCCTTCTCCCCTCCCTTTTCTTTCTCTTTTTGGGGGCTGATGTAATTTGCTAACCATGGGCAGCCAGGCCAGTTGCTTGTCAGGGAGCAGGTGTCCCACCCCTGAGTGATGTTTTTGTTAATAACATTTTTGCCCTGACTCAGAAGCCAGCATTTTGGAGATTGGTTGGTGGGGTTTTTTTAAGGACAGGAGCTGAGGAGGCTGAGCTTTTGGGAACAGTTGCTGGGTTTGTACTAAAAGGACTGCAACAGTTGTTCTGCTGAGCAAGAAACGTTGGAACAACTGCAGATTCCCTCTCTCTCTCCATATCTATCCAAAGGGCATTTGGAGGTGACACCCAATGCACCGTCCCCCTTGCAGCCAGCTCTGATTGGAGCCAAAGAGCTGCTGCTGGCTCTTGGACTTGGGAACAGGGCACTCCTGCCACTGGAATTGGCCCTACCAAGCCCCACTCTTAGAAAAAAGCTTTGCCTCTTCTGCCTTCTCCTGGTGGGGTTATGGGTACAAAATCTGCAATAACCCAGAGTGGCCAGAGCAGTCAGACACAGGGCTCTCTTCCAGCAGGTCACCTGGGCTCCAGGGCCCACTAGTAACAGCCCAGCTACATTACCTGAATATAAGAGAGGGGTCTCCAGGCACAGAAAGAAGAAGGGATTGGTGGTGGTCCTTGGTCTCCCAGTCCATGCCCTGCCTGGCTCACTGTGTCTTACCAGCCTGGGATCCCTTCCATGGAGAGGAGGGGTGGCAGTGAGGATGCTTTCCACTAAGCAGGATGGAAACGGTGTGGGCAGGCCCCTCAGAGCCTGTCTCTGCTGCTGAATCAGCCTGGCTGTTGCCACCAAGGCCGAAACCTTCCCCACCTGGCTGTCCCCAGTGACAGTCACACTGCAAAGTGCCACCTGGGGACTTGGGGCATCTCCAGAGGCTCTCTGAGAGGCACAGCGATTGCTTCTCTCTTGGCTGTGGGAGTCCCTGGGGAGGATGTGTAGGGAGCTCCTGGAGAATTCCCACACACCGGCTCTGAGCCGCGGAGCTGGTGGTGCTGAGCACATGCAGAACAGCGGGAGGCTCTGGGGGTGGGACAGCGAGGACACAGGCTGGGGCAGCTCCCGTGGGCAGGAGGTCACCGGGGGCCCAGTGTAAAGGGCTCAGCAGGTATTTGAAATGAGTCCAAACTAAACTGCAGCTTCAGTCCCAGTATTTCCTCTTCCTTGACTTTGCACTCGTTCTAAAAATCAAAATACTTCCCTGTAAAGACCCGCCTTCCCATAAAAGGGCCTCTGCCTCTCTGTCCGCCCAGGTCTTATTGATCAATCACCACAGACGGTGGCTGCAGCTTCAGTTGCCAAGTAGGGCAGATCGATAGAGACTTGGGATGGGATTTTTGGCAGCTGGGACATCTATTTGTCCCTCTTCCCACCCCACCAGCCCTCTGGGAAACGACCAGCATCACAGGGAGAGCAGGTGGAGCAGGAGTCCTTTGTCTGCCTCTCACCTTGTCCTTCCCTGCCCTCTGTGCTGCAGCCACAGGATCAGGGACCTCTGTGGGACCGTGTGTGCTGCACAGAGCATGGGGCACGTGCTGTTTTGGCTCCACCAGCCCATCTCTGCCACTTACCTTTTGCAGTGGCCAAGTTCACACTTTCGTGTACTGGTGCAATCCTATGGCTCATTCCAGGCTCCCGGAGAGCAGGATTTGGCCTTCATTGTTTACACAGTCTCTTTATTTAACAAGTGTTTCCTCCCTGCCTGGATTCAGAGTAACTCCCCTCTGCCCTTCCCTGCTGTGGCCATCAGTGCCATTGTCATCTTTCTGCAGACAGGGAAAAGCAGGGCAGAGTGATGGGAAGGGAGTTCCTGAAGGCTCGCGAGAGACTTGGTGCCAGAGTTGGGACTGGGGCCACACTTCTGGCTGTCCTTTGCCAGCACTCAGCCTTGGCCTTGGGACAGCGCTTCCCACTCAGGAGCCTGCCCAGAGTGCCCCCTCTGTGTGGGGCCAAACGCTGTGGGCTGGTCTGCAGCGTGAGCTGGGGGAACCAGAGGCAGTGGGGAGCAGAGGGAGCTGTGCAGGCTTCCCCTGCTCCATCGTGTCAGGAGAGCTGTTGGCTCTGCCATGAGATGTCCTTAACCCTTGCCAGCCCTCCTGGCTGCAGAACCTCTGGCAGGTGCCGAGCGCCACGCACAGAGTAGTTAATGAAATGAGTGTTTCGGGGAGGGGGCAGGGAGGCTCTGTACTGCACCCTGGGGCCCTGGGTTTATTAATGGTGACCTGCCATTAAAGACTAAAGTGCTAACCTGGTCATATTTAGCAGCTTTCAATGGTATCCCAGTGGCCTCCGCCTGCAATATCAACTCCTGCTTCCCCCCGCAGCCCCAGGCCGGCAGGAGCTGACTCCAGAGTTTCTCTGCTACGATGAGTCTGGTGGGCAGCACTAAGAAGTCTCTGCGCTGCTGCTGCCAGACAGATTTCCACCCCCTCCTGCTGCTCCAAGCAGCTTCCCCTCTTACTGCCAGGTCTTGCCAGGCAGCACTTGGAAAAGAAGACCAAATCCTGGCATCTTCCTGATCCCCTTTACGTAGACAGAGCCTGGGGGTCACTAGAGAGGGAGATGTGCCAGCACGAAGCTCTCAGGGCTTGGCCATGAAGGGGAGGCAAACTCAGGCTCTGCAAAGCGCTTCCAGAGAGCTCTCTGAGAAAGCACTGGCAAATTATTCCTCTGAGGTGGCAGGCTGGGAAACCAGGCAGCAGCTCTGCCAGACCTGATTAAAACAGAACTTGAGGCTAACAGCTTCAGTTCAGAGCAGGAGGGCTGCTCCCACTGCTGTTGTCCCTCTTGCTCCAGTCCAAGAGGGACGTGGAAAACCTAAGCATGGCGGGGATGGCCCCCAGGGGACATCAGCAGTTGGATATTGCAGTGACAGGCACTTTAGAAAGATGCTGGGAGCTGCTGCTGCTGGTCCGGGCAGGGATCAGTGTTAGCAGAAGAAAAAAAAAGCCCCAGAGTCTCCTTGAAGCTAATTCTGCTCTTGATGCCTCCCCAGAAGCAAAGATCCTGCTGTGCTCCGTGTGCCAACTGAGATTATTGCCTCCCCTGATCACTTCTTCCTGGATTAAAAACTCAACACAGAGTATTTTGCCATGTGTTATTCCAGGATACGCGTTAGAAGCTCCACGTGGTGCAGACCCTGGCAGAGGGATCAGGGAATCACGGGGCACCTCCAGCTCAGGCTGTTCCTGCTGCTCAAATCAGGAGGTGGGGATGCCCCTGCCCCCTCAGTCCTCTGTTTGGCCCGAGGTGGGGACAGGAGCAATGAGACCATAGGGATTCTCCTCTCCCCAGCAAGCCCCGTGAGCCACAGATGCCTCGTCCTCACAGCCCTGCCCTTCCTGTGGGCACGTTTGTCACTGTGGGCTGCAGGCCATTCCCAGCAGAGCCAGCGAGGGCAGGGGCCTTGTTCCAGCAGAGAGCTCCGGCCTCCCGACAGGACGAGTGCCGGCTTGGCAGCCAGGCTGGGGGCAATCCTCACTCTCTCATTTGGCTCTGTGCCCCAGCTGATCTGGAGCCAGGTTTTGCTGTAATCCCTACATCCTGTTGCAGGTCCTTAATCAGCTGGAGCCAGCCTGGAAAAAAACCAAAAATCCCAAACCCCAAACTGTTGTGGTTAAAGCTCCCCGCTGCTGGGTTGTGGGGAAGGGTGGGCAGCAGCCTTCCCGGGCTCCAGGTGGGAGGCTGGAAGGGCTGGGAGAGGTTGCAGCTCCCTTGTTAGGGATGGAAGCAGAGAAAAGGCAGTGTGTTTCTGCTGGGGATCACGGCAGGACCCCATCATACTGTTCCCCTGCAGAGGGGATGACTCTGAGTTTGAGGCATTGATTCCTCCTGTTATCCCACCACTGGCTCAACTGTGGGTGCTGCCTCTTCAGCCCTCACTGGGCAGGCTTGGAAACTCTCTGGGTTATTGTTGAGTTGTTTTTTTTTTCCCGTTTAATGCATAGAATAACACTGATGGGTCTGAACAGCTCCAGCCAGGCGACGAGGGGAAAGAATAACAAGCTCCTGAATGTCAGGCAAAATTATGGGCCATTGCTATTTAGGGTGAGTCTGGTGGATTTAGGGCCTCTCTGTTCTATTGTCCCAGCTGCTCTGAGCGTTGGAGCAGGCGAGACACAAGTCGGGAATTTTACTGCAGAGCATGTGCAGGGGAAGGCTGGTTCTGAGTGTTTCCGGAGGGGAGCAGCAGCGGCGGGGCAGAGGGGACAGTTTCTGTTGGGAAGCTGGTGAGATTTGATACTGAAGGGACGTAGGAGACTGGAAGTCCTGGGGAGGTGGTCATCCAGCAGAGCAGAGAGCCCCTTTGCTTCCTGTTTTTTGTCAGGATTCAGGTCCTGACGTTGACCACGCTCCTGAGTTCCGTGTAGGGTTGGTCTCCATCCATCAGACTTGGGCTGGCTGTCCAGCTGTCCAGCTGCCACGTCTCTGGCAGACCCTGCTGGTCCTCTCTGCATCTCAAGAGCTGCTCAGCCCCTCATCTTCTCTTGTGAAGCACTCAGGGATGTACTTTGTATGAAGGCAGAGCCTAAATGTGTGTATTGGATGGGGATTAGGGGTTCTGGTGCTGTCTCTTGGATGACTTTTGGCTGGTGCTGGTGATGTAACCAGGGCTGGCACCGTGCTTGCACAGCCTGCCAGGATCAGGGGGAAGGGCCCGGCTGAATAGCCCAGGAGAACGCAGAGAGGGTGAAGAAGGTTCTACACAGTGTGATAGGAGTGGGTCGTCCATGGGAAAGTGAAGTCTGCACGTGTCCTGAACAGGGTGTATGCTGAGCTTCCAGATTTTGGCAAACACACTCTGTCCCATGCCAGGGTGGGGAGGAGTGGCAGAGAGCAAGAAAGCCATTCTTGCTTGGCTGTCTGCACAGGCGTGAGGCTCAGCAGGGTGAATTCTCTGCTTCTTTGGGGCTCTTTTTATTTGACCGGATTAAAAAGCCTATTTGAGTTTCTTAAACCATTTAATCTAAAATCCCCAGGTAGATGCGCCATTGGATTCAGTTTTAAGCTTATAAACAAAATAGGTCTGTGTTTGTCTCTTCTTCATTCTGTTCTAAAGAAGCGAGGATTTGACCTGTCCCTCCCTGGAGCTGGGGGAGTTGGGCTTCTGGTGCTTAGGAATCCCCTTGAGCTTTCCCAGGGGTGGGAGGTGTGAAGTCCAGGGTGCTGCTGTGACCTTCCTGCAGCTCCAGGTCAGGTGTGTGTGTGGCCTGGGCAGGTGATGGGAGGAGCGAGCAGGGGCCAAGCTCCACTGGCTGGTTCCCAGGGCTCAGTACCTAAGTGGAGTGCTGGGCACAGGTAAAATCCCATTAGGACCATTGCTCTGCAGTTAGTGTGGGGAGATGGGAAAGGAGAAGACCACAGAAAATGGGAGGAAAGCATGGAATGGTCTGGGTATTTCTTTCCAGTTCCCACTGTCTGTTAAGAGGAGCTAGTTCTCCTCCTCTGCTCCCAGCATGCCCAGTTCCTTCCACCAGAGTTTCCTCCTCTGTCTCTCCTCTCCACCCACTCAGGGTTCTTCTCCTCTACAGTGCTGTGTTGCTTAGTGCTGCCACTCCCTGTGCTTCAGAGGAGGTTTCATGGGCATGAGCCCAGCTGGGATTGCTCTCCGAGCAGCCCAAAATGGGGCAGTCCAGGATTTGTGTTCGCAGGAGAGAGGTGCTAAGGATGCCCACAGAAGCTGCAGGAATGTTGCAGCTCTGTGGCCCACAGGGCCATGTTTCTGACAGCAGCTGGTGCCAGATGCTCCGAAGGGAGGTACCAAACCCACAGCAGGCAGATGTAAGATGATCTACCCCTGCGTCCCCTTGATGTCCTTTCCATGTGTCCACAGGGAGCACCTCAAGTCAGTGATGCCTGTGTGGGATGACAGTGGCAGTGCTCAGACCAACCTCAGCAGCAGAAGTGTCCCTTCCTGATGCTGTCCCCAGCGCTGGGAGCACAGCAGAAAGGCTGGGACACTCAGGTCCCTCGTGCAGCCGAGGGAAAGCTCCTTCCAGCACGGCTGTGGGAGGGCCAGGAGGGCAGGCTGAGCTCATCCCTTGTGGTCTTGGCTGTGAGCAGAGAGGCCTCCTGTGTCCAGGGCTCTCCAGGAGACGCTTTATGAAAGAGGATGGTGGGAACAAGACTGTATCCTTCCCCCCCCCTTCCTTCTCCCAAGGAACTGGAGACAGACAGAGGGACAGGCATCTGTCCGGTGGCAGCTTTGAATAGGAGGGAGCCCTGTTCGCTTTGCCGAGGGAGCCTCTTTCTATATGGAAATGAAGAATTTAGGCTAATGGAGCTCAACCATCTCTAATTTTGCGATGGCAGGAGGATTTTGATTGAAAGTAATTAAGCAAGCTAGCTGTAAAATTAATTAAAGCAAAAGGGGGGGATTTTTTTATTGGATTGGATAGCGATATAGCGGCTGTCAAATGGGGGACGGATGGGGGTGACCTGAATTCTCTGCCCTTCCTCCTCCCACCCGGGACGTTTATGTCACTTTAATCTCCTTACAGCGGCTGGTGTGCATTTGTTTGAAATAATCAAGGAAATATGGTCAGAAATTGTCAGCTTTCAGATCTAATTTACCTGACAGCCCTGCGCGGACCAGTAAGCCTCTGTGTGCGTGTGTGAGAGCGTGTGTGTGTGGTGCATGCAACTGTGTGGTCATGGAGGACTCCTTGTCTCCCTTCTCCCCTGTTTTTGTTCACTCTGTCTTCTTGTGACTCCTAGCAAAAATACTTCTGGCACATCTGGGACCACCCAGCACCTTGCAGAAAAAAAGAAATAAGTTTGACAATTTTCCTGCGGTCTCTTCTCCACCCCCACCTTCCCATCACTGCCTCCTCCCAACCTGCTGCCTCATCCTTGCACCATAACCAGCTTTAGGGTTTAGGCAATATAGGATTAGGGGAGGTGGCTGTAATTCTTTATTCCAGATGGCTGGCAACTGCTAAACCCACTGTTACAAGCACCAAGTTATAAAAATACTTAAATTAGGCCCTTTGTTTCAGCCCATGTCCCTGCCAAGCAGCTCTCCCCGTGTCCTGCCGGGAGCTCAGCTTGCCCAGAACAGGTGGGGACTCTGAGTCCAGACTATAATGATGCTGGGGAGAGGCTTCTCTGGACTCACACCTATCTGGATTCCCTTGCTCAGCTCCATCTGCTTCTTTTTGCCTTTAGCTCTTAAAGACAGATCCTGCAGTAGGAATGAGCTGGGCATCAGTTGGTGTATGTGAGTGCTCAGTTAGCAGGTGAAGGTCCCAATGCAGGGACATACAAAGGCTGCACAATCTTGCTCATGGAGGGGGAGTGCACACTCCTGACAGAGGTCTCAGGTTTCCCCTCTGGACCAGACCCTGCAGGAACCCAGCGACCTGAGCTCGGTTCAGAAACTGGGGAGGGAGGGCAACTACTGTAGGGGCGGTGTTTCCCCAGGGTGGTGCCTCGCATCGGTCTTGCTAGGTTGGCTCTTAGGGTTATTATTTATTATTTATTATTGTTCATTAAGCGCTGACAGAGTTGGGGCTTTTGTTTGTTTTGTTTGGGTCTCCATTTAGAGGCCTTCACTGAGGCAGACTCTGGTGCCAAGACCTCCGGCGCTTTTACAATTACAGCCCGTGATGCTATTGTATTGTTTATGTAATGACTCTCAGTCCCGAGGGATTCTGCAGCCTTTCTTAGGCCAGAGCACCCAGTACCTGGCAGGGAGCGTGCAGGGCGAGTGCTGGCCCCTGGTGCCAAGGAAGATCTCTGGGCTTTACCTCCCAGGGGATAATTAATACGTAGACGAACCAGGCTGGACCCGCTGCGAGGATCCACATGCAGGGAAGTTGATTAAGCTGCTTCAGAAGGAGCAGATGATTCATCCCTGCCTGGTCTGTGTGGCCTTGGGGGGGTCTCATTGTGGCTCAGACCTGATGCTCTGGCTGTTGGGTGTCTGTAGTCCACCAGTCTGGATACAGAGAGCTGAGTGACCGGTCTTTGCGGGCCAGCTGATGTGGCCAGTCCCTGAGTGTCCCAGAGCACCCCAAACCATTTCAGAATCAGGATGGAAACTTTTGCCCTGTTGAGCAGGTGTGTGGAGGGCTCCTCACCAGCTCTGTGACCTGCAGGCCGTGGGTAGGACCAGCCATGGGGCTGTGCTGAGGTGGGTGATGAGCTCATCTCCGTGATTCCTGGGGTTCATTCCAGTTTTGCCACTGATTTGCTTTGTATCTGTAGCCATCGAGTGCGTAGCTTTGTGCCAGTGCTTCCTCATCAGTATAATGGGCATAATTAAACTTCCCTGATTGAAGATGGCGCCCAACACTGAGTGTGCTGGCAGATTGTTTTCTTTTGTTTAAAGGTCCTTTCCGAAAAAACAAGGTAAGACCCAGTTTTAGAGTGCTGGTTCCTACATCATGTTTCAAACATTTGTGGGTTAAAGTCTGGCAATATCAAACCCTTTCCTTCTGGGACACGCCAACTCTGAAGAGTTGGCTTCTCCTACACCTAACAGAACAGAGTTAGGTGAAGACTAAGTGTTTCTGAGCACTGTCTCCTCTGTATTCAGCAAAGTACAGGAGGTAGCACTGCTGATCTTCTGTGTTAATTACAAATATAGCAGAATGTAACATCAAGAATAGTCTAAATAATTTCATGGCCTGTTAACCAAGAGAGAGTTTGAGTTCTGGGACGTGGACCAGGCTACCACTGATAATGGTATCTGAAGTCAGTGGTGTCTGGAAGAAGGTTCATACTGTGCTGGCTGCTCCGATTTCCTTCTGTAGATTGCAAGACCAGATGATTAACAGTGCATTAGATAATTTTCTAACATAACATTCCCTACAGGCAGTTACTGGCATTGCTGTAGAGACATCCTGAACGCCGTGTTGGAAAAGGAAGTGCACAGGACAGTCTTTCTGCATTGTGAACATGTTTGAGACCCCCATGCAAAACTGTGCTCTGTTCTGACTCCAAGTCTCCTCAGACATGGCCGAGGAAAATGCATGTGAGTGCTGACCTGGGGGCACCTTCTGTTGTTCTTTTTGCACCTGCTTGTACCTGTTCAACACCTCTCCCCTCTCAAGCACTGCCACTCTGCAAATGAGTCTGGAGACCCTGACTCCAGCACAGCCAGGAGCTGGGAGGCATCCTGTAGCTGAGATGGAAAGTTCAGATTTGGGGGGGCGTGTCTTTTGCTCTCCGTTTGGTGTGAGTGGCAGTGGAAAGGCATAAGCTCAGCTCCCTTCTCCTGTCACGGACATGGTGCCAGCTGGGAAATCATTCTGCTGAGCTGAGCAGTGACATGAGTGTGGGAGCGTCAGAGAGGGACCGAGCGCGGTGGCTTGGGGAGAGCTGAGGCTCTGGGCTGAGTGTCTGAGGTACGGGATGTGTTGGCTTGGCTTGCTTGTGCTCAGGGCTAGAGAGGAGCTGCCCATCCTCAGTGTGTGGGGCGGGAGAGTCCTTCAGAGAGCAGACTGGCAGCTCAGCTCACATCAGTTCAGAGAAACCTTGGGAATGTGCAGGAGACCTCGGGACTGACTCAGGCGGGCAGACACCTGTACCTGCCTTTCCTGGGGAGGCACTGCAGGCCGTGAGCTCTCACACAGCATCCTGCTCCCGTGCTGAATCCTGGCTGCTGTCCCTGTGCATCCAGCTGGCTTGGGGCAGGAAAGGGCAGAAAAAGCCAGAGCCAGTGGCTCAGCTGAGCGGGGGGTTCAGGCAGAGGTTGCCCTGCCTGACTTGCAATGGATTCAGGGGCTTTCTATAGAAACTGTCTCCAGGGCAAGTCTGAACAAGCCAGTTCTGCTTAATTTCCTGTGGAGGCAGAAAAGCCACCAAGAAAATAAATATGTTGCAACAGAAGGTTTGGGGATAAGAGGACATAGTGTTGCTGGCCAAACAGGGCAGTGGGTGATGACATTTCTGCCATTCCATTTACTTCCCTGGCAGTGGGACTCAAGGACCTCATGAGGCTTCAGGAAGGCTTTTGTGGAGACATCCTGAGCAGGTTAGAGGAGTGCTGAGTGGGGCAGGGCAAGGCAGTGAGGGGGACATGGAGAGCCATGTGTCGCACTTGCAGCTTGACTGCTGGGGCCCACTTAAAACACGAGTCTAAAGGGAAAGGGCATCTGTGTGTCTTCAACTCAACCTCTCTCCCCTTTTTTACCATCTCATGTCCTCCCTGGAGCCCCATGCAAGTTTATAAATTTACACCTGACTGCAGTAAAATCACCAAGGTTCATTAATTCTGAACCCTGACATGCCAGTCCGCCACCCTGGCACTCATTTGCAGGGCTGTCATGGCTAGTGCAGGGCTTCCTCATGGCTTATTAAATCAGCACCTTGGAAGTCTGTGCTGAATTCATGGAATCATGGAATTGGTTAGGTTGGAAAAGACCCTTAAGGTCATCAAATTGAACCATTAACCTTGGCACCGCCAAGCCCACCCTGAAATGGGGGTAACCTCCAGGAGGTGGGAGCAGGCACCCAGTGTCCTCACTTGGGTGACTCGTACTGGTGTGGTACTGGGACTTCTGGGGACAGCTCCTGAGGTCTCCTCCTCCTGCACCCCAGCAGAGGAGGGAAGGGAGGCTGTGGGCTGACTGGGAGCAGCTGGTGCTGGGTGGTCCCTGCGTGTGCTCTCACAGCACCAGGGCAGTCCCAGCCCTGGTGAGAGCCACGCTGCTCCCCAGACAGACCAGGGTGCAAAGTCTAGACCTGGGAGAGGCTGAAGGCAGCACTCCCTGAGTTCCCTCTGCACAGGAGATACACCCTCACAGAGCTGTCTCTTTATTTGCAAACTGAGCAGTTGTACTGGAAGAGATTTAGCAAACATGGGACTGCACAATGCTGTGTGTACTGAGTCACACATCAGGGCTAGAGCTAACTAGCACTGTGAGCTACTGAGGCAAACATTGGAGAATAGTTACAATAGGCACCAAAAATATCTTCAAATGAGATCTTTCTGCATTGCTGCATGTTGGGTAACAGGGAGGGCTGACAACCCAAGCTTAAATTCTACCCACATGCTCTAGAACTCATTCTGGGTAAGGCAGGCAACTGGGATGGGAACAAAGCAGAAGAAAAGCAGGTGAGCTCCTGTAAAGGGAGCCCTGATTAGCCAGCTTCACATAGATTGGGAAAGTCCTGGCTCTGGCAAAACTCTAGGGATGGACCCTCTGCTCCTGGCTCTGGCTGCATTTCAGGAGGGAGTGACCCAGAACTAATAACACGCTGCTGGATCTGCAGCTCACACCTGCAGGATTGGTCCCTACAAGATATGTCTGGTTTTAAAGCTCCCAGGCAAGGGAGCTACTCTTGGGGTCTCTTGTAGAAGGTCTCCCTCTTGCAAGATTTTCTCAGGTGTTTGCTCTGTGGTTGCTCTTTCCTCTCCACCACTCTTATAAAGTGAACGAGCCACTTCTCCAAAGCCCAGCTGTGTTTTCAGAGACACAACTCCCCAAACTCAGATTCTGGGGGCTTGTCCAGGCCATCTCAGCAGAATGGGAGATCAGACTGAGTGCAGGGCTGGCAGTGAGCATGGAATCTGACTCAGTCTCCTGCCAGATGACCCTTCAGCATCCTTCCCCCAGTCCCCAAACCCTTCCTTCGCGTCCTGCTGCTCTCCACACCCTCGTGCTGGGGCTGGGATCACACCTCAGCCTCTGCACAGCCCCTTCCTGCCTTCCAGCTCACCGTCTCTCCCACTGGTTTTGCAGCCGTTTTTTCTGCCAGCACAGGGCACTGAAAAGTGCTGGCACTGCCAAAAACCCTGTGTGCACTACGACTCCCCAAACATCCCTTTATTTTTATTGTTCTGTTAATTACTGTTTAAACTTTAATAAGTCACTTCGTCAGGAGGGGGGACCTGCAGTGAGGTTTCTGTGCAAACACTGGGCCCGGCAGTGACTCTAGTGTAACATAACCCTTTATACAATGTGGGAATGTTTAGACTGTAACAGAAACTTGTTATTTTAATGACAGTTAAAGGGGGGAAAAAAAAGAAAGGAGCGAATGAAAAAGGGAAGCAGGTTTTGTTGGGGAAATGGCTCATCTCAATCTCTCTGTCTGGCCTCTTTTCTCTGGGCTTTAATGATAGCTGGATAAGGAGGCTTTATGGCTTCTGTTGAGGCAAGTCTTGTTCCCAGAGATGCTCTATACAAGGCATATGTGATCCCCACAGTTGTGTGGGGTGAGGCCAACAGCAGAGAGATGCTGATGGAAGCAGCACGGCTAGATTTTGCTCAGAGGCAGTAGCAGATGCCGAAAACCAATTTGAGCTCAGTCTAATTATTCTGACCCACACAAGAGACTTTCCCCTTCTATCCAGAGCTTCTTCCACTGGTTAAGTTTTTAAGTAGCTGTCCTGAAACAGATGCTGGCATGTCATAGATAAGAGGGTCCAACATCCCATGGAAAAATGGACCTTGAAGCAAGAAAGTTATGCCTTATTTTGTTGCTTCAAAAGGAGGAACCATGGAGACCTGAGAGAGGGAGAGAACCTGGCTTACAGTCTTGGCAGTGGGAGAACAGAGGGTTCATAGGGATCCTTGATTTTGGACTGTGGCTGTTGACATCTGTATTGCTCTGAGGTAGTGGAGGTGCCTGTGCAGTGGCTGCTGTCCCTGCATCACAGCACTGAAGTCACCTCCAGGTTTGGCTTGGCTATATTTAGCACTCACTATAGACAGCACCATATAGAGTGATATATATGATCTGAAAACCTTCAACTCCTGCTGACCTCTGCTGCTGCAGTGCAATCCCCCAAACCTGCCTGAGGAATGACGCAAGAGCAGGAGAAGGGAGAGCTCCTGTGCTTTCCCTGCCAGGTTCCATGCTCCCCCTCCCCAGGTTGGTCACCAGTCCCTGGCAGTGCTGGTCCCCTGGGCAGCCCAGCTTTTTCTGCCAGACTTGGCTGTCAGGCCCCCAGGGAATGACGGGAGAGAGGTGTGCAGAGGTTGTGGGGCGTGGACTGGGGCACCAGAGCTTTGGCAGGAGATACTGGGGAGGAGGAAGGTGGAATGGTGTTGGGAATGGTTGAGGGAAGAAGCGAGGAGATGAAGAGCACCCTAAGGCTGAGGCTGGCAACCGGGAGGGGAAGGGGGCACAAAGGGCAAAATTTTGGAGGGAAGGGGAGGTTAGGAGGGTGTGGCGTGTAAGGAGCATTTGCTGGAAGAAAGAACCTTCCTCGGGCATCAACTCATTGCCAGGAGTCCAGTTCCTCTGTTCAGGGACACTCTCCCCGCTTGCTGAGTTTCTGACCAGAACAGGAGCCTGGGGACTTGCACTCCATAAAGCTTTTTGGTGAGGGCGAATGTGGGTGGAATGGGAGGGGTTGAAATCCTGGGCCTCAGGGAGTGTGCTTTCCCAAGTGGGTGAGCATGCAGGGAGCAGCCAAAACAGTTCACGCTCTCCTCGCCCGCTGCCGGGGTTGTGATTGTTATTGATTGGGTTTGCTGTTCTCGGCACTTTGTGTTTTTCCAGCTGAGTATTGGCTGCCCCTTGAATTTTATTTTATTTTTTATTATGTTTTTTTACCTCTGCTTTAGTTCAGATACCCAAACCATGGCAGATGGGGCAGGTGTGTGCCCAGCCTGTGCCAGTCAGCACTGTGGGGCTGGGCTGAGTCTGCACTGGGGCTGTGCGGGGCTGGGAGAGTTCAGGGGTCTGTGTAAGGTACCAGTGATGGGCAAACCTGCTGTCAGTGGGATTGAATCCATAGGTCTGTGTTAGTTCTGGATGTGTGTGGTGCAAAGAGGTAAAGACATCTGCTCTTGTAGAAAAACCAATGTCAGGGCTTCATGTTGGAGCAAATAACAGGACCGTGCACAGGGATTTCCACGCGTGGGCATGTGGTGTATAGCTGGCTTGGGGTGCATAGGCTTCAACCCCAAAGCCAGAGGGCCAAGGGAATTCTTAGCTGGAGAAACAGTTTTGCTTCATTTCCAAGGTGTGGTCATGACTTGCAGGACCCCCCAAGCCCCTTGTGTTGGGCAGCTCTCCCTCCAGCTGTGTCCTCGTGTCCGTCCCCCCACAGAGCTGTGCCTGCTCGTGGGGCCAGTGGCAGGAGCCGTCCCTTCAGGAATGGCATTTTCCAGGTTCCTGTGTGAGGCTGAACATGTCCCAGCTGCAAAAATAACTAGCCCTTATACCCTGTGGAAACAGGAGCAGCAGCGACACATCTGTCTGGTCTGGGCAGAGCCAGCTTGTAACTAATGCCCCAAAGGGGCATCGAGCGGCTGCGAGCTCCTTGCCAGCGTGCAGGAACCCAAAATAGAGACCTCTGGGGAGGACTGGCCCGGCGCAGGGTGAAGCTCTGCGGTGGGCAGAGCTAGAGATACCTCTGGGCCTCTCGCAGGGCCAGTGGGTTCCAGCAAGACGTTAATATTGACTGGCTTCCCTGGCCCGGCTGCAGGGCCTGCTGGCACTGCCGGGCACCCGCGGCCCCCGGAGCGCCCCCGGCCCCTCCCGCCTCCCCCATGGCCGGTGGGGTCACTTTGGTTGGAGAGCACAAGCAGAGCTCAAGGATAGAGCCCCCTGGACGGAGCCAAGGAGCCACCGAGCAAAAACGCTGAGGTTTTCCTTTTCTGTACAGCGCGTTTCCCTAAATTGCCTTTGACTGTGTGCATCGCTAATGAAAGTTTATGCCCTTGTTAGAAGGACAGGCAGGTCCGTTCCAGTTAGGGCTGGGTCTATCCTTCTGCCAACTGCCCTCCCCAGCACACACACACGCTCTCGCTTGCTCTCCCTGGTGAATAAGTGGAGGCTGTTATAAAAAAAAAAAAAAAAGAGGAGGGGAAAAAAAATTTCCATATTTGTGTAAGTTGCTTTAAAAGCATTTTATCATGTCATAAAAAAAAAAAGAAAGTACTCTCGGAAATTGATCCTGCACATGAGCCCATTGGACAGAAGGACGTTGGGATGTTAATGGCTATTTTGCTCCAGGGTGGCTTATTAAAAAATTTATACATAAATGCTTAAAATTGCATAAATTATTTAAAAAAAAAACATAGTAAGCAATTTGCAATCCCGATCCACTTTTCCTCTTTTTCTTTCCCTTGTCATTCTTTTCTTCCCTTCTTTCTTACAAAAAAAAAAATTCCTTCCCCCTGCTCTCACCCTTGTCCCCTCCCTGTCTGAAAATGTGATGTGTCCAAAATTGTACATGTGTGTGGCTAAAATAAATAAGATTTTAAATGGTACCTGCCACTGGCCAGGAGAGCTTGCAAAAAGGGGCAAATTAAAAAAAAAAAAAAAGAGGGAAGAAGGAAAAAGAAAAGAAAGAAAGAAGTTTGGATATGATGAGTGTTTCTCGCAGGCGTGGAATGTCACCCACATATCCTGGAGATTGTACTGGGGAGGTTTATGATGGTTTCCCATTGATTTGTTTCCCCGACGCAGCTGCCGACCTCTATTGAGGGACAAACATAATCAGCACTGACGCAAATTAGATGGTTATTCGTTTTGAAAATTGACAGAAAAACAATAAAAAAGATGAAATGCTCCCAAATCAATAGATATAATGAAATTCAAATAATCCGAGAGATGAGGTCTCCATGGCAACTGATAATGTGGAAAAGAAAACAATTTAATAAAGGACAGACACACTTTGAAAACAGATTGGGCAAAGGGAAGGCGGGGGGGCGAGGGAGCAAGGGGGGCCGTGGGTTGGGTGGTGGTGGGAGGGGGCAGCGGGAGGAGGTGGTGGTGGGGAGCCGGAGCCGCTGCCTCTCCGGTTGGTTAGCGGTGCTGTAGTGAAGGATCACTGTCCATCCCAAGGACGCTTGCCATAATTAAGAGAGGCTTTCGGTCCAGAAAGTGCAGATTCAGGTTTTAATACACAAAATTATTTCAGGAGCACTGAATCGGAAAGTCGTTTGTTATGACCTTCCTGAGAGGCCTGGAGCAGGGCATGTTGGAGGCGCGGCGGCTGAGCCAGCTGAGTTATGGCATATTTGTGTTTTTATAGTGCGGAGGGGAGGGGGGAAGGGGGGAAGAAGGTTAAACAGTATTTACAGCTCAGTTGTTTTCAGAAAGGAAAGAGAAATAGAGTTCATGAAAAGATGCGAGTGGAAGAGAGAGAGAGGGAGAGGGAGAGATCCCCTGCCCGGCACACACACTCCGCTGGGACGCCAGCTCCTGTGAGACACTCACCCGTGCTCTGGTTGCCTTAAGGTGTGAGGTGCACATGGGCTGGGGGTACAGAGGGGCCTGTGGTGGGATGGGGAGCATGTCTGTCCCTGCTGCTGAGTCTGGCTGCAGGGTCCAGCTGGGAGCCCACTGTCTTCTCACTCCAAGCTGCAGAATAAACCACTCCTGGCA
Source organism: Acropternis orthonyx (assembly GCA_035583155.1). NCBI lineage: Eukaryota > Metazoa > Chordata > Aves > Passeriformes > Rhinocryptidae > Acropternis > Acropternis orthonyx. The sequence continues at coordinate 7,057,717 of JAWWEU010000055.1, read as the reverse complement.
TGCTGAGAGTGTGTGAGTGTGTGAGTGTGGGTGCTGGTGGGCTCTGTGTGCGTGCTGGCCGCCTGTGCAGGGCTGAGCAGAGCCGGGTGCATGCGGGCTCTGCATGTCTGTCTGTACATACGTGTGTGGATGTGACACCTGTACAGTCACACCTACACAGGCGTTCTGTGCATTAGCATGTGCTCTGTGTGCACAGCGCTTCACAAGCACAGTTGTGTATGTGTGTGTGTGCTGGCTCATGTGTGCCTGTGCATGTGGTAGTGCACCTGCACGGCCACGTTTCTGTACACGTGTGTGCTCCCACCGATGGGTGTTTGCAGTCAGTGATAGCACAAGCACATGGCCAGGCTCATGAGGACAGGGCAGATAAGAAGATGAGCCCTAATGACCAGAAGGGAGAGCAGCAAAAGGCAAGGCAGGGAATTAGCGAGGTGCAAGCACTGGGAGGCATGGGGTGAGTGCCCACATGGCCAGGCGAGGGGTTGCTCTCCCGTGCTGCTCTGACAGGACTGCTGAGTTAACAACTCAGGGATGAGCCACTGCTTGCTCTCTTCTGACCCAACCATGAGCCTCTTCCACACAAGCAGGATGGACAAGCATTTCTCCAAATCACACTGCACAGTATTTGCAGGTCCCAGACATCTCTGGGGATTCAAGAGCCCCAGAGCTCCCAGTGCTGTGTGTGATGGGTGCCTGCTCTCTGGGTTCAACAAAAGACTCCCAGCCCCACTTGGGGATCACAGAAGCCTCTAAGGGATCTGAGTGCCCCCTTTGCATCCCCAGCCCAGAGCAGTTCCCTGCTCACATACAGCTCAGGCAGTGCCCAGGGGCTCTGGGGAGGACATAAGGCTGAGGTGCTCTGGTTTGCTCTCTGTCTGCAGCTCTTGCTGAGCTCTCACCCACCTCTTGCGGGCTGACACACTGATTTACTTTGCAGGACCTTGAAAGACCACAGTAATGAACTTTCTCTGGCCCTGGGTTTCTCAGTGATGCAACAAGCATTCAGGCTCACAACTCCCATTTAGCTCCCGACTTACCACTGCAATTAATTAGGAGTCTTCATTCTTTGTTGGGTCTGAGCTTAATAGTGCTGAAAGGGATTGCAAATTGCTCTTAAACTGTGGACCAACTACCAGCAGGGTCGGAGGGACCCTATTTTAAGAGGTGGCTCACTTAACCCTTGCCCTCAGTTAGGGATGAGCCAAGCCTGACATCAGGGAGCTGCTCTCCACTGACTTGGGTCATGGTGGCTTGGGATTATCTGTAAAGGCACTCACTAAAGACAGCCACCAAGAGGGACTGATGAAACTTTGAGCAATTCCCTTCCAAATCTCTGTCCTTTAAGAGACCTGTTGTGTCTCCCAGGTCCTTTTTATTCCCCCAGTATCAGATATTTGCAGCTAAATCTGATCCCTCGTGATCCCACCTCCACGATTCCCTGCACCGCTGGCCTGGACTCGTTCAGCATTTACAGAGGTGTCTGTGCAGTGTTTCCAAGAGGCTCATGTCTTGGCCTTTCCTTCATTCCTTGGGAGCTGGCTCCCACACGGGCTGGCAGGCCCTGCTCCAGAGGCTTTCCCAGCCCTCTGCTTCCACCAGCCCTTCCCTCCCTCCCTGCATCCCGCGGGTCCTGCTGGCACAGCCCTGGCCCGAGCCTGTGTGCGGCCGGGAGGTGAAGTTAGGCATCGTGTTTGCCTTTAGTTGCCCTGACAACATGTCTGGCTTCACAGGGAGTTTTCCAAGGGCCACAGCCGGCCTGCAGGGACCTGAGGGTGATGAGCTATTACTCTTCACTCTCCCTTTTGCGTCTTTCCCCTTGGTTTTCTTCACAACCTGTGGGGAGATTGATGGCAGGATTGTGATGTAGATGTTAGCAGTTCTGCTTGATTTATAGAGTTACTTAGGCTGAGTGAGGCCACTTACGCTCCTCTGGATAGTAAACCTTTTAACTGGACTAAAGAATTAATAATAAATAAATAAGGCACGGAGGAGAAACTGGATCAGAAAAGCTGATCCTCTTGGCTTTATGTTATCTGAAAGAAAGACTCTGAGGACAGAAGGCTCCCAGGGAGCTGCTGCTCGGCATGGGGAGCCCAAGACCCCACTCACAGTGTTGGGCTGGAGGACTGAGAGCAGCTTTTCATGAGGAGGAAACTGTTGAAATGGCTTATCAAAGATCCTGTACTGACAGATGAAGTGGGAAGTTGGCTGCAGGACACAGGGGACTTCTGAGCTTTATTCTGTCCTGTATCACTGCTCTTCCTCTGCTGTTACTTGCATTGCAGTGGTACTAAAATTGCAAAGGCACCGAGCCCACTAAGCTGGGCAAGAAATCCTTGTCCAGTGGGTGACCATCTGAAGAGACCCAGCAGGTCAAGGGCAGAAGGGAAGCCTTTGCCCGAAGAGAAGGAGCAGGTCAGTAGCAGAGCAGGGAGCAGAACCAGAGTTCCTCACTCCATTTACCAGTTTTTCCCCTCTTCTTTACACTCACCTCCTCTTAATTCTGGAAGTTCCCTGTGTTACTTGTATGCAGAAAGGGGCTTATTTCTTGCCCTTCGGGGGCATTTGGGGCACATGAGTACGGAGCAGGGCAAAGGGAAGGGCAGCGATGAGGAGCTTAGCCTTGGCACTTGGGGGTGAGTGGTGGGTTCTTAGCAGCTCTCCCAGTGAGGAAGCCGGGGGTAGACAAGATCAAAGCACATTTAGGATCATTTTTGAGATCTGCCTAGGAAAAGGTTCAGACGTGCGTTACTAAAGAGCTGTGAAGAAGGATTAGTCCTGTCCTTGCTCGCAGTTGAACCGCTTTCCCCACCAGCTGTGCCAAATGCCTGTGAAGAGCTGGTGGAGCGGCAGCAGAGCAGGTCAGCGGCAGGTGAGGAGGGAGTGTCGCAGGGGCAGCCCCGGCGAGGCAGAGGGGCCGGGGAGGCTGGAGAAGCGCCCGGCGTGGGGCTGGGCTGGGCAGGGGCTGGCGGGGCAGGCGAGGAGGCCCCTGCGGGGGGATGTGGCACCGAGGACACAGAGCGGGTGTCCGTCCTGCTCCGCTGCTTCCCCGCCGGGCTCAGCACTCCAGCAGGGACTCTGCAGACTCTGGAGCACTTGGAGTTGCAGCCCATTGCACCATTGCAGCAGGAGTGGCTGTGCGAGGGCCAGCTCACTCCTAGTGTGAGGTCTGCACTGCCTTTCTCTCCCTGGCCAGTGATATATGGCATAAATTAGGCCTCTGAAGGGGGATACTGCATCCTTAAGAAGAAATATGTCCTCATTTTTCTTAAACACCGTTTGCACTGAGTGAAATGTTTAGAAGGGACGCTGAGGGATAACTTTATTTCTTACTAGGGAGTTCAGAGCCGTTCAGTTAAACCCATAAAACACTGGGAGTAGGGAAGCTGACAGCCTGCCCGTGCATTAGAAAAGCCATTACTCATCTAGAGGAAATTCACCCCATGCTGGAGCCTCGCGTTACCAGTGGGGTGGTCCAGGGGAGGACACGGGATCATCTCCTTCGGCCATCTAAGGGGTCAGTAGGATACTCAGAGGTGAAAAAGACTCTGTAACAGTCCAGCACAGTGATGGAGTGCTGGTATAGAGGTCTCAAAGCACTGAGTAAAGCTAATTGGTGGGTAATCATCCTCATTCCCCCTCCTTTATATGGGGAAACTAAGGCACAGAAAGCTGGGGGGCCTGATGGTTACACTGTGATGGGAAACCAGGCTGGAAGCCAGCCCTCTTGGCTCTTAACCCCCAGCTTAAATCACCAAAACCAAATTCCCTTCCAGAGGCAAGGAGTGAAAGTCAGGAGCCTTGACTCTGAACAAGTCTGTTCTCCAGTGGAGTCAGGAGTCCTGGCTCCACTTTCATTTGTCCGGCATTCAGCCCTCTCATCCCAGTGGGATCTAGAAAGTCTGCTGGAAGACAAAGGCAAGGTTTTGTAGGTGATAGCAGTGGGAATTCCTGTCTCAGATGATGGTTGGTGGTGTGATGGGCTGTGTTGTAGGTGTGTCTGGCTGGGCTTCTGCTCTCATACATCACCTGGCCAGTGCAGGCTGCCATGGCTCCCCCAGTGACTGGTGGTCCGAGGGGACAGGGCCACCCAGGGCACCCACAGTCGTGGCAGAGTAGACATCGGCCACCAAGAGGGTGGTGACTTAATCGTTGATATTTTGTTTTGGAGGCTTGACACCAAAAGATTTAATATTTGTTTGAAATGAGAAACAGTTCTCAAATGAATTTGGAGCGCCTGGGAATTAATGTCAGCCCCCCCTCCCCTCCCTAAACACCCCTCGTCCCCGTCAGCTCAGTCCCCCCCCTTTCAATTTCTGAAGCCTGCTGATTTGAATATTTATAAATATCAGTAAATTATTTATTGTAGCAATCTGCTGTGCCATTTCACCAATCGCCGTTAACACTTTAGGGCTCGCTCTTCAGGAGGACGCGACTGCAGGAGACGGGCACTGGGGAGGGGTCCTGCCTGCTGCCCCTGACGCTGGGAGGGGTTCCCCCTGTGGGTGGCACTGGAAGGGTTGGAATGTTTGCAGGAGGGGATGGGGGCCCTCTGCGTGAAGTACCTGTTGACGGGGAGGGCAGTGAGGGGGTGGCCTGGTGGGGTGGGCTGTTTGCTGCAGCGTGAGGGGACCTGGCTCTGGCTTAGAGCTCAGCACTCACCCTCTTTGCTTGTAGTTTCTCTTCCCTTGAGGAGGAAAATTCCTCTTGGTTTCCCCTGTCCCATTCCGTCCCCCCAGAATTACACTCCTGCACTGAGAATACACACTGCTTAGAGATGATCTGGCTATTTTCTTTTTGGGGAAAGGAGGGGCTCTCCATGTTCATGATCTGTTCTCCTGGAGAAACCCTGTCAGCAGCACTGGAGCAACCTGGCGGGCTGGCAGCGCCCAGTGCAGGGCACCAGCACCTCCAGAGCCCACCCCCTGCCCTCAGGGTGTGTGTCACACTGCCCAGCACTGGCTCCTGTGCACGGCCTCTCACCAGAAAACTACAGCTGAACTCTGCAGCTGAGGAGGGTGAGCTGAAGGGAACTGGCACCGGTCTCTGCCCCTTTGGACCAGGACTGAACCAGGCCCTGGGAGCTGGAAATAGGGAGGAAGGTGGCCCCTGGTGTGGCTGGAGGTGCCGGTGTGACAGGAGAAGGTCAAGCAGTGCTGAGTGCAGGCAGGCTGCACTGCCGTGGGCACTGGGGCAGTCCCCGGCTTTTCCTCCGCTGTTCAGGGGTGGCGTGTGTGGGGAGAGCCCTCACAGCTGTGGGAAAGCAGGGACTGTAGCTGGCAGTGCTTCAGTAAGGACACCCTGGCTGCTCGCTTTGTTTCTCCTCCCACGGCTTTGATTCTCCTTCTCCTCCTGCCCGGTGCTGAGCTGGAGCCTGTCAGGTCCCACTCTCACAGCGAGGGCTTTCCCGGCTCCACGCAGACACACACGGGCAGGATCCGTGCAGGGCAGAGGAGGTTGCTAAAGAGCCTTTGTGAACTCCCCAAGGTCAGCCAGAAGAGACAGCATCCACTAATCCAAGGTCATTTCCTGGGCTAAAAGCAATAAAATGTTTTATTGATAAACTGAAGAGGGGGAAATACACACTAAATCCACTCTCACACATTGTGGGTCATGCCTGGGGTGTTCTGCCTTTGCCCTGGCCCTGCCTGGGGTAATGCACGAGTCTTCATGCTGGAGGGGAAATGTTTTCTGGAAGGGGCTGAGCGTTTGGCTGCCTGCCCTGCCTGCCTCCTCCTGGCGTGTGGCTGGGCAGTGCCAGGGCACTGCTCCTGGGAAGCGTGTTCCCCGTGCCCCAGTGCCCTTCTGCTGTGAAGGTTTGGCTCTGTTTTAGGGACCTCAGCTCAAGTGTGAAGACGCTCCAACGTGCAGCATCCTCACCCCAGCGAGGGCCATGCTGCCCTCATGTTTCGGGCTACTGGGCAGACCGGAGCCTCTCCAGTCGAGCTTGCACCACAGCGGTTAAAAAGAAAAGGACTGTGCAGCATGTCGGCCCTCCTTTCCTCCCCCTCCCCGCCCCAAATAATGCTGTTAATAATTAATCGAATGAGAGCTTGCAGCTCCTGGAAAGCTGGCACTGGGACCTCCCTCTTGAACGGAGCTGCTCAGCTGGGCTTAAAACTCTTCAATAGGAATATGAAAGCTCCATCTGTTCAATGTACCCGACCCTCTGAAGTGACAACGCTGCCCCTCCCCAGCCAGCACCCCTCTCCCCCCAGCACGGGCCCTCCTGCCCCTCCTCTCCTGCCCCTCCTCAGCCCCTGCCCCATCACAGGGGTCCCCCCTGCACCCCTGGCTCTTCCCACACCAATAAGCTCCTGCTGTTACCCTCCACCCATGCCAGCTGCTTCATCCAGCTCCTACACACACCTTTTTCACAGCTGGGACCCTTTTTCCCCTCTACCAGGGTGTGTTTCCATTGACCCCAAGCTAAAGCCAGAGTTGGGCTCTCTCCCCCTCTCCTGCAAAGCCAGACTTCTCTCTGCAGCAGTTTGCCCTGTGGCTGGGATGGCCTACTTGTGTCCAGGCTGCAGATCCTTTTATTCCTGCACATGATGTGCCCCCCCTAGAGCCTCTCTTCTCTCTTGGGGGAGGCAGGGCCGAGCTGTGTCCACCTTGGCAGCACCTCACTGTGGAGCTCTTGAGTGGGAAGGTGCTGCTTTGGGGGCTGTGTGGAGGGAGAGAGCCAGGGGCTGCATGTGGGGTGCTGCCAGCACATGGCAGCCAGGGGGGCAGTGGGGGCAGGAAAGTCAGGGGGTGACAAGGCAGTGAAATGGTGAGTTTTGTCCCCCTCCTTGCCAGCCCTGGTTGCAACAAGCTGTACCTTCCCTTCCAAGGAAGGATTGCTCTCAAGATGCCACAGGGATGGGGGCGGAGCAGGGCAGCCGGTGTCTCCTCACTGGGTGTGGGGAGGGGGCAAGAGGAGTAAACTCCCGGTGGCATTGTTTTCAGAGGAAGTGCTCAGTGTAAATAGAGCATGTGGGAGAGTTTGTCCTGGGCAGAGATGAAAAGTCCCTGTGACAGGCTCAGGTTATAAACGGCTTCCTCAGATTGATGTGAAATCAAAACATTTCTATTTAGACGAAGAAAATGAAGGGGGATGTTTACTTAGGCTGGAATCTTTAAACAGTGTGATGGAGACACAGGGTGATTTGGGGTGGGAGCTCGGCCTGGGGGAAAGGAGCCTCTGACTGGCTTTGGGGGTCCGGCAGGCCTGACCTTGGGCAGATATGAGGATCCCTCATCCAGCAGCTCAGCCCCTCTCCCTCTGCCTGAGAGAAGGAAACACGGGTGTCCTGGTCCCCTCCAACACGGCCATCTGCAGCTGTCCTTTGTCAGAAGGATTCCCCTTCTGCTTGTGAACTTGGCAGCCTAAAAGAGGGGAACAGGAATGTTGATACAGTTAATGTCCCTCCTATTCCACAGAGGAGGAAGTAAGGAATGGAAAGATAAAATAATGTGTCCAGGCTTGCGGAGAGGTGGTTGCATGGGTGGCAGGAGAAGCTGGGAGTTCTGATTTCCAGCCATACAGGAAAGGAGGGATGAAGATGTGCAAGACCCCCAATATTACAGGAGCAAATCCCATCCCAGGAAGGTCTCTGGGAGGATTAGTTCTGTAGATCAGGGAAATGGTATGTTTTCAGAACTTGCTTTATTTTTAACTTAAACGTCAGGAAAAGATTCTCAAAATGTTAAAGAGAAACAATCCCAAACACAAGGAGAAGGGACAGGAAAGATGCCAAGGGTCAGGGCAGGAGCCGGGGGGGGGAGAAGCTGTGGAGGCAGAGGGGCAAAGCCAGGGTGTGTGAGATGGAAGGAGGCAGAGGCAGAACAGGAATGGGAGACAAGTTGCAGGCTCTCTGGAGTTGCTGCGTACGCGGCAAGTGCAGCCTCGGGAACGTCTGTTCCTCTCTTCCTTTGAATAAATATTTATATATTCATTTGCCGGCTGGTGCACACACTTGGCTGCTCACCTCCAGACCAGAATAATGGGACCTGCCCTCCTCGCAGGAAGGGGGAGGGCCCCGGGGGTTTGGGCTGCTGCGTGTCTGCCTCCCAGTTGTCTCCAGCTGCGAGCGGTGCTGATCCCACCAGTTAAGCAGGGCTGGGTATCCTGAGAGCCGGGAGCCACCAGGCACTTGAGGAGAGAGGCTGGCGATGCCGTGCTGACCCGGTGCCCCTGGCCCGGGCAGCCCCCACGGCGCGGGGGGCAGCGGCACAGCCCCCTGCACCACCGGCGCTGCGCTGGCCCCTCGCCCGGGCGCACGGGCGGGAGCCGTAGGTGTCCTGGCCAGGCTCCAGTTGGAGCTCACGGCAGCCTCCTGAGAGTCCCTCTGTGGTACCAGTTGCACACAGGATCGGCCTTCCCTTTCTGCCCTACCCAGAGCGGGAGTGCGGCGGGAAGGGAAGGTGCCAGCACACAGAGCCGCGGCGTGGCGGGCGCCCGTGCCCATCTGTGTGCAGGAGGGCGGCGGCGTCGGGCAGTGCGCGAGAGGGGAGCGCTCGGGGATGTGTTTTGGGGAGATGGGACTTCTTAACCTGTGCGTGTAGGACTGCGTTTGTGGAGCGTGCCAGCGCATACACACAGCTCCGGAACAGCTGTAATTTCTGTAGATGGGGAGGTTCGTGTTTGGGGGCACCATGTGCTTTCCCTCTGTGAAAGCATGATTGCTCGTAGGTGTTAGTGCCGGGGGGTGCCTCAGGAAAGTGGAGGAGTACATTTTGCCTCCCTTTGTGTGGGGGGCTGATATATTTGTCGGGGGGTTATTTTTCTTGCAGTCCTTGACAGGGAAGCGTGTCTGAAGCTGTCAGGAGTTTACGCTAAACAGCCACTCTCTGGCTCTTGGACAGCAGGTCTAAAGTTTCAGTCTGTTTGTATTGGGCTGTCATGTTATGGGATTAGGGGCTGTCACGGTGGCTTCTGGATGCATTGTAGGGGGTCTGATTAATCTCACCGTGCTTCTCTGGAGCAGCACCTCTGTGCTGGTGACAGGGAGGTGTGGGCTGAGCTGCCAGGAGGGACTCCTGTGCAGTGGAGTCTCACCATTCGAGGCCTGCAGACGGGTTCCGTTGGCCCTCCATGTGACTGACCCCTCTTTCAGCGTGACATAAAGTCCAAGAGCCTGTTTTGGGGGGACCCCACAGTGGTGTGTGTGACCAGCAACTGTTTTACTGTGTGCGCTTCCTGAGCCCTGGGACAGGACAGGGTTTGCCCGGCTCTGCGCTGGGTGAAGAGCCAGGCTGTGTGCCCATGGCAGCCTTGGGACCTCTAGTCCTGCTTAGTCTGGGCATCTCTCACAGGTATGAGAAATAAAGAGGGAAATGAGACAATGCAGCTGCTTTGGAATCAGTTTTTTGCTTTTATTTGCGATTGAATCTTGTTAATTGTTGGTACAATAATCATGCAAGTGCCTCTGATAAGGGACCATTTAGTTCAAGATTCTCCATGACCTTGAAGTTAAGACCTTACCTTCTTCATCTCTCCCCCCACCTTCTCTTACCCCTCCTTTACTAGCTGTCACTACATTAAAATAACAAACTCGCACTAATTAGCTGATTGTGCTGGGAAGTCAGAGAGCAGAATTTCCTGTGTGTGAGAGTGAGCAGGCAAAGGGGCCTGATCAGCCGATACCAACCCATAGGCATTCTCTCCTGTGCAACTGTCCCACCCCAGTCTGGTTCTGGTGCTGCAGCACATGGTCTTGCCAGGCTCCTGTCCTTCCTTTTTGATGCATACTGGCTCTCTTTCCTGAGACTAAGCACAAACCCCATGAGGTGAAACCCTCACTGGCGTTGGGCTTTGCAAGCTGTTCTCCCTGCTAGAGGTGCTTGGGTGCAGTCACTGGCTGGTGTGGGTTTGGCACCCAGCACATCTGGGGTGGAGCTGGGGACCTAAAGCAGGTGGTGCTGCAGTCTGAAGGAGAAAGCAAGTTGGGTTTTAGCAGACCTCCTATTCTGCCTCAGCCACGAGCAAAGGCTCGTCTGTACCACACTCACCTGCCTGAGGTGTTGGGGCCCTTTGAGCCCAGTTCTGCCCCAGCATACATACATGTCTCTTTCTTGAGGCCAGTGGCATTCTTTGGTCCCAGCATGTTCAGAGCCTGCTTATTACTGAGCTCTCCTGGATGGGCTTCCACTTGGAGCTTGGGAAACACATGGCAGCTCCACCTTCCCGAGGATGACACTGGCCGTGCCCGAATGCCCGTTGGGTTGGCACCAGCTATTTGCTGTTTGGGTTCAAGTTGTCTGATCCCACTAATGCCCTTCCTTGCTTCTTTCCCCTCTCTCTTTCCAGCTGAAAGAACTATATGCACTGACGCAGCCTCAGGAAAACCCACAATGGCTGCCAAGCGCAAAGGCGGCCTGAAGCTGAATGCCATCTGTGCCAAGCTGAGCCGCCAGGTCGTCTTCGACCACGGGGGAGCCGAGCAGGCGCGTGCCGACAAGGGGCCGCAGCGGGACCCGGGCAGCAAGGACCTGCCCCAGCCTGGGAGCAAGGAGCTGGGCACAGAGTTTGCAGATGGACTCAGCCGCGTGCAGAAGATCGAGGAGGACAAGAGGAGGGAGGTGATTGAGAAGTGGGTGAATGGGGAGTACAACGAGGAGCCCTTGCTGGGGCGAGCAGAGGGCAAGGAGTGTAAGGGTGCCGAGAGTGCGGAGGTGCCCCCAGAAGGAGTTTACATGGTGCAGCCCAAGGGCTGCAGCGACGAGGAAGACAACGGGGACGAGGCAGATGCTCTGAGGGGCTCGCAGGATGGCAACTTCTTGGATGACAGGGATTTGGACGGGCCAGCCTTGAAGGACGATGCCTACCGGTCCTCCAGTGGCGAGCCAGGCTCCAAGCTGGGGGCAGGAACCACCTCAGGTGAGCCCTCCACCCCCTGCCCGGGGCAGCTCCGTGGTCACGTTCGCTGTGTGCCCATGCCCGGGTCCGGCAGCACCGGGCAGCCAAGGGGCAGGCTGAGCGCCCTGATGGCCTTGCAGAGCCCTGGCATTTTGCACCTGGAGCCCTGCGGGGATTGCCCGTGGCTCAGCCTCCCCTCCGGACCCCATGCCGCCCCCGGACGGCCGCAGCTGCGGTGGGCGCTGCTTCGCTGCTCATTGCCCCACACACCTGGGGCAGCGCCGGGCGCTCTGCGGGGCCCGTCCCGCACCTGCAGGGTGGGGGGGCCGGGGGGGCGGGGCCGTCCCGCACCTGCGGCACGCGCGGGGCCCTGAGGGAGGGGCGGGGCCTCACCGCAGCGGCAGGAAAGTTCTGGAAGGAGCGGCGGCGGGAGGCGGAGGTAGGTGGCGGTCGTGGCGCTCCCCGGGGGAAGGGAGCGGGGGGGGGACCCGCGGGAGGACGAGCGAGGGCAGGGCAGGCTTGGACTGGGCATGGCATGGCAGGGCGGGTCGGAGCCCCCGCGCAGCCGCCCCTGGTCGCTCCCCGCCCCGGCCGGAGGGGCTGAGGGGACCCCCCTGGGGCGCTGCCCCCTCCTGAGGGCCCGGCGAGCTCGGGGCCAGGCCGGCGGGGCTGCCGGTCCCACAGCTCGGTCCGGGATACCAGCCCGTGTGCCTTTCCTATTTTCAGATAGCTTCCACCTTATTTTTGTGGTTCATTCAAAAGCTGAATTCAGCAAGAGTTGTTGGGGAAAGCCCCAGAGGAAATTCTTGCTCCCTTTGTGAGGCACATTTCCCCCCAGACTGATTTTGGGGGGCGTACGAGTGCTAAGTCTCGGTAAAAGCTTTGGGTAAATTGAAATTCTCTCCATTAGGGCAGAGCGGCTCCCTCCCCCAATTTGTCACTCAGCTGGGCTGAATCTGTAATTGAAAGATCTCCCCCTAATCTGCTCCACCTGCACGCACCCCTCCCCTGATCTCAGCACTTTGTGAATCCATCAAACTTTCCTGCTTTTGTGTGCGCACATGTTTTCCTCCTCCTGTTAATAATGCAGCCGAAACTCATCTCCGTCTGTCCGTTCCCCTTCTGGAGAGGCACATTCTCTAGTCTTCACGAGTTCAGTGGCAGCGCACATAATTATGCATATAAGATATAAACAGAGCTGTTTAATTATCCTTCGCCACATCAGTGACAGAGTAATTAACAAACATTGCAAGATCAATGAGGAAAAGTGTGACCTTCAGTTTCCTTTGATAGGAAAGCCCTTGTCGTTCCCAGACACAAGGTGATTGTGCCTGGACTCTGTTTTTAGTTTGTTTTAATTCACACCACCCCCCCGCCATTTGCAGCTTTTATTTGCCAGGAAAACTAAAAGGAGGGGAACTTAAATGTAAAAAAAATGTTTCCAAACTGGGGAAAGTGAGGAGCTGAGGTTTCTTACTGGGGTGGGAGATCTCGGTTAAATGCCTTTGCAGGACTGTGTTGTCAAAGGATTATGCAAAAATGTGTAAGTGTTCAGGGGGGGCTGAAGCCTCATTTGTGTCTCAGGCAGGTAATGGCACACACGGGGTCCAGTTTACATTTACAGCCACGCGGGATTTGACTTGCCAACAGACGTGCTGCCACGTCTGAGCCTCTGTTTCCAGAACCCTGTTACAAATGCCATTTGCAACGTTTCCCTGAAAAGCACAAACTGAAACATGCCTTGCTTTGGAAAGGACAAAGTTACTTCTTTTTTTATTCTGTCAGTGTTTGCGAAATTAATTTTAAGCTATTCGTTACCAAGTCCTCTCAGACCTGGTGTTACTGGGTGCCAGTTAAGTTTATTCCAGTGAGATCTGGAACTGCCTATGCCAAAAAGGAGGGTTTTTTTTCTCTGGGAGTTGGGGGGTAGCAGGAGTCAGATGAAAGGAGAAGAATACAGCTCTGGGCGTGCAGTGTTTCTCATTCACTGCTGCCCCGTGCACATGTATTTGTATACAGCACCGAGGCTTCTCGGCGCAGCAGGGACAGACATCCCGTTCCACACGCACGCCCAGGGAGATTTTCCTACACAGTCCCGTGTGCTTTACTTTACCTATTACATAGTGGGCTAAAGTAGTCACCAGGAGCTTCCCCCTGTACAGGCTTTCGGGTTTGCCTTTCTTTTCTTAGCCTCTTGGCTAAGTCTCTTGGAATATTCTATGGCCCTGTTTTAACCAGGGGGGTGTTCTCTTCATAATTTCCTGAGGAGACTCCACTTGGGAGAGCATACATGAATGAGGAGTGCCAGTTTTTTGCTCATCATCCTATATCCCCCAAAGTCTCCGTGTTTTCCCTCCCAAGCAGGATAAAGGACAGGCCCTAGCTGGGATATCCCATCCCCCAGTATCCAGACCTTGCGCTCCATTTGGGCTGTTTTGCTTTTCCTTCCATATATAGTGTGCTGCTGCAGGCTATTTTTAGCGCTTTTTTGCTAGCTTGGGATCCTTTGTGATACGATAGCTGCTCTGAGACACACAGATCTCTGCTCTTTGGCAATGCCCACAAATGGAGAGCAGCGGCAAGGGGAGAAGGAGCCCTTTTATTATCACATAGGAAAGGAGACAAAAATGCAGTGCAGGGAACGGGGAGGGAAACACAGGGACAGTGCTTCCTGTGGCTTCCAGGGCTGTGCATGCCTCACATGGATGTGTTTCCCAGCTGCTGGCCTGCTTCGTTTTTATCTTTGTGTGGGTATGAGGAGGGTTTTCTGATGACTAGGGAATGATGATTACCTTTTCACCGTTGGCTGAAAGTGCGTGTGAAGTGAGTTGACTGGGTCTCATGCCATCCTCACCAGCTCCCTGCTGTAAGGTGCCTCTGCTAGGAGAGCCTCTGTCCTTCAGGTTGGGTGCCTGAGCAATTAGGTGCGGGTTGTCTTGACTTTAGGCGATGTGTTGGGCTCACGAGATGAGTGATTTTAGTGTAAGTGATTCCAGTGTAAATGATTCTGTGATTCTGAGTGAAGCTGCAGTTCCCAGGCAGTGAGCAGTGGGAACTGGCCAGGGTTTCATCTCACATCTAGCTGAAGAAAGATTGAGCAGCACCAGCAAAGTCGTGGATCAGGGCGGGTGTTGTGATCATCTGGAACCAAATCTGAGCAAAGGAAAGGCAGCATGCAAGGTGGTTTTAAATGCAGGGGGATTAAATCCAGGGTGGCAAAACCTGAACTCAAGCTCAGACTTTGCAAAGCTCAAAAAAAGGTCTGAGTCACTTCCCCCACCATTACTTTCCTATGGGCTTTGCTTTTGCATCTAATTGCACCAATTGAGGTGTAGCCACATGGTACCAAAGATGAGACCCAGTGACTGACTGAATAGTTTAATTTCGTATCAGAGCCTCTCTGTGTGATTCTTTCTTTGCAGTTTGGCACAAGCTGGCTAGACTTTTTCTGTGCAGTGCTTGGAAGTCAGGGCATTGTGAGGGAGCCTCGGAGTTGTTTTACAGGTCCAAAAAGAGAGAAAAGCAGAACAGGGAAAGCAGATTTAACAGAAACAGGGGAGTGTTAGACCTAGTAGGGATTTCATGGGTTTATTCACTTGTAGGGTCATAGGGTTACACTGAAATGGAGGTAGGGAAGAGAGAAAAAGAGGTAAAAAGGAGAACTGCTTTAAAGCAGGATGAAGTTATTTAATGTGGCTGTACGTGAAAGATAAAATTGTCCTTCAGGCAGGTCTTTTTACTGGACACTCTGAGCATGTTTCTGCATTTAACATCCTCTGAGATTAATACCAACCCGTAAGGTTGTGCTACAACCTGAGCCTGACAGTGCAGGGGCATTACCACCCATCCTGTGACTAATAAGGGTGTTTATTCTGGAGTCAGACATCCCAAATCCTATGCAGAATTCTGGGCCGAAGTGCCCAGTGGAAGGTCATTTTGGGCTAAACCAGATCCCAGCACTCAGCAGGTGTGGCTTTGTCCCTTGCCTTGCAGGCTCCAGGGATGTCTTTCACGTTTCCTTCCCTCCCGTGCCACGTACACAGGCAACCAGCTCAGCAGCACTTGTGCTGCAGCAGCACAGCCATTCTGGGCAGTCCTGGAGCAGGAATGTGACCTTCATGGTCTTGCCCATTTAGTGCCCATTGCAGGCAGTCTCTTCCTCTGCAGAGTCCTGTGCAAACTGATTTGTGGAGCTGATGGCTATTGAACTTTGACTGTGCTCATTGACAGGCTCACACATGTGTGTGGAAGTGCTCTTGTGGATGTGCCTGCCTGTGTGAGGGGCATCCCTGTCTGTCAGATCCCCCAAATCCTAGGAATCTTCTGGATCTCCCGACCTGTTCTGGGGCTGCCTTAGTGGCTTCCTTTTCCTCTGTTTCAAGGCAGTGTTGGTTTGGTTTGAGCGGGATACAGTGCCCAGAACCTCCATCCTGGTGTGGGTGTACCTGCCTGTGCTGGCTCCCTGGGAAGCAGTGTGCCTGCCCAGGAGAGCCAGAGTGAGTGTTTGGAAAAGATGACGAGGGAGGTTTGAAGGACTCCTGCATACAGTAAATCTTTACTCTGCAGGAGAAAGCAAGAGGGAGAGGAGGAGGAGCGCTGTGTCAGACTGAAGCCTAAATGAGTCCAAGCTGGCACGTCAGAGCAATCTTTATTTCCTCCTTTACACTGATATTGGGTGACCTCCAGATGTGTGTTCTTCTCATCCCGGTGGCCTGTGAAACTGCCTGAGGGAGTAGGGGAGGGAGGAAGGGAGGGAGAGACCCAAGGAAGGACAGCTTTTGCTCCCTGTGATCAGGCTCAGGTAGACTAACCCCCTCTTGCCCCTTCCCCAACCCACATGCCATAGAACAGGCGTTCTCCCCCTTTCTGGAGCCCAGGACAACAGCTCTTTCTCTTCCCAGTCCAAATCCTGATGGAGAGGAGGCTGTTCCTTACCTGTTTTTCACCTGTGTGGGCTTTCCTCTTTCCTGGTCTTACTGGAAGCTGTTCCTGACTGCTCAGGAACCTGCCTGTAGGTTTCCACAGCCCTCACTGTGACCCTTTTTCAAGTGGGAAATAGTAGCTGTCCAGTCATTAGGATTGAGAAGGAAGGGAGCAGGTTGGGTGAATCCTTACAAAATTCACAGGGAAGGGAAGGACTGCAGCAGCTGTGGGGAGCTGTCCTGTCTCTGTCTTGCCTTCCTTCTCCATTCTCCTCTCCCCACTCCTCACTCTCAAGCTTCTCATGCACAGCCTTTGCTGCTCTTCCCCTGCCTTAATTCATCTCCACCTCTGCTACTCTCCTTCTGCACTGCAGGGTTCCATTCTGCCCTCCTCCTGCTCCACCCCATGCATTGCCTTGCCTGTCTCACCTGCCCTCAGCCCTGCTCTTGCCCAGCACACACAGCATTTCCACATGGTTTTCCCCTCTTACACACACAGGCACACCGTTCTCTGTGCACCTCTTTCCATATACAAACACGCACAAGGACAGATCTGTACAAACCTCTGCATATTGGCATTGGTCTCACTTCCAGTAAAATTACTTTTTCTTCATATTAGGCCAAGGCAAGAGTGCAGAGACATTTATGAAACTTTGTTTAATGTACTGAAAAGCCATCGGCTAGAACATTTAGGAAATTGATTTTCCTGGCATTGATGAACTCTTTTTATTTTACCCCAGTATTAATTACTTTTTTTTTTTTAAACAAATTAATTTAAGAGTCGTAAAACCTAACAAGTGAGCCAAACGTCAGTAGATCATGTTCCCCTCTCCCCTCCTCCCCCCGTCGCTGCTCCTGGAGCTGGTACTGGAGGAGAGGAGGAAGCGGTGCCGTGCCTGACTGTCTCCCATGGGTTCCCGCAGGGGAAGCCTCGTCGCTGCGGGATTACGCGGCCACCACCATGAATGAGTTCCTGGGCATGTTCGGCTACGACGACCAGAACATGCGGGACGAGCTGGCCCGCAAGATCAGCTTCGACAAGCTGAACGCCGCTACCTCAGAGGCCGCTGCCGCGCTGCCCGGAGAGGACGCCGTGAGCAAGCGCGCCCGCTTCTCCAAGTACGAGGAGTACATCCGCAAGCTGAAGGCTGGGGAGCAGCTCTCGTGGCCCATGCACCTGGCCAAGTCTGAGGAGCTGGGCTCCAAGCTGGGCAAAGAACCTTCCTCGGTGCTGGCACAGCCCCTCCGGGTGCCAGGCCCAGATGCCTCCATGCTGACGGAGACCAAAGCCACAATCCTGCCGCTGCCCTCTCCCAGCAGCTCCCAGATGCAGGGCCTCATGTCACGGGCCTCCAAATACGACTTCTTCATTCAGAAGCTGAAGACGGGTGAGAGCATCAGGCCACAAAATGGCAACACTTACAAGAAGGCCTCCAAGTATGACCTCGAAAACGTCAAGTACTTGCACCTTTTCAAGCCTGGAGAAGGAAGCCCAGACATGGGAGGAGCCATCGCCTTCAAGACAGGCAAGGTTGGCCGGCCTTCCAAGTATGATGTGAGGAACATCCAGAAGCTTACTCCGGTAAAAGCTCCAGCTCCCAGCCTGGCCCCTGCCCCCCTCGCCAGTACCCCCAGCAGCACTCCCGTGGCTGGGCCAGAGCAGTCTGTCTCATTGCCTTTCAACACTCCCGAGTACCTGAAATCAACCTTCTCCAAGACAGACTCCATCACAACTGGAACAGTGTCTACAGTAAAGTAAGTGCCCTCCCACTTTTCTTATCTTGGTGTCAGTGGGGGCTCATACGTGGAGTCTGTGTGTGGGTCAGGGGGCAGTCCGAGTTCTTGGGATGATAATTACTGCACTGTGTGTGATGTTTCTTTGTGCTCTCTGTTGAAGTGCCTGCTCCTCTGTTAACACCGTGCATCTCTATCTTACTTGCACTAAGAATGTGAACTGCCATCAGCAGTCACAGCCATGAATCCAGAGTCCACTGGCTCCTGAATTCATATGTTAACATGAAAGAGGAGGGAACATGGCACTGTCAGCACTGTAAGGTCAAGATTGGAACTACTTTACTTTCTCCTTCCACTGGTTCCCTGGGCATCCAGATGTGTTTATAGGAGAACCTGATTCTTGCTTCCATTTAGCTCAATGGCAAGACTCTGCTGACTTTACTGTTAGCAAGATGGGGCTTTTTGTTTGCCCCAGAACTCAGAAGACATTTTGGTGCCTAATTCCCATCAATTTTCATAGAAGTTAGGCATATGCATGTTTCTGTGGGGCCAGGCCTGTGTCTTCTCAATTTGCTTGTTCCTTGCACAAATAGAGGTGATTCAATTACCCCTCAGACTGGGCAAACTCATTAGCCCAATTACCCCTAATAACCTCCTACACATACGTTGCCAGCAATCTCTGCAGCGATGCCATTGACTGAATGGAGATATCTGAAGGCCTTGCCAAACCTTGGATTATGTTTTAATGTGACTTCCAGAGGTGGGAGCTGTAGAAGAGATACATGTGTACACGAGGCTGCAAACAGGGAGGAAGGGAGGGCCTTCTCTGCGTTCTTGTTTCTGATTTCCTTGTTTCTCACTGTGGACCTGGGGCTGTTGTGAGCTATGAATCCCTTGGGGTCATTTGTAATAAGTCCAGGACCTCTGTCCTGCACTCCCGTGGCGAGTGCCATCACACACACCCTACTTTGCCCGCTGGTAAGGAGGAAGGCTGTTCTGTGTTTGACATAGGGACTTAGGAGGCTTTGGGCTGAATTGTCTCTGCAGTCTCAGGCAAGTGTGCATGCCCCACGTTCTGTGTTTCCCCACCTGGAAGGCAGAGCTGTGTAATGCTGCCTGTCTTCCATGGGAGACCATCATTTATCAGCTGCCTGCAGACAGATTTGGGAGCTCCATGGTTAAGGTGTATGGGAAAGGGCAGAGGATTATTAACATTTGCATCTGGCTCCTGCTCAGGATGAACCTGTACGTGCTCCAGATGGCAGGCAGGGACTCCCGTTACTAAAAAACACTGTGTTGTAAATATTCCTGTAGGCACAGTGCCTTGTTGTGATGGGTGACTTGGCCAGGCATTCTGTGCCTGAAGTGTCTTCAGAAAGCTCAACTGCCTGGAGTTCAGTGGCCATCCTAGAGCTCTGCCTGAGGGGCTGTGAGCCTCTTCTCTGTGGTGGTGTTGCACAGATCCCAGTTTGATTTCCTTTCTCTTGCTCATTTCCTGCCTCTTGCAGATGTGTGTTTGCAGCACCCTGGTGATCCCTCCTCTGGCCATGGCACTTCCTCAGCTGGGGCATCATGATGGGGCTGCAGCAGGAGTAGAGGTGACCAGGGCCTTCAACCTGGCACTTCCCATGTCCTGATCACACACTGGGCTCTGGCCCTTCTCCTTCAGGCTGATTACCAGATACAGGCTTCCATGGTAAAAGACAATAGCCCATTAATGATGCTGGTGGAGGAAGTGCTGACTATGGTATCTGGGCCCTGCCTTTCCATTCGCAGTCCCCAGTATGTTCAAATAACCTGCCAGGAATTACCTCTTACTCTCACACATAGCCACATACCCTCCTTGCCATGGGTTTAAACTCTCTGACATCTAATCCTAATGACCTGCCCTGAACTAATCTACCTTCAAGTGAACTCTGTGCAAAAGTGTCCCTGTTTAAACCAGGCTGTCACAAGGAGCAGTGGAGGAGAAGGAAGATGGTGTGCAGCCTGTCTGGGGTGGCCTTGGTATGCCCCTGTCTCTTGGGTAGGCTGGAGCCTGGCCTTGTATCTTGTTTTCTCTCTTGCTGAACTCACTGAGGATGTTATTTTTGTCTGCTTCCTAATGATGTAAAATAACCCAGGCTTATGTGATAGTTTTCTCATTGATTAAAATGCGTAAATACCTTTGCTGCCCCACCTGCCTGTTGGAGTTTTGGGGTGTCTTTGAAGCAGAAAGGCAGTTGAAGCCCTGTCCGGGAGCTGGAGCCACTGTGCTAGTGCTGGTCACAGCACAGGGTGTCTGCTGGCCACAGGAAATGGGCAGGAGCTCACAGCTGCAGCACAGAGTCTTCTCCCTCAGCTGAACAGGGGCAGAGCTGCTGTGCACACAAGGGCAGCATTGCCAGGTGCTTCAAGGAGGTGTTTGTTTTCATGTGGCCATCACTTGTTTGTATAGGGGTGTTTAGGTTTTTTTCTGTAGAAACAGGTTTTTGTCGTTGACCTTCTCAGTTTCTCCAGCAAACTGCACTGGGTCCTGTAGAGAAGGAACATGCAAGAGGGGTGGTAGGTGGATTGTGTGGTTCCCTGGGAAAGGAGGTCCAGGATTTGAAGGGGAAGGGAGGTTAAACCTGTAGGTGTCTTTGCTGGTGCTCGTCCCTGGTCCCTCTCTGCTGATGTGTCAGTGGTGTGTGAGAGAAACAAGGAGTTCAGGCTGTGCCCTGTTCCTGCCTGCTAACCAGCTCTGCCCTGTGTGTTTCTCATTAGGAATGGATTACCCACTGACAAACCAGCCGTCAGCGAAGACGTAAATATTTACCAGAAGTATATTGCCAGGTAGGCAAAACCTTTGATTTTCTTGGGGAGAGGGCTGGAAGTGGTGGTGGGAGAGATGACATCTTGTCCGTCTGGATCAACTGTTTAAACCGGTCATTGGCCTTTCCATTTCCCTTGGCATCTGCACTTGCTCTGTTGCCCTGCTTGGGAGCAGTAGCTGTGAGAGGTGTTCAGGCATGCCAAGAGCATGCTCAGCTCCCTAGAGCTGTTCAGCTTTGTGACAAATAGTGGAAAATGGTTTCACTGCAGAAGCCCAGAATTTAAATGGGAATGCTGTTGTTCTTTCTGTCCATTGCTGTGCTGTCTCCAGCCTTGGGAGAGAGTACAGGAGGAGAGCAGGGCTTTAAAGCCCCTCCCTGCATGGGGCAGAAGGAGCAGCACCCTTTTTATTTCCGAGACTGTAGGAATTGCAGGGGTTGCAGTGGGAGAGGAGGTGGCACCTTTCTGTGCCCTGTTCCCCTCTCAAGCAGAGATCTCTGTGAACACTTGAGCCTCATCAGTGCTCGTGGTGCTCTGTGAGCCCCTTCCCCTGGGCCAGGCAGGAGCTGGGGGAGGCTCAGACACCTCAGGGACACCACATCCTGCTCAAAAGGCTCCGCAAGCCACCCGTTGGCAACACAGCCACTTCCCTTCAATTTACACACATTTTTAAAAACAGTTTAAAGCCTTAAAATCAAGGGGTGGGGGGAGAGAGACACGACACTCTTATGTCTGTACTGCATAATTAGCTTAATGAGTTTGCCAAAGCCACTGCCAAAAGCTGCCCAGGGATAATCCATTCTCTCACACAACAAAACAAAACCTCTTACTTAGCTAGTTTGGGTTGGGTTGTTTTTCCCCGTCTCCCCCCGTATATTTATAATTAAAAAAAAAAAGACCACAGAAAAAATTATTATTATTATTATTAGTGCCTCAGCAGATGGTGCTTCTGGCAGCACTTGCTTAAATATTTATTTCTGTGTGGGTTTCCTCCCCCCTTGTAATTGGGGTGGATTTTTTTTTCTTCTTTCACATCATCGTTACAGAGTAATGAGTCTGTAAACACTCTCTAAGCATGCTGACTTCTTTATTTATTATTTTTATTATTGTTTATTTATCAACTCTTGCCAGATCAAGACTACTTCTTTCTGGCCAGAAAAAAAAAAAAAAGTGAACAGATTAAAGTAAGGGAAGAGGGAGTGGGTTGTTCTTGTGCAAATGAATGTTATGTGCCTGTATGGACAGTTTAGGAGTTGGCATTTCCATATCAGTGTGATGAGATGGTGTGTGAGTTTTCTTGTTTCAGGTGTGTTTGTGTCTGTTTGTGTGCATGGAAACTGTGGGTATGCTCATGTAAATTCAGAGGGGTGCTGCTGTACCTGAGTCTGTGCATGTAAATGTGCCCGTGTGTCTGCATGTGAGTGAGTGTGTGGTGTGTAAGCTTTCCTGTTATGAAAAACCTAAACAGATGCTGTGCTTTAAAAATTAATAGCTTTGAACTGTTTCAAGTGTCAGAAGAAACACAGGATAAATATAACCCTTTAGGAGCCCAACCTTATGGATTGAAGAAGCAGAATTTCCCCTTTGTGCTGTGTTTGCTGCTTCCCTCCTTCCCCAAGCACATGGTTTGGTGGAACACTTGCCTCTCCCTTCCTGTGCTGTAGACACCACACACACCTTTCCATGGCACGTGGAAGGGAAGACGGGAGTTGGAAGTGCTGGAGTGCTTGTTTAGCTGGTGTTTTTAAAAACTGAGATGCTTCACATAACTCATTTCTTAGTGAGGTCTCTTCAGTGTCTGGTCCTTCTTTTATTCCAGTTGGCATCTCTGGTCATTTTGCATACTCATTTTTGATAACACTTGGGCCTGCATGGCTTCAAAGGTGTGTATTTGCCAGGAAGGTCTTTTATCTTCCTCTTCCATATGCCTGGCCTCACCCACAGTTCTCCAGCCCTGCACAGTCCTTTGCTCTCTCTTTCTTTTAAAGTTTCCTTCCTTTAAGACCTGCTGCTGGTGGTGCTGCTGACATGAAGCCCTGGCCTGGCAGGAGCAGTTGGTTCCACGTGCTGTGGAGCTGCCTGTCCCTGGTCTGTGCTGCAGTGACTCTGCTGCCCAGGCCCCGAGCAGGGGTCCAGAGCTCCCTCTGCTCTGGGCTCCACACCTTTGTTTGTGCAGCCAGCCCTGCTGTTTACCTTGTGGTTTGTTTCTTCTCTGCTGCAGAGGTTTGTTCCAGTTTCTCAATCACCTGTTCTGACGTGATCCTGATTTCCTGCAGTATTTCTTCTCCTTCCCCAGGGAAAGGCATGTCTGCTCCTGGCATCTGTCCCTGTCTCCTTTTGTGAATGCTGAGGCAAAGAAGTCATTTAATTTTTTAGCAATGTCTATCTTTTCTGTCAATTAAGTCCCCTTTCCATCTCCTAGAGGCCCTGCTGTCTCCACAGTTGACCTCCTCTTCCTTACTGTGCTTCAGAAGTGCCATATTTAGTATTGCTTTTCATCCTGAATTTGTCTATCCTGTAGCCTGGTGTTACCTCACCTTATGATGATCCATAATCTTTTGTCCTGCTCCATTCCTCAATTTCTCCAGGACACCCTCACTCCTCTCATTTTCCCTTTCTATCCAGTGCCCTTCCTTGTTTCTTTCCCATGCCCTTTATCATATGCACTCCTGCTGTGTTTAGCACTAAGTGACGTGAGGAACCTTTGAGGAACCTTTGAGCAGATGGTACTTTATCTTTGAATGTTTCCCCTCTGAGTCCCCTTCTCTCCACTGCTTTTCCCTTTCAAGCTCTTCAGCTCTTCCATGGTCCTCTAGAATATACATGAGAGAGTTCATTACACTGATTACCCTGTTACTGAATCATCCCCCTGTGCCAGTTCCTGGTGTATCTGTCAGTCAGTGCAGTCTGTATACTGACTGTCTGTAGGTATTACATGGCACTTCTGATCTTTTTTCCACCCTGGATGTCAGGAGTTTTCAAATTTGCTGTGTGCAGCTTTTCTGGCATCCTACTAGATGGGCTTATACTTGAAATTTCAGATCTATGTTTGCCCAATATTTGTCTCCTCTCCTTCTGTCATGGGAGATTTCTGACACTTGCTGCTGTGGTATCTAAACTCACAAGTGAGAATTCTAGAATTGTGTGATAGTCAGTTCAAGGAACCCTCCTTCCTTAGGCTTCCCCAAGTAAACAACTTAGATAACGAAGATGAATTTCAAGGGGAAAACCAGATTATGGGATGTACAAGACCTGAATGATCCGGCTCAGGAAGCACCTTTAAATAGTGACAAATAAGCAAAGGAAGGCGGGAGGGTCACCATCCTTGGGGGGGATGGGGTTTAATGCCATAAACATGTGGGATGAAAACAGGAACGGGGGTTTATTTGTACCTTGCTTCCAGGCACTGCTGCCAGGACAGAGTTTTATGGTCTCTCCTGCTCTGCTGTTCGCAGGTTCTCGGGCAGCCAGCACTGTGGGCACATCCACTGCGCGTACCAGTACAGAGAGCATTACCACTGCCTCGACCCCGAGTGCAACTACCAGGTAAAGCACAGCCCCCTGAACACAGGGCACAGCTGGGGCACGGCTGTGGCCTCCTGAGCCTTCCTCCCCTGTGCATGCACAAGCCTCCTCGCTTTCCTCCTCTGAAAGAGCACAGGATGTATTCTGAATTTAATAGAACTCTATTTTGCTCCCATTTAACTCAATCTAATACCATTTAACCAAACCCAGACCGCTACAACGAAGAGCAGAATATAGATCAGCTCGAGTCAGTGGGAACTACTCCAGATTTATATCAGTGAAACCAAGAGCATAAATTGTGCTGTGTTACAAATTGTGCCTGAAACCAGGGAATGCTGATCTGTTAGTCTGTCTCTTTCCCTCCTGCTGCCCGAGTGACTTTGTAGCAGCAATATCTGCAACAAAACACCCAGTGAGACCAGCGCTGGTCCGGGATTTGTGGGGAGGGCGTGGGGGCAGGAGCGATGCTGTAATTCCTGGGAGAACTGCCAGGGTATCCACGTCAGGCCAGCGGGTCACGTGCTGTGTTTGTTTACCCTCATCCCACGTCCAGGAGTTTGACACTGCCATTTCTGTGGTCAGGCTGGTGTGTAAGTGGGAATCCCAGAGTTGGCCTCTGCTGTGCATCAGGCACAACTTCAGCCCTGCCTGGGAGACCTTTGGGTCTCCAAGGGATGAGTTTGACCACAGCAGAGGAAGTTGATCTGGATCTGCTGAGCTTGGCTGTGGGTTTGTATTGATCAAAGGAGAGTTCCTCTCTGGGATGCACGTAGTGTCCTCCTACCCAGCACTGAGTAATGGAGATGAGTCTGTCCCAACTGTGCCATGGATATCCCTGCACCAGAAAGAGAGAAACACAAAGGATGGAAAAACAGAAAAACCTATTATTATGATTGGCCTCATGATTATTTCCTAAGGAGTCTGGAAGCTGCTTGCAAAGGAGCTGTCTGGTCTCGCAGGGAATAAGGATTTAGGCTGCTTTTTAAAATGCAAATTATTTTATGGCTGAGATATATTTTAGAATAAGTAACGCTCTGTAATAAGTGGGCACAAATTAACAATGATTGGCAATAGCAATCCTGTATGTACGCCCTGGGAAATCATCCCTCCAGCCTCCAAGGGATTTCTGTTGAAATCTATATCCCTATATTCCCGTGCCAATACCAACGAGATTGATCAGGATTGATATTATAGGAGGAAAGAGTGGAAGTGATAATCATTTGTTTCCTATGAGAGAGACTAGAAAAGTTGTTAAACATTAGAATACAGGCCTTTTCAATTACTCCTCAAAATAAATGGATATTGATTTCTTTTAAAAAAATCAGATTTACTTTCCCACCTTCAGTGTTAAATATTGATGTCTGTGGGAAATAGAAATGAAAAGCTTCATTTTAAAGGCACTTAGCCTGCTCTGACAGTGGGGTACCCCTTCATTCCTTCAAGCAGGTAGAGGATTAAAAGGATATTCTGGCCATACAGATTTAGCTCTGAGCTCTAGTGCCATCTTTTTCTGTGGCTGGAAGAAAGTTATGTGTGTCTGTCTTCCTAATAAAGCCATCCTACCTTGTGGGGGAGGCGGGAGACTTAGAATGGGAAGGTAGTGTCAGAAAGCAGAGTGCTTTTCCCAGTTTCTAGTCTGACATGAATGTGGCAGCCAGTGTCTTGCTAACCACTACAGTGAGTGATTTGGAAGCTTGGATTACCCTCTTGTAGCCTGTTTAGTTCGCTGGTTTGCCTTCTAACTATAACTCTTCTTGAGATAGTAGCAGCTAAAATTATGTTAGAAGAATGGCAGTCTTAAAGCTGCAGGGAGCTGGTTCTGGACATCACCCCAGTGTCATGTTTACTTTCCCTCTACCAAGAAGGCACATGCACACAATTCCTCTTCAGTCTGGCTCTCTTGGGGTGATTGCTGCCCAGCTTTAACCTCCTGGGCCCCTAAGTTTACTAACAACAACAAAACCCACCCTGCCCTGGCATTCCTCCCACACTGCCATCACGCCTCACCGTGTGTGTGTGTGTCTCCCTGCAGAGATTCACCAGTAAGCAGGATGTGATCCGGCACTACAACATGCACAAGAAGCGGGATAACTCCCTGCAGCACGGCTTCATGCGCTTCAGCCCCCTGGACGACTGCAGCGTGTACTACCACGGCTGCCACCTCAACGGCAAGAGCACACACTACCACTGCATGCAGGTGAGGGGTGGGCACACCCAGAGCCCCTGCTGCTGCAGCCCTGTCCTGCCTGGGTGCTGGGGAGGCACTCGTGAGCTCGGGCTGCCCGGCCCTTCACTGCCGGCTCTCCTGTGGCAGAGCGGGGGCATTCGGGGGGACATTCCTAGCCTGTCCTGCTCATTCCTGATTCAGGAACCCCTTTGAAGAGTCCATGCCCTGTCCTCACTGCACTTGCCCTGCCAAGTGTTGGGAGGGGTGAAGGGAAGCCCCATTCTCTGTTTTAGAAGCCTTGGCCATCCAGTGAGGCAAAGCAGGTCTTACGGTTTTCCTACAGTCTTGGACTTTACTTGTTCAACCAAGTCCCACTCTCTGAGATTCAGGGCCCTCTGCAGTGCCACTGCGCTGCCTCCACTCAAGTCTGATCTGTCCCTCCCTTTGAAACCAGACTTCTCTGTGACACATCTGCCCTTTAACACTGGGTTAATTTCCTCCATAATCAATTTCTAAAGCAATTAGACCTTCCGGTCACATACCTAGACTTAACGCCTCAGTTCTCCCTCTCCCTCATGGGTGGTACTTGTGTGTGGTGCACACTGGGAGCTGTGTTCCAGGAGCCTGCCAGGCTTCAGCAGCGGCACAGCCAGAGCTGGAGCTGCTGCACAGATGTCTCTGTGGTGCCTTCACTGTTCTGGACAAGGACATACTGGATTGTTTGGGTCTTACCCTGGTTGTTCCTCAGATTCAAGGGTTTGACATCTACTCGTTTCATTAGAATTGTGGCCTAAGCCATTGCCCAGAGAATGTGCTGTAGTTACAAACAGAGTGACCAGGCAACCCTTGGTGACAGCTTTTCTGTGCTGAAAACTCCCTGCCCTATCCCAGCAGTTTAAGACCCCAGTTAAAGTCACAAGGCCTTAATCACATGCTTAAATGCTTTGCTGGGATAGACTTGAGCATATGTTTAACTTGAAGTCAGGTAAGCTTTCTGAAGTCAATGGGCCTTAAGCACATACTTAAATGTTAGGCATGCGCTCAAGTTCTGTCCTGAATAGGGGCTGGTTGAAGCATGTGCTTATAGCATTTGATAAATTGGGAACTTCATGTGACTTGCTCTTGAGGACATTTTCTGTTACACTTCCATAATATTGATTGTTTAGTTTCTTCAAATGAGCAGGATGGGGTTTGTTTAGTTTTTTTTTTTTTAGAGTACAGTGAGTGTTTCACAGCTTTAAGTCGCTCCAAGTTCAAATAGAGACCCTCGTTTACACAACTATATATGGCTAATTCCATCCTGTGCCCACTGTCTTCCAGGTAAAATAATGCCCATGTAAGCAGTGTCTTACAGGAAAGGTGTCTGAATATAAACTCCCAATTAAAGGAAATATTGCTTAAATGGCAGAATTTATGCCATCCATCTCATGGGGTTTTTTTTTTCTTTATGTCCATAATTGGTGTGGATAAAATTCAGTTAGTTGTTTATATAAACGGACATTTTTTTAGGCTTTAGCACCAAGAGCTCCATTGCAAATTATTCCTAAGGAGGTTTTTGTTTAATTCTTTTCTTTAATGCCGTGCAGGGCCTGTCTTTTTTCAAGGTGTCAGTGCGGGGAGAGAGAGGCTCTTTTATATTGGAAATAGCTGGAGATCCTTTTTTTTTTCTGGGTATTTGTCATGGGTTTTGTTATTGCCTGTTTGAATCAACCTGGGCCGAACTAAGGGGTGGTGTTTTCGTTCTCTTCAATTCTGAGATGGTGCAGGCATTGGCACACATTGTGCTAGAAGAAAAGAAAAAAAAGTCCTCCGTCAGCAGGGCCAAGGACGTTTTCGGATTCCAGTGTTTTTTTACTCAATATGGCAAAGTTGCCCGCTTTGCCCAGAGGAAGGCAGGTTTGCAGCATACCGGCCCCCTCACACCATTCCCTTTTGCTGCACAAGTTTAAAATTATTGGTGTGGGAGTCTTGAACAGTAACGGGGGAGAAAAGTCACCAGTTTACTAAGATCAGCTGAATGTTGGGCTTAAGCTTTGCTAGAATTAAACTGTTTATTACAACCTCCAAAGTTTGGTTGGCCTCGTGTTGCACCACCCTGCCTTACCTTCCAGAAGGACTGAAGAAATAAATGACTTATTCCCACTCAGTTTTGTGTTCCCCAAATAGATGAAGGTCCTACTTCTTCCAGTGCCACTCCAAGATAACAAAAAGTAATAGAATCTCTTCATCTTCCCTTCTTCTTCAGAGAAGAACCCTGCTTTCTGCCTCCCTAAGCAGGCATGATTATCCAGAGCTGGTCTTTTTATCCCTTTGATCCTTTTTTCTTATTGTTTCATGCCCAGATAGTTGGTTTGGGTTTTTTCCACAACTGTTCTATCAGTCTTTAGATTGAGAATTAAAGTGATGACTTAATACTCCAAGGAGCAGCACACCGATGGAACTATTAAAAGTATGTGTGCTGCTCGTGTGTTTATTACTGGGTTAATGATGATGATGATGGCAGGCTGTTAAACCACTGTGCTGATGACTCCTGTTTTGGCCTGGCCTAGGTGGGCTGTAACAAGGTTTATACAAGCACCTCTGATGTGATGACCCATGAGAACTTCCACAAGAAGAACACACAGCTCATCAATGATGGGTTCCAGCGGTTCCGTGCCACAGAGGACTGTGGCACTGTGGAGTGCCAGTTCTATGGGCAGAAAACCACTCACTTCCACTGCAGGTGAGACAGGGAGGGGGAGGAATGCTGCCTCGGAGATGTGTGGTCTGTTTGCCTCCTTCTGCCAAGTCCTGATTTCAGGAGTATGCACAGGGGCCTAGTTTTCCCTGCTGTGACCTTCTCAGTCCTGCTCCTGAGAGAATTCATGTTCCAGGGCAGATGGGATTTCCAGGATCTTGCCACAGACCACTCTGAAGGCAGGAGTATGATCTGAGGAGAGGATACACACTAGAAAATACTTCCCAGGATCATTTGGGAGAGAAATGACAGTGCTTTTCAGAGTGCAGCTGAAGTAGACCCTTAATACACTACTAATGGCACTTCCATGGTAGGGTTTTCTTCAGCCAGCTCATCCCTTCTGGGGCCAGACTGGGCCTTCTGTACACAGCTACTTTTCTATTGATTTCTCTTGCTTTCAGGAAGAGTAGGAAAGCACAGTTTGTACCCTAGTCCCCTTTAGCTGCTGTTTTGGTTGGAACTTTCAGTGGAGGGTGCCTGTATCCCCATGTTACTGTGGCTGTCCCTGAGAGTGGAGAGAGCATTCCAGCTCTCCCACGTGGCAGCATTTCTGCTGGCCTTGGTGTCACAGCTCCTCAGCCCCGTTGCAGCCAGGCCATTGTCTCATCCCAGCCCCAGCCCTGGTTCCAGGGGGAGGCAGGGGTCAGCAGCTGGGCTGTGCTCCTGCCCACACAACCAACCACCCTATCCTCCTCGATGCCCTTGCAGGAGACCTGGGTGCACATTCACCTTCAAGAACAAGTGTGACATTGAGAAGCACAAGAGCTACCACATCAAAGATGATGCCTATGCCAAGGATGGCTTCAAGAAGTTCTACAAGTACGAGGAATGCAAGTATGAGGGCTGTGTCTACAGCAAGGCCACCAACCACTTCCACTGCATAAGGGCAGGTTGTGGCTTCACCTTTACCTCCACCAGCCAGATGACCTCTCACAAACGCAAACACGAGCGCCGGCACATCCGCAGCTCGGGAGTGCTGGGCCTGCCCGCCTCTCTCCTGGGCTCCAAGGACAACGAGCAAGAGGAGTCCAGCAACGACGACCTTATTGACTTCTCTGCGATGAGCTCCAAGAACTCCAGCCTGAGTGCCTCCCCGACCAGCCAACAGTCTTCCGTGTCTCTCATCGTCCCGGCCGCACCCTCCTCTGCGGCTGAGCTCGCTTCCTCACAGGCCGGCAAGGCTGCCAGCACCATGACACCAGCCACCAAGATCTCTGGCCTGCTCTCCCAGGCTCTTCCCAGCAATATACCCCTGGCCCTGGCACTCTCCAACTCAGCCCTTCCTGGGACAGCTGGATCCTTCTTCCCCATCATCCCCAGTCGGGTCTCTACACCGCTTCCTGCCAGCTCAGCTAATCTGATGACTGCTGGTGCTGCTGGCACCAATCCAACATCATCTGCTCCTATAGATTCCTCATCCCAGGCAGTCTCAGGATCTGGTGAGCCACCAGCTACTTCCTCTCCAGCTCCAGCAGCATCTATAATGGAAAGGATCTCTGCTAGCAAGGGATTAATCTCTCCTATGATGGCCAGGCTGGCAGCAGCTGCACTCAAGCCCTCTGTGGCACTTGAAGCAGGTGAGTTACCTCATCAGTGGTGGGAGGCAGAGCAGTGCCTGATGACTTGGAGAAGGGTGAACAAGAAGCCACCCAGTTGTCCATGGGACTGGAGGTGGGGAGGAGGCAGTAAAGGAACATGAATGGGAGAATGAATTTGGTTGTACCTGGTTGACCCTTGGAGAGGGCAGTCTTTTCATGGGTTCCTGTGGACCTTGGCTATACCCACATGGTCAGAAGAGAGGCAGGAAACACAGCTTTACCCACAGATGGAGCAGGCTCTTAGCAGAGCTGCAGGAAGAGTGTTGCCATGTGTAGTTTGCTGTAGGCTGCAAAGAGAGAGGCACTGTATTGAAAATGGAAATGAAGAAAGGCTTGACCAGTACTCGCAGGCTGTGCAGAGACTGCATGAGCTTTAGTTGGGCCCAGTGGTGATGATCCTGTAGCCCATGGCCAGTTGCTTTTTTGTTCTAGGGAGCTGGTTCTCTGCCCCAGCTCTGTTTGGGGGTTTGGGGATAGTGCTGGAGCATCCCTTTCTCCTGGTCAGCCCTTGCAAGCTGTGCTTCCCTGTCCCTGCAGCTGAGGGGGGAAAAGGTGGGAATGAGAACTCCCCTGGGGCAGCATGAAGCTCTTCCAGCTGCCACCTAGACCTGATGCAGTCGTAGCTCATGGCCAGCCCTTCCAGAGGGACGTGGGGCTCCTCTGAGAGCAGAGGGAGCCTCCACAGTCTGCTGGACACAGTCAGCTCCTGGTGGGCAGGGAAGGGCCGTGGGGGGAGGCTGTGCCTGGCTGCCCCCAATGGAGCCCCTTCCTGGGGCATGGAAAGGCCGGAGCAGCTGCTGGCCCTGGGTATGGGAGTGCTGAGCCGAGGGAGGAGGACCAAGTGATCTGATTAAAGAGGGAGGGGAACTTTCACATACTTCTAAAATTATTGTTTGAAAAATTGTTTCCTAAAGCAGAGAAAGGTCATTGAGAAAACTAGTTTCCTTTATTTTTTAATAAAATGCCACTTGCTGTCTGAGAAGCAGCTCGCCGTCAGCTGTACTGCCGGAGGGCAAATTAATATTTTAGTCACTTGGGGATTGTGGAAAAAAGCTCTGCAGAACATGTTCATGTCAGCAACTTTTTTTCCCTCCTTTTTTCTTTGCTGTTTTTCCTAATTTTTTTTGTTTTTCTTTAATTTGTTCTCCTTTTCCCCTCTCTTTTCCCCTTTTCCTCTCTTCCTGTAGTTTGAATGTTTCTGTCCCAAACGTCCCCAGAGAGCAGCTGTGGCAGCAGGGATGGTGGCAGCGGCAGGGATGGTGGCAAAGGGGCGGTGGCAGAGGGGCAGCGGCAGGGATGGTGGCAAAGGGGCGGTGGCAGAGGGGCAGCGGCAGAGGGGCGGTGGCAGGGACGGTGCGAGCGGGTCCCTCGCTGTCAGCTCCGATTGCCCCGGCGGGGCAGATGCTCCTGCTGGGCAGGCGCAGTGTGGGACCGGCGCTGTCGCTACGGCAACGGCGGGATGGGGGACGAGGAAAGGGGCTTGACTAGCAGTCGAAAGCTGCCACATTGCCTCAGCATTAACAGAGTCTTTAATAAACGCTTAAGAGGCAGCCCCGCAAATTAGTTATGACAGTTTGTGCAGAGAATCAGGTCTCCCCCACGCTCCTTCCGCCCTTCTCCTTTAAAGGGCCCATAGCCTGGACAACTTTGACATAATTTTGCAATAATTATCACTTGAAGAATTTCCATGCTGGAGTGGACGTCAGAACCCATCATGTCAACTTGGCAATAAACGCTGACCAGCAATCCCAGCACTTCCCTCCCCCCACACTTTTTCTTTGCTTTTTCCATGTAGGCACTGGTGCCAGTGATTTAAGTTACTTATTTGCCATTGTAACCTCATTTTAGACCTACATTTTCATTTAATTTTTGCCCTTAATTTGGTGTCTTTCTCGATCAGGGAATGGACAACCAGCAGCTCCCGGACGGTTCAATCCAGTCCAGGTGAAGCAGGAACCTGCAGAGGCCGTGGGATCATCGTCTGCCACCAGTCAGGACTCCCTGCAGGAGCACAGCTTGGACCTGAGTGTCAAGGACCACGGGTGAGAGAGGGGGGCAGGCACGCTCAGCCCTTCCCAGCATCCAGCTCTGGGAAGTCACAGCATGCTGGTGAAAAGCAGTTTCACAGTGTCTGAATTGGACACCCCCAAACTGGAGGCAGGGACAGTCATATACTCCCCCTCAAGTGTATGTTCTCCAGGTGTTTTGTTGGGCTCACAAGCACCTCCTGACTCTTTGACAAAAGCCTCATCTCTTGTCCTCCCCTCTGAAAAATGAGCCACTGGCAGAGCTGCTTTCACTTAGTCCTGCTCTTGTGATCCTGAGCTGATCAAAGGCTACCCAGCACCACACCTCAGCACACTCTTAGCAGCAGCATTTGCACTGCTGGGTCTGCTGAGTCAGATCTACCTTCTAGAGAAACTGGACACACACAAGGGCTCAGTGTCAGGATAACTCTGGTCTGGGTCTGGCGTGATCCGTGGTTATGGCCATGGTTGTGCAGATGTGAATGCACCTCTCTCAAAGTGTGTGTCCCACTTGCCTGGCCTGTCTACTGAGAACAGGAGTGTTTGGGTGGGGTGGACACTGGGGTAGAGGTCTGGGCTGCTCAGTAGCTGAAAGAACTAAATCCTGCAGACATGGGGCCCTCTTTCCCTCCATCCTGGCTGTCCCAAGTAAGTGAGCTTGGCCTGCCCAGGGGAGGGTGGGCATCACTCTCCTCCTCTGGATGCAGCAGGTGAGCAGGGGGGCAGCTTGAAGGGAGAAGGATTAATCTCGGCGCTCACAGTCCCCGTGCACATCTTAACTAAACCCTGTTGGTTTGTGTGTTCCAGTAATGAATCAAATGGCCACACAGTCTCGGCAAATTCATCTCTTTTATCCTCGCTTATGAATAAGGTAAGAGCCATCCATCACACGCCTTTCATTGCCCCCACCACGAGAAATTAAAGCTGCGATAGCGGGGAGGGGGAAGAGATGCGTTTGTTTTTTAATGTTTTGCCTCTAATAAGATGAGTTTGTACCATTTAAATTTTGAGACCATTTTTCATCGGGTATAATTTCAGAGCCACTGCTTACGAATTAATTTAATGAACTGGCTGAAGAAATATATTGCAGCCTCTGACACCTTTTTTTTCCATCCTTTCTAGACAGAGCAGGGCTCCGAAAGGTTTCTTTCCTTTTTTTTTTTTTAAATTTTTATTTCCAGAACCTGGCAACTTCTCCTTCGCACTCCTTTTATAGTTATTAATTTTGTTTATTTACTTAAAAACATTTTCTTTCAGTGGGGGAGGGGGAGAATTTTATGGAAGACAAGGAAAAAAATCAGAAGTTTTGAGCCAAAATCATCAATTTGTGTCTTTCTGGTGTGAGTAATGGTGTCCAACAGAATCCCCTTTATAGTGTCCTAGAATATTTATTTTAGATAATGTAGAGTTTCTTTTTCCTTAATTTTTCCTTAAATTATACATCATCTCAAATATATATTTCCCTTTCACATGATAAATTCTACTGTACCAAGATTGATTTTGCTGCTGTCTACAACTGCAGTAGAGATCAGGGCAGCCTTTGAGCCATGCTTTAATATTCTGCTGTGTGATGGTTTTACAGGCATAACTATTGCCCTCCCCTTGGCTCTGGGCGTTACAAGCA
The DNA here is from genome assembly GCA_035583155.1 of Acropternis orthonyx. Classification (NCBI taxonomy): domain Eukaryota; kingdom Metazoa; phylum Chordata; class Aves; order Passeriformes; family Rhinocryptidae; genus Acropternis; species Acropternis orthonyx. The sequence goes on along the minus strand of JAWWEU010000055.1, from coordinate 7,023,747 downwards.
TCAAGGCCGTATAACCCCCAAGAGAGGGCAAAGTGACTTTGCCCTGTAATCTCCTGCCTCCTTTCTCTCTTACCAGTTTTTCACTGCGTTGTTTACTTTGTGCGTTGATCCTTCATGTCACTTTTTCTCCTTTTAAACTCAATTTCTTATTTGTTCCTGTATATTGTCCCTTAAGTGGTTCCAAATATGCAGCTTTTTCTCTAGTGAGTAAATGTGTATAGTAAGTTTGCTCTTTGGGGTCCTGAGTCATTCTGGAGGCCCCAAGACAGGGAAATGGTCTTTCAATGGACACTTCACTTGAAAATCTCCAGGACAATACGGGTTTTAAGCATATGCTTAGAAATCACCATTTGTTTGTGTGCAGCCTGACACAAGATTCTTTACCTTGTGCAAAACAAGTGCAGCACAGGTACAAACTCTGAGTTCTTCAGGTTTGTTGTTCTTCTAAAAGAATGGGATTAACCAGTGACATGAAGGAGCAAAGAGCAGAACCCACTGATTGAAGGAACTGGTTCCAAGACTAAGGATTACAGAGTCAAGCTCAGTCTGCTCAGGAATGCACCACACTTGGTTCTCCCTCTTGGTGCACAGTTTCTGTCCGTGGGGAATCCTTCACTGTTTGTCTAGGAACAAGAGCCCTGTGCAGAACTGGAATGCCCAGCACCCCTGTGCAAACAGGCGACCTGAATTTCTGACTCCAGCCAGGAAGAGTTGCAGTCTCCACACAGCAGCAGGGGCTTTACCTTCAGGGGGCATTAGGAGAGCCTCAAATAGCCAGGATTCCTGTAGCCTATTGCAGTTTATTTAGGGGGCTGTCAGACTTAATTAACTGATATTTATAAAGGGCTTCAAGATCCTCAAGTGGGTGGAGTTTCCAGTACAATATTGGGCCCAATCCTGCATTTTATTCATGCTGTGAAATTCACTGTTGTTACTGGAGGTAATTGAGAGCACAACAGAGCAAGAAAGGGTCTGGGAAATTGTGGATTTATTCTGAAAGAAAATTTTCCCTCTAACCACTCTTGAGCAGCTTCTTTTTTCTATCCTGCACGTGATATTCCTGGACCTCTAAACCTTCTTTGTGTGTAGTCTATTTGAAGCCTTTCACACAGTGCAGATTGTGAGTCTGAGTCCTGCTTTGTGGGGATGTATTCATTTAGCACAGAAAGTGGCATAATTTCGTTATTGAAGTTAGAAAGACTTTCCCAGAGACTTAAGTAGAGCCAGAATTTTTCCCCAGTTGAAGGACGTTTTCTTCCTTCCATCCCCACATGTACCTGGTACTCACTTTAAAGGAGGCATCCCTGGGGCTGGGACAAGATGACTCTAAATAAAACTCGACCTTACCAGTTCTACCACAGCTCTGTCCAGAGACCAGCATTTTGTAGGGGCTGCTCAGGGCTGTTCCTCTTTTAGCCTGCACACCTTTTCCACAGTCAAACAGGGGACCTCTCCTCACCTCAGTTCCTTCATGTATAAAACAGACATGATGCTTCATTACTTTAACAAGAGCCATGAATATTCCATGGGCACCCGAGTGCTTTGTGATAGTTGGGTGGAGGATGCAGAGGAGTGAGGTGTTACTAAGTTTTGCTGATGCAGTTGGGGCAGCCTGTGCAGACTTTGTGTCTGCTAGTCTTTGAAGACACCGTGTGGTGTGGGGCAGTCCTGGGGGGTGGCTGTGCTGGGCCTGATGCAGTGTCTGTTCTTGTTCCAGATGTCCAAGACCAGTGCCAGCCTTGGCAACCTGCTGAACATTAAGACAGAAGGTGATGGCAGCCAGGCTGGGTCTGGGGAGCCAACCCAGTACCTGGGCAAGGCAGTGAAGGCACTTGTCCAGGAGAAGCTCTCTGAGCCATGGAAGATGTACCTGCGCCGGTAAGGAGAGTGGGGAACTGGGAACACAGAAGGGGAAAAGTGCTTCCTTTGCCAAGTGTCTGGCTCGTTGGTTCACCCCTGAGTTGCAGAGTTGTGCTCAATGTGGAGGCCTGACTCTGTCATCCCTGATCACCCAGAGCATGTTAGTCCTCGGTCCCTGCTACCTGCACCAGGTGTTAATGTCCCATAAGGAATGTCTGCCCACATAAAATTATTCTGCAAAGTGATCTTGAGAACCAAATATAAGCACAGAGCTTCACAAAGCTCTGTTGGCCTGGACTTCATCTGAGGCTCCTCCTTATGTCCTTGGTCTGTGAGTCCTAGGGACCCACTGCAGTGTCCCTCCAGCACTGAACTTGTGTTGGGCCATGCTCAGTTCCTGCACACGGGTCACCGGAGCCCTGATGTGCTTCCTGTGGCATTTCCTCTGATCACAGGGGCAGGCCACTGAAACAGAGAAAGTTTGGGGCATACAGGGACATGGGAGTAAGTATAAAGGATATGGGAACTGGGATAGCTTCTGCTGGTTTTGTTGTGGAAAGGAGACTCAAAAAGAAAATGGAACAGAGCCAAACCTCACCCACACACAGACACATACACATACATGCCCAGACAGACACATGCTTTGAGCACACACAGATACACCCGGGCAGACACATGGCTTTGTGCTCTGACAAAGATGAATTGCCTACAAATGCCTGTGGACACTTTGTAAATCACAGGCTTTAATGAAGAAGACTAGAAAGTCTTCTAGTCCATCTGCCCCTGGCCAGTGTGAGATCCTTCCCTGCAGTCCATTTGCATTTGGTCCAGCCTAGTTGTAATTATGCCAGGCACTGTGGCTATTTTCTTGTCTCTGGGAGCATTATTCTACCACTTAATAAGTTTCAGTGCCACAATTTTTTCCATGTTTGCTGCCTGAATTTCCCTTTTGTAATTCTGTTGCAGTTCTGGTTAGATCCCCTTGAACCACAGCAGATAATTCCTCTGTGCCTTTGGAGTTCACCCCTTTAGATGGTCACAGACTTTCAGCATTCCATTTAACCAGCCTTACTTAATTCCTTTAGTCTGACTCTGTGCACAACTGGGCTGCCCTTCCTCTGCCACCACCCAGACAGAACAGGCTTTGTGCCCTCCTGTAGGCAGCTCCCTGTTTGCATCTATACAGAGTAATGTGTCTGTACCATGTTTGCCATCCCCTCTGGCACAGGAGGGGGTTTAATGTTGCTCTGGTGAGTCCCCTGTCTAAAAAAACACCCACGGGGTATCAGCTGTGTGTTCCAAACAAGGCTCTGGTGTCCTGAACCTTCTCCCTTGTCTTGCCAGGCCTTTCTTTTTCTCCCCTTGCAACTCCTCCCAGTTTAGTATCTTCTGTGAATTTCATTATCACACTGTTTACTCCTAGATTGCTAATGAAGATGTTAAATAAGCTCAGACTAACCCAAGTCCTCCTCTCAGCACTCACACGATGCCTCCTCCCAGCTCAGTGTGGTGCTGGTTGTCATCAGCCTTTGTTTACGGTCCCTCAGCCAGTTTCAAGCCATGAGGTGGCATCACATCCAGGCCAATTGGAATTAATTCTGAGCATATGCGAGACTGTATCAAAATGCTTTACTAAAATCCAAATATATTGCATCCCTTCATCCACTAATTTTGTAATTCTATCAAAAAAAGCAATTAAATTTGTCTGGCAGGATTTATTCTGTATAATCTTGATGCTGATTGCTCGTGGTTCCTTTATCCTCTAGATGTTTAATGATTTTCTCCTCCCTCTTAATATTTGTTCCATTACTTTACTGGAAGGAGAAGTTAAGGCCAGAGGTGTGATAATTGCCAAAGATGACTTGATTTTTTTTTTCCCTGAAAGAACCAGCACCTTGACTGTTTGGGTTTTTTTTTCCAATCATTTAGTACCTCCCTCCTCTCTATGGCTTAAAAACCAGCAAATAGTAATGCAGTCAGTTTGGGAATTAATTTCCATTGCACTTCAGGACATACATCATCCAGACTGGCTGATTTGTGCATATTTTTATTTTTCCAACCTTCCTTCTAGAAGGTCTTCGTTTTATCCCTAATTCTCGGCTTTGTCCTTAGTTTTCTCATCCAGAGCAAATGTTACAATGCAGCCATTTTTGACTCATCACCTCCCATTTTCATTGGGCCTTCTTTCTGGGTTCAACACCTCTTGTCCCTGGGAAAACAACCCCTTTAGTCTGCAATAACTTGGTTTCTTCTCTCTTACCAAACCATTACTTTCCTTCCTCTTCTCCCTGCAGCCATAACTGCATGTGCTGTACATCCAGGCCTTCTCAGTACAAGGTTTTTCTTTTCCCTCTGCCCTCCCCTTGGTGAGAGGTCCCTCCTGGGACCACACAACCTGCCATTTGTTTCTTGCTTTCCTGCTCATCAGAGCAACTGTTTGTTGTATCTTAATTATGCAAGATTCCCTTGTTAGGTTTCAAATCCTTCCTGCCAGTGCTTCTTACTTGATTTTTAGATTCCCTGTGATTCTGGGCTTTCCTGAAGTCGGGTGTACTTGTGCTGCCCTTATTAAGGCAGGGATCTCAGCAGTGGTTGAGCAGTGATACCACACTGAGCTGCTTTTGCCCTGTCACCATGTGCTCCAAGATGGCACAAAGCACGTGTTGGAGGGTGTTTGCATGGTGTGGTTGCTGTTCTGTACATCAGGGATGGTGCTCTGTAGTGTTTCTGCAGTCCAGGCTGTAATTGCCACATGGGTGATGCTTCCTGTCTCCCTTCTGTGGGATCCCTGCTGCTTCAGGGCAGGGAGTGGATTCCCTCGAAGGGCTGTTTGCGGGAGTGCTGATAGAGCTGAAAAACAAAGGAAATATCTCTGCTCCAGCCCTGCTTCTCTCCTGGGGCTTTCCCTAAGATGTCTTGCTTGTGTGCTTTGGCCAGGTTTGGCACCAAGGATTTCTGCGATGCCCAGTGTGACTTCCTGCACAAGGTGCATTTCCACTGCGTGGTGGAGGAGTGTGGGGCCCTGTTCAGCACCCTGGATGGAGCCATCAAACACGCCAAGTAAGTGGGAGAGCAGCAGTCCTGAGAAAGCTCTGCAACACACACCCTGCAGGGTGGGAGAGACCAGTTCAAGACCACCCCAAGTTCTTTTAAAGGCAGAGGAATGTCCAAGTAAAGAATGAGTCAGGCCTTCAGCAGTTGGCCACGTGCTCAGCCTGAAGGGGTTATAGGGAAGGAGATGTTGCAAATGTGAAGACAGATCTGTTAGCACAGTTGGTCTCTCCTGTTGGATAGTTCCTGTGGTTCACTGCAGCAAAAGTGCTGGCTTCTCTCCACAGCCCTGGGAGCTGCCCACAAGCACACTGAGCTCTCTGGCTGTGGCATTTCTCTCGTTTCACACACCTGATTCTCCACCCTTCTTAAGGAATTCCTTTCTCTTCACAGTTGGTCTGGGAGGGCCCTAAATCTTTCCACAGAGTTTGCAGAGCCTCTTTTAAAGGATTTATCCTCAACTAATTTGTTTGCAGACTCCTGCCACATACCTGTTATGTTTAATCAAATTATATGCAGTGGTCAAGAACTCACGTCTGAATTAACACTGTTCTTCTGCAGTTTTCACTTCCGAACTGAGGGTGGAACTGTCAAAAGTAACTCTGAGTCTCCCTTCTCAACCACTGCTGAGAATAAAGCTTCACTGGCTCCTTCGTCACCATCTGCTACTTCTGCCACCATGGCAAGTGCTCCTGCCCTCGACGTGCCCACTCCAAGTCCAGCTACTGTGCCCTCTGCCCCCACACTGCTGGCTTGGAAGCAGCTGGCTTCAACTATACCCCAGATGCCTCAGATCCCAGCATCAGTGCCTAACCTGGCAGCTTCACCCTTGGCAACGACTTCCCTGGAGAACGCCAAGCCTCAGGTCAAACCCGGATTTCTCCAGTTCCAGGAAAAGTAAGTTGGAGCTGCCCTTTGCCTCCTCTGTCCCCCAGCCTTCCAATCCCCTCTGTACCACTCCTCAGAGCTGCAGTACTACACCTCTCCTCACCACTGAGACCTTCTGTCTAGGGAGTACTCTGGGTTTCACCTCACAGAAGATTACGTCTGTAAAGTCTAGGAAATACTTCTGGTTATCCTAGGAAAGACACAAGATTTTTGAGTACATCTGAGTGCACTTTTAGGCATGAATTTAGAGGAGAAACAAACTTGCTGATACATCACTGATTCCTGTTCTATCCCTTATGAGGCCTGTCCAGAAATACAGGTGTCTTTGCAGTGTTTTTGACACTGAAGGGTTATTGGGCCAGAAATCAAAGGAGTGAGTCAGAGGTACCAAATCCATTTAGCTGATGAGAGAGGCCAGTGCTGATGGTACCTGATTAGGGGAAGCCCTGGAACCCTGAAGTGGGATTGCTCAGGAGTTTTGTTTCAGTGGAAGAGGGGCCCTCAAAGACTACAGAACCCACTGCTTGTACTGCCCTGTTCTAGTAATGTTAATTCCACCCTGGATGGGTGGAATTTGCAGTAGTGTTGCCAACTTCAATTTCCCTAAAGAGGAAGGTGGCTATGGGAAATCTGTGGGCCATGTTTGGAACAGAGGCTTCAGCTGCGCTCCCCTTGAATTAAATTTTGGCAAAGAAACAAATGTGTGAAATGAGTGAAGGTGATGATTGGGTTTTGGATGTATTCCAGTGATCCCTGCCTGGCAACAGACTGCAAGTACGCCAACAAATTCCACTTCCACTGTCTCTTTGGGAACTGCAAGTATGTGTGCAAAACCTCTGGCAAAGCAGAATCCCACTGCCTGGACCACATCAACCCCAGCAACAACCTGGTGAACGTGCGAGACCAGTTTGCTTATTACTCCCTGCAGTGTCTCTGTCCAAACCAGGTAAGAGCCATCCCAGAGCAGTGCTCTGGCTGGAGTGTGGGACAGGGAGAAGGGGGAGAAGGAGCAGGTAGACTGACTCCCCAGAGGAAGTGAGGCTGAGTGTGGCATTCCTGGTCTAACTACAGAACCATGGAAGGGTTGTAATTACGTGGTCTTGCAAAACGTTTGGTTTCCATCAAATGGGAGATTGCATCGCTTTTGTGTTTATTTGACTTGGGTGGAGCAGACAGGGGCACCAGAATGATCTGAGAGACAGGATGAAATAGAGTAAAAATCTGTGATGAATCCAGGCAAAGCTACGAGTGAGGCTTGGGATATTTCAGCATAGAGACAGCAGGACAAAAAGACATGAGAGGGAACAAGGTGCACTGCAGGCTGTGGCAGATGAAACAGTCGGGATCTGGAGCGTCAGTTCCAGCCCCTCCCACGCCTCAGAGGGGACACCACCAGGGCAGGCAGGGAGGCAGCCTGTGTTCCAGATGTGCCTAAGGCAGGCCCTGTTTGCTCCCCCAGCACTGTGAATTCCGGATGCGAGGGCATTACCACTGTCTGCGTCCTGGCTGCTACTTCGTGACAAACATCACCACCAAGCTGCCCTGGCACGTGAAAAAACACGAGAAGGCAGAGAGAAGGGCAGCCAACGGCTTCAAGTACTTCACCAAGAGGGAAGAATGTGGCAGATTAGGTGAGTTTTGTTCTCTTTCTCATGTGGTCTGTCCCATGCCCGGGCCAAGAATGAATGCTGTGAGTTAGAACCTGTGAGTTTTGCTTAAAGGGTATTTGGTCATTAAATCACTAAACAAGAAAGGCAACAAAACACAAAGCAGTTCCTGATGTGCCTGGGTTTGAAGCATGTTTTCCTAAACAGACCCAAGGTAAATGGATAGAAACTGTGATGGAGAGGATTGTATTTATGTATTTGTCTGGACATACAGCTTCCCCTTTGTTTTTCCTTTTTATCTAATTGTCAAAGCCTTTTTTTTTTTTTTTTTTTTTTTGTGGTTGTTTTTTTGCTTTTATAATTTTTAGTATTTTTGACTTACTGCTTGTGTTGGGTGAAGTTTAAAAGTGCTCTTAGGAGGATTTTTTTTTTTTTTTAGCCAGTGCAGCAGCATATTGAAAGTCAAAGGGCAAATAACCAGAGAGAGATGGAGAAAAGCATTGACCAAACTACTCCCTTCTCCAAACCCATTCTCCACAGCCCCTGTGAGCAGCAGGGTGTGTGTCCTGAGTGGGGCTGGCCCACTTGCCAGAGCTGTCAGCAGCACTGGAGCAGTTACTAAGTCCTGGTGCCTCCAGTGCAAAGCTGGGAAAACAAACACACAACAACAGAAAGTAGAATGAGTTCCTGGGGAGGTACCTGGAGCTGAAATCCAGGGCTCTGAATGTGGAGGGTGTCCCTAAAGACAGCTCCAGCAGAGCCCCATCCTCAGCTGCCTGGGATTCTCACTGTGGTTTGGCTTAACAGTGTCACAGACCCAACTCTTCCCTGTCATTCCTGGCTGGAACAAAGGCTGGAACAAAACTCTTCTGGGTGCTGTTCCCTCCCATTGCAGGGAAACAGCCACAGCAACCAGAACTAAAACTTCCCTTTCCAGCTTTGAATACATCCAGAATTTGTACCCAAAATGGAAGGTTGTTTGTGGTAACCAGGGTAAATGAGTGTCAGCACACCATGGCCAGTACCTGCCTCGGTCTCACTGACACATGGCAGCAGATTGAGCAGTTGGGTTATTTACTCACCTCTGGGTGTTTCAGGTGATAGCAGGGGCCAGACAAAGCAGGACAGTGATAGATGACACCCAGCCCACAGGGTGCCCTGGCAACAGGCGAGCCTTCACCTGCCCTGTGCTGATAGTGTTTCATCCCACAGCACTGTTTGTTCCCGGGCCCAGAGCACCGGGATCAGAGCGATGGGAGGGCAGGAAGGTGGGGCTGTGGGGAGAGTGATACCTAAACAAACACACTCTTGGCATGGACATAAAACACTGGCTGTGAGCTCCACATGGGCTGGGTGATTCAGGGATGGCAGCGAGGCAGCTCCAGGCTGTGCATGTGTCAGCAGTGTTTGCTTGGGGAGGGATGGGGTCCCTGCATCCAGCAGTATGTACATATGCCTATAGGCTGAGCCTGCTGTGCAAATAAACACACATTTAGGCAGCACCCTGCATTATCCTGCACAGAGACAGGCAGTGTGGTGGGATGGTGTGGGTGTGTGTGGTTACACCAACATGTGAATCCATCGCTGCGTCTCTGTACGTCTCTGCTTTTTATGTTGTGTATGTATAGATTGTGCAGACTGTGTGTGTGTAGGGATACATGCAGAAAGCACTGGCCTGCTTTACGGCCTGTGAATGTTTCTGAACAAACACACAGGATAGATTTTTTTTTAATTGTATGTTTCTGTGTGTATAAATATATAAATGTGTGTGATTGGAGAGAGAGGTGAAAAAATACATGTCTAAGTGAAGGTGGATGGGTGCAGACAGACGAGTAAAGTGAGCCTGGCTGTAGCTCTGTGTATCTGAGGGTATGGCCAAGGGAGGGTGAACAGCAGAACCTGATTATTGATACAGCTGTGTTTGAAGTATACCAAGCCATTATTTATCAGCTATAGAAAGTGGCTATTTGGGATTGTTAATGACACATTCACGCTCCTGGCACACATGGCTGTAGCCACAGGAGCAGAATGTGTGAAGTGCTGTATGCCAGAACCCAGTCAATTGCTTGTTCTTCAGTAGCTGCCCCTATTATACAACAAATTTGGAGTGGCAGTGAACCCTTCCTGGCTCATTCCTATCTGACCAGAGAGCACACACTGTCCAGAGCTAGAGCTGGTACGAGACTGCTTTTCTGAGAACACAGTTAAAGGGGAAAGTAAAAAAAAGAACTTTTCATTTCTAATCTAATTACGAGCATGTATTTTCGACTGTAACTTCTGTGATACAGCTAAATGTCTTGGGTTTGTTCTCTTTGTTAAAAAAAAAAAGGCACTGGCTAAGACTGGAGAGCATTAGGCACTACTAGATGTAATGGTGATGTTCCTTTCTTTATAATGAAACAATGAGGGACGGGACCAGGCTCGGGCTCCCTTCTTAAATCAGTGTACACTGTAATCCTCTCTTGCAGTGGCTCAGTAGGCAGTGGATTGTGGGTTTATTACTTTGCAGTCAGGACTGTTCCTGAAGAACCCACGGCCATTGATAATGGTCAATCTCAGAAGTCCCCGCGGCAGCCGCTTTGCCCTGTCCGATCACCTTCCCCCAGTACCTTCATGTGCTACATACACTGGGTTTTGTGTCTGCAGGTTGCAAATACAACCAGGTGAACAGCCACTTCCACTGCATCCGGGAGGGCTGCCAGTTCTCCTTCCTGCTCAAGCACCAAATGACATCCCATGCCAGAAAGCACATGAGGAGGATGCTGGGGAAGAACTTCGACCGTGTTCCTACTCAGGTAACTCCTGGTCACTGGAGCTGTAGATCCACGTGCAGAGCTGGTGCAGTGCCAGGACATTTGTACCTACACTCTTAAGGATGTGTGTCTGCATTGGGGGATCCCACTGGGATGTGGGAGAACACCCAAGGTGGCGTTACCTGGCTGGACTTACACAGTATGAGGAAAGATGATGCAGCACAGATAGCAAAGCATTGCTTAGTGTAAACAGCTTCTCCTTGTGAATTATGGAGAAAAAAATTGAGAAGGATAACAGTAAAATAATCATATTTGCAACTTGCACTCTTTCCCAGCTCTCTCAATATACACAATTGGCTTATTAAAATTAAAGTGCTTAGGATGTGGAAGAATTGAACGTGGTGGTTAAAGCAAATATTTCCTGTTGCACATAAAGAATTATTTTCTGCTTCCACCCAAGATGGGAGAAATACCAGTCTTGAAATTTCTCTTCCCTTATTGATGCAGAGTTAGCTGGGGCACTCCTTGTCCTCTCTCAGGAAGTAGCAGTGATGCAGTTGCTGCTTTTCTAACATATAACTGAGAGCAACTGGCAGAGTAGCTTTGTCTGTTTCCTGAACAAATGGGGAAGAGTTTCAGCTGCAGCCCTGAGCTGCCGCTCCAAGGGACAGCATTCCTGCCATTTCCTGCTTGTTCTTACTCCTTAGTTGCTTTAGCTTCCATTGACTTGGGAGATGAAACAAGCTGACTTTATTTAAATGCCTGTGGCTGATCTGACCGTAAGAACATCATCTGGTGTATGGAAAACAAAAGGGACCATCTGTAGAAGCAAGATGGAAACCTCTTCCATTCCACAACATGGGAATGAGAGCTCTCTGTTAGTTATTAACTACTGTCAGTAAGTGAACTGTTCAAGCCTAGTGCTGTTGGATTTAATGAGTTCACAGATGCCAAGGAATGGGTATTGCTGTTGTGGCAGCTTTTGGTCTTAAGACAAAAAGCTTAGGTACAAGAATCAACTCAGGATTTAACAAATAGATTTGTGTTCACTACTCTTGTAGCACATGCTGAGTTTAGCCCTGAGAATTTTAGTGCATGCTGGGCAGAAAGTACTGGGTTTGACCTCCATCTCCTTTCACTGGCAGTCCTGTGTCAGTGGAGGGGTAGTAGTGGTGGCCTGAGCAGTCCTGTGAGCACACAGCACTAGTCCTGGTCTACTGCTGGGCCCAGCTCCTGGAGCAGTCCAGCAGACAACCTGACAAGGATCAAAGGACAGCTCAGGGCACGTGGCAGAGCTGACCAGATTGCTGGGCTGCCACTGCCTCCAGCCTTTCCCATGCCTTAGTGCTCCGTGGGCAGTTAGGGGAGTGTTTGGATGTACTCTGGGTACCAATCCATGGACTATGCAGAGAAGGCCAGGCCGCTGTGAACACAGCACACACCTGTGTCCCTGGTGTCTCAGCACTGACAGTCATGTTTCCAGTCTCTGGAACGTGGTGCCAAGATGAACACTCCCAGCCTCTGAGTGCATCACAATGCACGTGCCAGGTTTAATGCTCTGAGCTCCCAGTGCAGGAAGATTCACTCTCCTGGCCCCAGTGCGGTGGGTTCCACTCACAAGCATGTTCCTCATAAACTGGAGAGATAGAAACGTGCAGACAGATGGTTTTGGTCTTGGCATCTCAGTTTTGGTGTGAAAGCCCCCGTCCTGTTTTCTTGCTGCAGGTTATTGGCCACACTCCAAGAAATGAAAACCTCCCCCAGGTTGGCAGCATGGCACCCAGCCCAGCCTCATCAGGAACCCCAGCTTCCTTCCAGGGACCCCCCAGCATGATGGACACTGAAACAGATGAGTACATGGATTACACTGGCTGTAGCCCTGGGGGGATCTCCTCTGAATCTTCCAACATGGACCGCAGCTGCTCCAGCACTCCAGTGGGCAATGAAAGTACATCAGCAGGTAAGGGAGAAGGGGAGTGTGAAATGGGTCATCAGTTGCCTGCTCTCTTGGGAGGTAATCTCATGAAGAGAGGCCAAGGGACAGTTGCATCTTAAAATATAAACTGTGCCGAGTTCACAGTAGTGCCTCACACTAACCCAGGTCTCTCCAGCACTTGAGAGAAAGGTCCATCAAAATGTGCACCTCGAGCGTCCAGAAACTAACAGTGCATCTTTTTTTCTCTCCTGAAGAGAGGCTTTTATCCTGGGTCTTAGAGTTGGGTCTATTTTAATAGCTGATTTAAAAAAAAAAGAACAAAAAAACCAACAGAAAAAAAGAGCTGTGGGCCTGTTCTGTACTTGGCATTTCCCCTGGTACTTTATTTCCTGGAGCAGCATCTGAAGTCAGGCACTTTCCTGTACTGGTGAGGTACAGAAGGACTGTACAACAGCAAGTATTATCTACACAGGGGTTAAAACCTACCTGTCTTCAGAAAGCAACACATAAAGCAGCTCACTGAGCTCTCTTCCTCACACAGAAACTCTTATTCCACTTTGTGCAGTGTTGCACAGAGGAGAGCCCCATCTTTTGGGAAGTCTTACTCTTTTGGGAAGTTCTGCCCTTGTTTCCTGTTTGCCAGGATAATGTGCAGCCATCTCCCACTGCTCTGTGTTACAGGGTCAGCTTGGCAGGAGTCAGGTCCCTGTGAGGAATTCTCTTACCATCCAGTGGTGTTCAGGGGTCTCTTAGCTGTCCTACCCAGGCTTAACTGTGATACTCTGCACACACTGCCTCAGTTTGCTTTAATTCCGTACACGGTTTCGTGCTTTTCTTTCCCATGCTGGATAAAGGCCATCACACAGCACAGCCACATGTCACTGCTGGGTCCCGACAGCGGTTGCCCCATGACACTGTGGCTCCTCCAGAGGGTTCTGGTGGGCAGTGGTTCCTGGCGCTCTCTCCTGTGTCCGTGGTGGCCCAGCTCTCCAGGCAGGGAGCAGCTCCCCCGCCCCGAGTGTCAGGGCACCCTCACAGCTGCTGCTGGAACAGGCAGGACCAGCCAATCAGCAGTTCCTGCCTGCAAGCCTGTGGCTCTTCCCCCATGCCATAAAGCCACCCTACCGTCCTGCAGAGACAATCCTCCTCTTCCTGGTGCTGTCAGTCCCTCACCTTCTGTTCCTTCTCCGTTACAGTTCTGTTCCATACATTGTGAATGTATTTTCCATTTTTCATCATACTGCTTCTGCTCTTGGGTTCTCATTTCAGTTCTTTTGTTTTTTGTTTTCTTTTGGTTTTTGTTTTGTTGTGTCTTTTTCTTTTTTTTTCTCTTTTTTTCTTTTTTTTTTTTTCTCCTTTTTTTCTCTCCACATTCTCCAGGCTGCCTGGTTCCTTCTACCGCTACTGCTGCTGCCGACGATGCCCACACTGCACCACAACCTCCACCACCATCTCTGCCTCCATCTTTCTCACAAGCCCTGCTTAGGTCTCCCCTCCCCACCCTGCCCTATCTCTTCTCTCCATCTTGTCTCTCGTACTCCCTGCTCAGTGCCACTCTGGGAGCCAGCAGAGGCATTGTCATGCCTGCCGCCAGCACCGCTGGGTTCTCGCCCATCATTGCCACTCCAACTCCAATAAAAAGTGAAGTTCCCTTAGTGCAGGATGCAGCAGGTAACACTTCTTTGCTTTCTCTCCGTGTCCTGTGTCCCCCCCTCCTTCCCCACTCACCCTGCCCATGTTTTTTCTCTGCACCCTTGGGTCAGTAGAGCAGCAAACATCACTCTGTGCCGTATCTAACGTTCTCCAGGGGCCCACCCGTGCCTGCTCCTTTCCCCTGCTCACACAGTAACCACAGCTAAAGGAACCAAAACCACAGCAAATCATTCACAGACATTCAGGTACCTGAGAGCAATTCCCACCAATTCCTAACTATGAGAAAAACCTTACAAAATCCACAGCTAAAATGCACTTTCAGCCTCTTGATAACATCAAGGTGGCCACAGAGCAAACTTTTGTTCATGTGGTGTTAGTGGGACTTGGAATTCTTGGTTAGATCTTCCAGGCCACCCAACCCAGTGCCTGCCATACTGTGCTGCACATGTGTCTTGGCAGGTGAATGTCTGAGGAGGTACCCAGGCCCTGTGTTTCTGTTGATCTCGTGAGCTTCCTGTGTGGCCACACAGTTCGGGGCTGCCTTCCCCGTGAAGTCCAGGCAGTGTCACACATGACAGCAGCAGCAGCTCAGGCTGTTTCTCACACTCATTGTTATTTATATCTGCTCTAACCAGCTGCAGAAAAGACAGCTAGAGTTTTTAGTTTTAAGCTGCCATGATTCCCATGTGTGACTAAGATCAGAGATGTCTCAGGCTGAGGATTCTCATTCCAGCTGGGATTGGTTTTTAGGGTGTGTCTCAGTTTTGGCTTCTTTTCCCAACTCCCAGCTCTTTTCTAGTTAATTAAGGGCATATTTGTGCTTAAAGTTCACACTTAAGAGGCTTCTGGCAGCCTACAAATGTCCCAGTCGTTCTTCCTGCCAGTTTCAGTAATGTGTAAATCCAAGGTCAGTGGTGGGGACTATGGCTGGAGGACCAACTCACTTGGAAGTTCATGGGTTTTTCTCATGGGACTTGGCAGGAGAAGGATCCTTGCCCTGTCCAGGAGTGTGTGCCAATTAACAAAATTCATAAGAAACTATATTTTTGCTTTTTTTTAAAAATCATTTGCATGCAACCTGAAACATCTTAACCTTGTGGTGTGCTCCTTCTAATCAAAAATTTTTACCTTTCTTTTCTTTTCCCCTCGGTATCATTTGGTGAACACTCTCATTGCTGGTAGTTGAAGAGACGAGCTCATGGCAAGTGTTCACTGCTGAGCTGGGCTGGGGGTCACACCCGCTGAGGCGTGTGATGTTCCTGGGGTGCAGGGGCTGAACGTGGGCTGGGGGCAGAGGAGGAAGGTGCACCGGGGTGTCCTCTCTGTCCTAGTGCCCTTACTCTGAAACTCTGCCTGTATGAGGAAACAGTTGCTTTTTAACTAAAGTTTTAAGCACATTGTTTAACTGTTATAAAGGCTGGGTAGATACATTGAGTTTTAAACAGGTACAATTTAAATTCTACTTACTTCCCGTCCAGAGTCTTCCCCAAAGATGACTTTTCCCACAGTCCCATCTGAAGGCAGACAATATGAGTTTCACACTGATTAATGCTAAAGGACTTGATGGTTTGGCTACAATTTTTTAAAAATAAGGAGTTACATGGACAGTGGCAGCTTGTCCAGGCACCAGTGCTCTTACACGAGTTGGCTGGGAGTGGAGAACTGGATTTTACAGTACCAGATGTTCAGGGAGGGAGCAGGGAGTAAATTGGTCCCAGATTCTGCAGTGAAGAGCCTGCCAATTTCCAATCTGCAGTGACACAAAGTTACTCTTTTGGGGCTGGTGAAATCAGCCTGAACGTCCAGTTTGCACCAGTTCTGTGTCACTCTCCGAGGGTCTCACCATGGGTGCCCCGAGCTGTGTCCTGATCTGCAGCCTGGGCACAAGTGCCATTAACTAATGGGTGTGGAAAAACCTTTTGTTCTTTGCTTACCCTGCAGCCTCTGTGGCCCAGCCCTGTGGGAGAGGAGGGTCCTGGTCCACTTCCAGCGACTTGTGCTGTACAGTGCCAGGTTGACTTGGGAGTTCCCTCAGTGGGCACCGCTTTCTCTGGAAGGGTTGTCATTGAAGGGCCAGCAGGGCAGCCATAGCATTTATCACCTGGAATACCTGCACATCAGCCAGAAAGGAAAGAATTCCACACCAGCCAAACTGGTATCTGTTCCTTCAGGCTCCCAGACAAGGAGCTGCTCTGGGTTCTCGGGCCCCAGGCACTGTGTGTCACAAATGGTGCCTCTTTTCAAGAGGAGGGCAGTTTCAGCAGGAAGAGAGGCAAGGGGGAAAAAAAAAAAAAGGAGTATGTTTTAGTTGCAAGCTGTAATTTCCAATTACACTCACAGTTCTGCACCTGGTGAGAAGTTCTTGCCTCCAACCTTGTCTGTGCTGCATGTTGATACTGGAGATTGTGGTTTGATTCTGGAACTAGCAAGCAGAGAAAGAAAAGAAGTTCATAGATACAGGGAGGGCGAATCCTTGATGTCAGTGTGATCCTGGGGGACAGGAGCAGTGGCCAGATACACTGGCCCTGTGAATGAAAGGGAAGATAGATGAGGCCTCTTTATTTACTAGGGGCATCATGTGATTTTTGAGACCCAAGGGAAAGCTGCAGAACCGGTACTTTCTCTCAGAGTCCACTGGCTAGTGATGATGAGAATTAGCCCCATTGAACATCTGTCCATCTGTCTTTCTAAGTGCACTCATCGTAATATGTGGGCTCATTATAGTGAGAGATGGTGCAGTCTCCTGGCCGAAGTCCATCCTGTTTCTATAAATCCCCCCTTGCAGATTCCATCACACATGGGATCTTCCTGCACTTCCTGCCTATCCTTGGCAATTGCAGTGGATTGCAAGAGCCTGAGTAGGGGGAACAGTGCAGATATACTGGCTTTTAGCATCTGAAACTGCTTTACCACTCCAGTGAACTGCAGTAACACACCTCAGTCCTTGGACCGGGACAGGCCAGCTCCTCCCCATTAAAGTCTCACTGGACAAAAACAGGACTATAGATTAATTAAGCAGCAGGAGAAACTGTGAGAGTATCAAAGCAGAGAAGCAACAATCAGCATTTGGAGAAGATGGGCTTCACCAGCTGGGGCAAGGCAGGCTGTGCTGGCAGTTGAGGCAGTGCTGGATCCCGGAGTTGAGGCTCCCTCTGGGCTCGAGGGCTGAGCTGGGGGCTGAGGGTGGGAGCAGTCACAGCGCTGTGTCCTGGCCAACACAGAGCCTGCCGGCATGGCCGGGAGGTGGGGAGGCCTGGCTGTCAGCAACGCCGCTCTCGCTCTCTCCCCGCAGGGAACACCATCACTATGCCAACCGCCTCGGGGGCCAAGAAGCGCTTCTGGATTATCGAGGACATGTCCCCGTTTGGGAAGCGCCGCAAGACCGCGTCCTCACGCAAGATGCTGGATGAGGGGATGATGCTGGAGGGGTTCCGGCGCTACGACCTCTACGAGGACTGCAAGGACTCCAGCTGCCAATTCTCCCTCAAGGTGACCCACTACCACTGCACGCGGGAGAACTGCGGCTACAAGTTCTGCGGCCGCACACACATGTACAAGCACGCGCAGCACCACGACCGTGTCGACAACCTGGTGTTGGATGATTTCAAGCGCTTCAAGTCTTCGCTGAGTTGTAACTTCCCAGACTGTCAGTTCTCTGGCAATAGCACACACTTCCACTGTCTGCGCTGCGGCTTCCGCTGCACTGACAGCACCAAGGTGACAGCCCACCGCAAGCACCACGGCAAGCAGGACGTCATCAGCGCCGCGGGCTTCTGCCAGTTCAGCTCCAGCGTGGACTGCGAGGTGCCTGACTGCAAGTACAAACTCAAGTGCTCCCACTTCCACTGCACCTACCCCGGCTGCAAACACACGGTGGTGGGCATGTCGCAGATGGACTCGCACAAGCGCAAGCACGAGAAGCAGGAGCGAGGGGAGCTGCCCGCCATCTCTCCCGGCCCCGAGGGCCTCACCCACTCCACCCTTGAGTATGACATCCAGAACTCTTCCATCAACCTGGACAGCTCCCTCAACCTCAGCACTGACAACAACAGCTCCCTCTTCTTCCTGCAGAACGCGGCCGGCGTGGGCCTCAGCGACTCCCTGGACCTCAGCAAGAAACAGGCAGAAGCCCCCGAGGGCCCGTCCCCGAGCAGGGCCAGCACCGCGCCCCAGGAGAGGGGCCCGGGGGCTTCTGGCACTGGTGATGTGGAGGATGAGGATGACTCTTCCCAAGAGGATGAAGAGGATGATGAGGAGGAGATGAATGAAGAAGAGGAGGATGATGAAGAGGAGGATGACGATGATGACGATGAGGAGGATGATGAAGAGGAAGACCTGAACACAGATTCTGAAGAATCGCTGCCTGACCCTGAAGGCCTGGCCACTAAAGAAGATGGAGAACCAGAGGAGGCTGCTTCTTCCACAGACCATGGCGATGCTTCCAGGCCACAGGACGAGCCAGCCCTCACTCCAGCCCCAGCTCCTGCTCCTGCTGCAGCTCCAGCTGCTGCCCCAGCCTCCACTGCTGCTCCAGCAGCTTCTCCTTAATTGTAGAGACAACAACGGCAGTGGTTTGGTTTTGCTCTTACACAGAATTACTAAGAGGACCCCATAGGAGGCGAGAACAAAGATTGGGACGGCAAATGAAAAACTCCGTGCCACACACACGAGAGAGAGGAAGGAAGGAACCCCCTGCTCCTCCCCAGGCCCCAAAAGAGATCGCTTTGCAGCAGGACTGGTGCTGCCTCATCCATTCTACAGATCCCGAAACAGGGGGCAGGATGCAGCAAAAAATCCCCTTTGTATGGACATGAACCTTGAGGGAACCCGCTGCTTCTCCCTGCTCCCTGCATGGTGCGTGGGGCCTGTGCCCAGCGGGGGACCCTTTGTTATGGGTGGGCCTCTATCCCCCCCAGTTTTCTTTCTGGGTTTTATTTTTCCATGTTTTCAGTTGTACGATAATAATAATAATCTCCACTTCTTGGAGGGGGGTGGGTGGGAACAACAGGTAATGAATTTTAGAGATATATATTTGTGTGTGTGTCTCTCTATATATAATGTACACACACACACACATATATAAATTCAAGGAATTGGTGTCAGAGAGACAAGTAGCTCAGCTTTTGCCAGTGGGAAGGAGGGGTGAGGGGTGTGCTCTCTCTCCACCCCTCCCCCTTCTTTCTCCAGCATTAAATGAATGGCATCAGACAGCCAGGGTGGGAGTGGGTATTTATTGTCACATAAATGAGGACGCATTAATGAATGAGCAGGGGTGGGAATGGGACACTCCTCTGTTCTTCCAGATCCTTTTTACTGTTAATGATAATAATTTTGAATGCTATTTATATTGTAAAACTTTCTCAGTCTACACTTTCTCTGTAGGACACCTCTCCTCATCCCTGCTGCGCTGCCTGTAGGGATTTAGCTGAAGTAACCTGGGAAGAGCACAGCAGGCAGTCAAAGGGTCTGTCACGTTGGAGGACTGGGGTTAATCTGCCATCCAGTTCCATCTCATCCCAACCCCCAGGTGCTTCCTCTCTGCTGAGGGTGAGGCGTTTTTGTGGTGCTTCAGTATCCCCATCTCAGGAGGTTGTGAGCTGCCCTGTCCCAGGGGGAGCACCGAGCTCAGAGCAGCGTCCTGGCCGCTGAAGCCGCCCGGGGACGGCGCCGGCTCTGCCCGTGTGCCCAGCCCAGCGCCGCAGACAGGACAGACGGGAGCGGCGGTGCCCCTGGAGGGAGGAGGAGGCAGGACACGGCCGGGACCCCGCGGTGGGTGTCGCGCTGAGCTCGGGGGCGGGAGGGGACGGCCCCGCCGTGCAGCCCCAGCAGCTCGGGCTGCCCCAGCTCCGGGCTCTTCCCTGCCCTGCTCTGGGAACACACACTACAGGACACTGTCCCAGACTCCGGCAGGTGAGCCAGTGGCTGTTTGACCCCAAATCCCCTTGCCTGAGCGGGCTTGTCTACACACACCAGGGCTCCAGAAGGACTAGTATGAATTAATTCTGATAATAGTTATTTTGGTGCCAGTTTTAAGTATACCAGCCTAGTCTGAGCTTTGTCCCTTTTTAAAAAAAAAAGCCTAATTATTTTTTTCTAATACCATGCAGGCGCCCTCTCCCCTCCTCAGCTCTATGAGCACTTCAGCTCCAAGGGATCCCCAGGATTTGTTTTCACTCTGAACAGATAAAGGCATCAAGAAGTTTAGGTTGCTTTTTTTTTTGTCTTTAAACTACCCTGTGTGCTCTGGCTGCCC
>JAWWEU010000055.1:6952630-7001562 GCA_035583155.1 Acropternis orthonyx | reverse complement strand
GCAAAGAAATGCTTGAACCACCAATGCTCTTTTTAATGTTTTATAAATATGTATGTGTATATATATAAATATAAAAATAATATGTATGCACATATATATGTGTGTGTGTATATATCTATATGTATATACATATATATAGATATATAGATATATATATAGGTTTTGAGACAAAAATGCAGAAAGTGAAAAAAAACACCCTAAACAGGATGGTGTGCTCTGATTTACTTGAATCTGGTCTCTTCAGCACCTGCGTTATTAAGAACTGAATATTTTTCCACTTGAATTTAGTGCTATTAGAAATTTAATATATGTGTTTTATTTATTTGATTTTTTTTTTGCATGACTGATGCAAGGTTTGACATTTTCACTCAATAAAAACTGGAAAAAAAAAAACCCCAAAGTTTTAAGTGATCGAGTTGTCTTCTTGCTTGAGGAGGTGGTTTATGTTTTTAGGGGCTCAGAGCAGGGGGTGTGTGGAAGCCCTGCACGCGCTGACCGGCGAGCACGGGGGCTCGGCTGGGGACTGCAGAAGGAAGGGGACTCTCTGTATATGGACTCTGGCCCTAAGCTTCTCCGCAGTCCTGTCCTTTGATTGGAAGCACCATCAGGGCCCCCCATAAAGCCCTGCTCACGGCTCCACAGCTCACTAAGTGGGATGTGGAATTAGAGATGTGACCGTTCACATTTTGACTTTTCCCTCCCTACCTTGGCCTACAAGCTCAGGGTGGTGGTGGATTGGGATCCATGGTGGAACCCACCCGAAGCCTTGCAGTGACACTCCAAGACCCAAATCTACACATTTTTGACTCACCCACACCTAAGAGACACAAAACATCCTGCCTGGATTGAAGGGCTGGGGGCCTTTGTGCTGCTCTGCCACTGTCAGAGAGCCCGGGAGCAGCAAAGCAGTGCCTGCCAAGCCTGATGCAGTGGCAGCAGCTGCCTCCTTATTAGCAGAGAGGATTAGACTCCTCTCTCTTTCAAAGCCCCCTCGTTGCTCTGCTGCAGCTCCCAGCCATCCTGTTTTCAGATGTCATTATCTGAACACGCTCCTAATCCGACCTTGGAGCACAGAGGTTTGTTCTCACTGGAGCTCTGCCCACAGCACATGGAATATTTACACGGCCGTGTTTGGGGTTGGGGGGGCGGCGTGGGGACGGCGGAGCGGGGACAGGGGACATGAACGACACGACTTGCTGCTTGAAAGCTCTTGCTGGAACTTGCCTGCTCTCTGTGGAACTCTGACTGCACTTCATAAAAGAATGACTTAAGTCGGGGGAGAAGCTGCAAGTTGAACAAATCAAAGTCTCACTACCACATTCATTCCCAGCCCTCGCAGCTGGTGACGGTGCAGCTCTGCACCCACAGCTCCTGCACTTGGTGAGCCCTGGGAAGCAGAAGACACCAGGCGAGACCACTTGTTCCAATGTAAGGACAAAAACAGGGCAGTTTTTGTTGCTACTGTACTTTGATACCTCAAGGGTACCCCTGTAACATCATTTTTTGTGAGTGCAGGAGTCACAAGTGACACACAGCCACAAAACCACACTGCTTGTTTCACATGAGACACTGGATATCCCCTTTCCAGTCCCCTGCAGCGCCCACTGACACAGGCACCCACAGTGGGAGGATCCCTCGGCACCAGCCCAAACACAAAAACTCAAACAGCAAAGCGCTGCCTTCCCCTCTCCAAACAATTCATGACTTTAAACCAATAGAGGCAGCAAAAGTTCAGTCACCTCAAACATAAACAAGCAGCATCCAAGGTATTCCAGGACAGAGAATGGGAGACCAGATGGTTCTGCTGCTGCTTTCAATCATGCTGGGTTTTTAGATACCATTAACCAAACACACCTGATCCAGCCTTAGCTCATGGAGACCTATCCTTGATGGAGCCAGAAGGGTCAACAAGGACAGAAATAACAGCAGATTATTGGCCAAAAATTAAGATAATTAATTGGCTAAAAATGAGGGTAATTGCCATCACTGTGGTTTTGAAAGACAATCACTGCTGTTCACCCAAGAGCTTCTCACAGACAGTCCACCAACAGCATTTCTAGAGATCCTTAGGAAAACAATCCTTTGGGTTACCCCTCTCCTTATGTCCCAGGCCGAGGAGGATCCCTTCTTATACTGCACTGGGCATTAATTTACTTTGCAGGAATCTTTCTCACAATCTCTTACCACCTCCAGCCCTGACTGCCTTTACCCAGCACCACCCCGCAGGGGCTGTGGGGACCAGCCCACAGAGCAGGGGGTGCGGAGCTGCACCTGCCCACACAAATACTCCTCGTGGCTTGCTCAGCTGAGGACAGAGTGAGTAAAGCATGTGTGACTTGGGAGGATATTTACTCCAGGAGCACAGTGCCCTAATACACCCCGACAGAAGGAAATTCAGAATTCTGGTGCTTACTGGTACACAGGAAGAGCAGCTGTGATGATGCCCAACACATACTGGGCATAACTTAGAGCTGGCAGGGACCAGTGCCCAGCACTGGCTTCCTAAGGCATCGGGACATTCAGAATGACCCGGACACTTGCCAGGGAAATGGGTCTGTTAAACAATGGAGAAAGAACTGACTGAGCCAGCTGCTGGTGCTGTCCATGTTGCTCAGGCAAGGAAGCTAAGAGAGAAACCAGCCATTAACAGATAACAACTAGCTATGAGACAATAAAGGCCTTGATAGTTCTTGGGAAAAATATTTTCACTGTGCATTGGGTATAATGACACAAAACAGGAGAGAAGAATTAATGACACAGAAGTGAGTAAGAGAATGGGGACCAAATGTTTAAAGCCAAGACCTTCACTTGACCTCTACAATTTCCTTCACAGTTCTGCACAAGCCCCTTCCATGAAGGAAGGCTCTGAACCAACAGTCCTGCTACAAGGTACATACAGACTGCATCAACTGCTTGAGTCACAACTGAGCTTTACATTTGCACACGGACACAGAATTGTGCTGACAAACCTGCAGGTGCCTTTTTTGAAGGCCCTTTCAGAAAAACAGCTCTGGGAAAAGGGGAGGAGAGGAGCTATAATCAAATCTCAACCCCCTCCCCCCCCAATCTGCATATGAGACTGAAGCTTTCACACATGACAATAAAACCACACATCATTGTCAAGAGGAACGTGAACTTTTAAGAGTTCTCTGGAAGTCATTGAGCAGCTTGTACCTATCCTGAACAAAAAAGCATGCAGGCTGTTGGGAATCTAAGGAGTTTCATATACACTAATAAATAAATAATTTCTGTCTTTCTTTAGAAATCAAGGCAGAACTTTGCTTAATATGACTAAACTTGGAAAGAGCAGAGCAGTGTGAATATATCTGTCCACCAGACTTGTACGTGCACAGCTACAGTAAAATACACAAGTTTGCCCAATCCTGGGACAAGGAAAGAGGCCAGTTTCAGTGAAGGCATATGAAGGAAGGACATGTGTGATATTTACTACACCTAATGTATTTTATGGGCATCTATAAACAGTAAGGTTAAGGAAGAGTCCTCTGTGACAGATGCATATTGGAAATCCAGGCAGGAAGCCCTCACTTTTTGGGTCTCTTTCTGCTGTCTTGAACAAACTTCACCAGTACCTGAAAGCTGACAATCCAATTCCAGAGGCAACAATCCCTAGCAAAGGGGTGAGGGCAAAGAGCGGAGAAAGGTCCTGCACAGCATTTGTAGGTACAGTAGGTGCTGGAAGGGATGACAAGTTCTTCATGCCAGTCCTGGGGCAACAAGTGGGTCCCTGGGGTGGGTCCCTCAGACACACCTTCCCTCACAAGGGCCAAGCATTGCTCAGACGGGAACATGGTCCCTCCAGGGGCAGGTCCCTTCACCTCCCCTGGGGCAGGGGGGGTGCCCCAGCCCCGAGTCCTGCTCTTGCCCCTCAAAGTGCCCCAGGCCCATCCTGGCTGAGGAGGGGTAGTTAACAGAGGCAGCTTCCCTCCTTCCTTTTGCTCTTTTTTGGCGGGGAAACTCTTAAACAAACAAATGAAGAAACACTGAGGACTTACGTAAACAGCGGAAGATTTATCTGACAGGCAGACTGAGCTGTTCCCTGCCCCCTTTCCCTTCCCACAGGGCTGGGTGCTGCCCTGTGCTCTCTGCAGAGCCAGCGACCAGCAGCCCCACCACCCTCCTGGGATCCCAGGGCATGGCCAAGCTCTGCATCCAACACACTGAAGAGGATACAACAAAGCCTTTTGGTCTGTGGCCAGATCCACAGCTGGAGGCTCCACATCCACCCTTGTGCCCGGGACACTGACACAGCCCCATGCAGGGGGTTCCCCGGGGCTGGCAGAGCTGCAGCCCCTCCACAGCCCCTCTGCACAGCACATTTCACACAGCTTAGCAGGCTCTGCCTGCGGGGTTTAGAGCTGGGGGGAAAAGGAGGTAAGAAAGGCGCAATAATGGGATGTTCAGGTTCCCGCTGCACTAGGCTCATCCTGGGTAACAAGCAAGAGGAACCCTCAAGCTCCATCTCACACCTAAAACTGCTGCTGTGGAAGTGCTGATATTATTGCACAGGCCCAGTTGCAGAAGGTAAGCAGGGAAACAGTTACACAGCAACAGGATCTGCTGTAGACACTCTAAGAGGGCAGGAAGCAAAGAATTGACCAGCATAGGAAAGCTGCAGCAGTTAGCACCCAGCCCTCTGTGTATACATGGCTCGGTTGGAACTGCTTAAGTAAAGTAAATCTGTTCAAAGAGATGGAAGAATGTCCACCCCAGAATTTGCTCTGGTTTAATTAAATCAGTTAAATTAATTTTAAAGAGGTGTTACTCTATCTGCACACAGACAAAACCTCAGCAGTAGCTATAGAAGCAGAAGGATAAAGTTGGAAGCAGTCTGTGAGGTGTTAGAAAGGGAAGAGAATGAGGAGAAGAGGCATGAGGGAAGGCTGGAAAACCAGGGATGCTGCACAGAACAGCCACACCGTGCAAAGGGACCGAGACACAGACAGGCTGGCAAAGTGACAGGCACGGAAAGGAAAACAGGCAACAAATAAACCAGTTGTACTCCCAGATCCTCTGAATCAGCCCTAACCAGCCAGTCACCTCCTCACACGGGAGACACAGCCCTAAAGAAAAGCAACTATTCTACCTAAAACAGAAAAAAATACAGCGTCAACCTCCTCCCCCATTCCTCTTCAGGCTGCTCTCGCGGCCAGCATCATAAAACATCTCTCACTATTTGTGCAAATATAGAAAAAAAATAAAATCCTGAAGGATGAAATCCTCCAGCAGACGCAGGGAAGGAGGGTCTAATAGGAAAACAGGGTGATCTTTGAGGATGCTCCATACTGTAAGTAACCCCTGAGCAGTCCTTGCAAAGCATTTGGGGAGATTTTTAGCCTGAAAGACACTTTACAAAAATAAATTGTAATTGAGTTTTAATAATCTTCCCCTTTTCAGAAAGGGCCTGACAGATGCTGCCTAGTGCTCACTTCTGCCCCATTTCAAATATTTTTACCTTATTTGGATGAAATATATTATTTTTCTAATGAAAGGAGGTTGTGGGTTTTTTTTCTTCCAAAGAGCTGGTTTTCCCTTCGTCCAGCTGGTGCCTTTATTAGGTTAGTGCTTGCTCCCTTTTGGGGATGGGACTGTTTTTTTCCCCGAGCTGGGACAGACCATGCCAGCCCCTCCATCTACAAGTGTGCAGCTCACAGTTTGTACTGCACAGCAAGTGGAGGAATCGGGCCCTGACCTCCATCTTCCCCATACCCCAAATTCACCTTAGGCAAAATTCCATTATTTTATTTCCTTTTTAAGAGCATAAATAGTGGTAAGAGCCAGCCCTTCATCAGCATAATAGGTGGACACACTCCCGAGGTACCTACCAAGGCTGACCCCTGAGGAAGCAGCATAGTCTGGGGATAAGACAGTAAGGGGGAAAATTAAGAAAGCTGGAAGCTCTCTTCTGTGCCCTTAGGTAAATAATTTCCTGTTTCACCGCCCCAGTACCCGTTTATTTACGTTTCCAATCCATAGAGGCCAAGCCCTTCTCCTGCTTTGCACTTGCATAGCACCCAATGGTATGAGAGGTCCAGTCCACGGTAAAGACTCTGCAAGCTCAGCATGTTTTTGGTGTGCAGGGCCACCACCACAATTAGTGCTTAAGGTAAAGTACCACCACACAGGAAAGATCTGCCAAACCTTCCTGTGCCAAAGCCCTTGGCAAACACATTCTCCACAGCCTGCTGGGTGTGGAGAGTCCAATCAAGCATGGAGACCTTGACCTTAACACAACAGGCCTGCAACAAAACCCTACTCTGGCCCTGCTGCCCAAGCCTTTGTCTTCCCCAAGCATAACACTGCCCCAGCACGGGCAAAGCAAAGGCAGCCTCCACTGCTAGAGCTTGCAGCCAACACAGCCCAACATACACATTGCTTCCTTGCACCAGCACACACCATGATGGACCTCCTGGGAACCCTTCTAGCAAACCCCAGACCAGCATGAAAATGCAACCAGTTCCCCCACTCTATTGAAAACCAAATCAAGAGAGAACACAGTAATAAGAGGCACTTACCTGCCAGAAGAATCCCAGATGCATCAAGTAAAGACCAGATCTGAAGAGTCTCCAGGCTGCTGCAAATAGTGGGCAGCTCCTCACTCACCTGTGCAGCCCAGCCCTTGGGGTCAGTGGTCACAGGGGGTGGTGGCCAGGAGGGGGCTGGAGCTCATCAGGGTCAGTGGCCACAGCTGGGTGGTGGCCAGGAGGGGGCTGGAGCTCATCAGGGTCAGTGGCCACAGCTGGGTGATGGCCAGGAGGGGGCTGGGGCTCCAGTTCCAGAGTTCATGGGGGTGGGGATTGTGTGAGCTGCAGGACCAGCAGAACACCTGGTTGCCAAAGTTGGCTTTCTCAGCAACTTGTCTGTGTCACAGCTCTGTATTTATCGTACTCTCTGTTTTTTACCAACACATGTGAAACCTGAGGTACACTTCTAAGTAAAATACTTTGCAAAGTCATCCTCTTCCTTCTGATCCCAAACACTGTTCAATTACACCCCCAACACACAACAGACAATTAAAAAACATTCTTCCTGCTTTTGACAAAGATGCACATAGGACTAATTTGTCACATCTGGGGGTAAGGAAGGTTGGACAAAGATGATCAGCAGATGTCTCTCTTAACCCTTTACCCTTTAGTGAAATTTTTTGAGTTGCCCACACTTCTCTTGCAGGTATTGAAAAGGGAACTTCTATATTCTCAAATTACTGGGAAGCACCAGCCGGATATTGTTTCCTCTAGGAGAGAGCACAGGCTCACAGGGATTCACTGAAATGTGCCCAGATGACACTGTTCAGAGGAAGCTTCCTTCACCTGCCTTCTATATGCTGTCAAGAACCTATAGAAACCATGTTACCCACCCACTGAACTCACTCCCTGGGGTGTTACTCTTCTTCCCATGTAAAATACAGTAAAAAGAAGAGTTCACAGTAAAACAAAGTACTTGAATAAGCCAGGTGGTGGGGAACTGCTGCTGCTGTCTTGTTGTGCAGAAAAAAGGTTCCCTTCCTGGTCATCTTTCAGCTAACGATGCTTTTCTCAATGTCAACTGGCCAGTGGGGTAAACAATTCACAGGGCAGTTAAGGAGTTTGTTTCTAGCAAAAAAAGAAGAAAATTACAAGTTAGCAGTCAGGCTACAAGGACCAAAATCCTCTCCCTACAACTGTTGCTATACTGCAAAGACAAGGAACACAAGACAGAGGAATAAAACCCGTGATTCATGACAGTACCTGCTGGACAGAAGGTCTGGCTTCTTCCAAATTCTCTGCTGCTGGGTTGGACCTCTTCAACAAAGTACACAAACACCCCATCAGCAGCCAGAGGCACAGAGTTAAATCTTTTGAGCAACAATGGCCTTGATGGAGTTTTCTGGGATTTATCAGGTTGGGGAAAAGAGAGTGATCTATAGAATTGGTAAAGGTAGTAAGAAGGAAAAACTAAGGGATAGAAAAGGGCAGCTAAAGAAAGCTGCCTTTTACTCTGCACCAGAAATCTTGAGGTAAATGAACTGAACACCGGCAACATGGAGGAAAAGGGGGGAAAAATGAACCCACAGGGATGCCTGTACTGTAAACCTCGTAAGTCACTCTGCAAGGCACATACCTCAGCAACATATTTTCCACATTTCACCAACTGCTGTTGTCCAGGCACTTTCTATTTTCAAAACCTTCTATGTATATAAAATGTACACAGGCAGGACAATACTTTTTCATCACATCCCTGCGTTCAGTTGTGTTTTCTTTTCACGAGGATTCTTGGCTTGGAGAAATGAAAAGTGCCATCTCTTAAGAAAAGCCTTTCCTTTTAAACACTCTCAAATTTGCCCTGTTTTAGCTAAACGTGACGTTCTTTGTGAACGTTAAACAGTGGAGAGAGAGACCGAGAGGGAGAGGGAGAGAGAGAGAGACACACACACACACACACACTCCTGGGGAAGATATTCGTCCATTTAAGGCATGAGAAATCATCACATTCAGCAGCAGGTCTAAATACAGTAATATGAAGGTCCCTTTCGCTCCCCCTGAGCAGGAAAATGTCACTGTGTACCAGACACCCAAATACTCAGGAATCAAGTAAATCCCTAATTTTTCAGAAGGGAGCCAAATCCTTCTGTTGAACAACGATGGGACTGTAGTAGCTACAAATTACTTGCTGCACTCCCCTTCCTTCAGTGGCTTCTGGACTGGGATGGCAGGGTTAGACCAGTCATGGGATCGGGCACAGCATTCCCTCCTGGCAGATAAGGCCCAGGGGCCGTGGGATATCTCACACGTTCCCTTCAGCACCTCCTGCTGCCGGGGTGGAAGGAGCAGGACACAGCATTCCACACCCTGCAGAGCCTCCTGCTGGGAGCAAAGGCACGGGAAGAGCTGCATTTCACTCGCCGGGTGATCCGTCCATCCCAGCCTCTGCACCATGGGACACAACCCAGCACTGGAGCTGTTGGAGCTATTTACAGCGTACCTTACACTGCTCCCTGCACTGCCTCCTGCTATCGCCCAGGACGGCAGCAGTCACAAAACCAGCCAGAAATGTCCTTCATAAAACATTTCAGAAGTATCAAATTTCTGTCACCATCCCCCTTCCCTCCCCTTACCACCCTGCATGCATGTTTCTCCCCAGAATAAGAGCCATGGTAATCCAGTGATAGCCTGGTGTTAAATAGTGGTAACTCATATTTATTACAATTATATACAATCATATTTTATATTTTCAATCTATACATGATCACACAGACGAGCACACTTGCTTGGTGAGGACAGTGAGACTCAGTTGTTACAATAACTGCTCTGCTAAGAGGCTCTGATGCAGCAAATAGTATCATTGGACACCACCATTTTACCAGCTGAGAACACAATGCTGCAAATGAGAGGTTTCAAAATTCACTGGTTTGATTTCTGTATTGCCCCAATGGGGCAAAACAAGGCTGGACTGAGCAAGAAGAGCCAGTGGTTAAACCTCAGAGCTGGAGCTGTTCTCTCTGCTGTAGAGACTGCTTTGCTGAAGCAGGTGCCTGTCACTGGAGAGATACAGGGGTCTGAGCTAACCATTTAAGATTAGTTTTCTTCTCATTTAGGGAGAAAAACAAGCTAAAAACCATTGCAAACTTTCAGAATTAACCAACTATTTCAGCATCTGATATCACCCCATTCATTTAGTCATTCATTGTTCATTCCGGGCAGCTATAAATAAAATGTAAGATGTCAAAAACTGATGTGAGCTCCTTGTCTTTGGAGGAGGAAGGGTAATAATTGGGATGAGTGGAGCCAACCTCTTTAAAAGCCTTCTTTTATTGGGGAGTAATCAGCAACAAAGCCACCTGTGCCCATGGGCTTTACTGTGGCCCTGACACCTGGACTTGGTCCCTAGTAAGAGCCACTCTGATGAGCATAAGCACATGGGGTGGAAATAGTGTTCTTTGGATCCCACAGAAATTCAGTGCTTTTAGATGCTAGGTAGTTTCAGGAACTTGAGGCTTGGCGTAAGATTTGGAAGAGCCAAGACTGAGCTCTGGTGAGGAATTGAGGAATTCAGAGTTAAAACTTTTTTTTTTTTTTTTTTTTTTTTTCCAGCTAAGCTACTTCGTTCAGTAAAAAGGTTAATTCTACCTAGAGACTTTGTCTTTTCAACATGCCTGAGAGTAAACTACTTCTTTTTATTAGATGACTTTTTAAAATGTTCCTGACTAAAAGCCACCAGTTTTCTGTGAAGTTTTCTCTCTGTCTTATTACTTTCTCCTTTTTTACATCAGTATTTTGACTGGAAAAAACCAAACTCTTCATTGTTAACAGACTGGTAAGATTTTTAACATAAACACAAATCTAAAATAGGTTTGATATTTTAATTCATATTCTCATATCAATAAAAAGAGCAGTAGGAAATGATGACTGAAATATTTCTGTTTCGTTTCAACCCATTCCATACAATGAAGTGACTTAGAGTCGATCTCAGATATTTCTAAACTCCTGTGATTGTGTGGCAGGTTTTGCCCAGCTCTGAAACAGAGAGAATGTGTTTCTCTTCCACAGAAACTTAATTCCAGTGAAGGATTTTCTAAAGCAGTAGTATATCTAACTTCAGCAACAGCAATTATGGGTACTGAGGTCACTTTAGCTTTGTCTACACTCAATAAGTAGAAAAGTCTACATTAAAAAAAATCAGTTTGGTGATCTGGCACAAACTGAGAGTGCAGGAAGATGCCAAAGCATAAACACAGTGTTACCTTTCTTTGTCCTGCCTTGCTCTGGATACAGGTATGTGCAACACTAGCACATGCACTAGGGAGGTTTCTGTAGTGCTTGGACAGACTGGAGTGGGGCAGAAGCAAGTGCAGGATCTGAATTCCCACTATTTAAAAAAAAAATAATCTGATCAGAGAAAGTATTTTGCTTTTACTGTTGTTTTCTTTTAGATTTTTCTTTTACTGTGATGATAATGCACCGCTTATTCCTCTCCTTCTCATCTGCCTTTCTCTGTGTTGGTTTTTGGGAGTTTGAGAAGCTGCTGCTGCCACAAAATCTTGCAATGAAAAGGATGCAGAATGACTCTGAGAGCCTTGCATGTGGCACAGGAAAGCAGAAAGAAACAAGCATGGCACACATTCAAAGCTATAGCTGGAACTCTATAAATAGTTCTATACTATATAGTCCTATATAAATATACTGCAACTATAAAGTACTCCTACTGTGCTTGGATGCTTGAGTAAGTTTCCTGGCTGCCACACACTGCTGCTGGTTGCACCTTGCAATTAGTGTTTCTGGAAGCTGAGTTGCCACTGCTGCCTTTTGGCTTCTCTTTCCCTTTACATGCAAGGATCACCACTGTTCCTGTGTCCTCTCATAGTACAGCCACCTCTGCTCAGAAACTGTGTGATGCTGAGGATGAGAGTAACATTTTGAATCCAGCTCCTACAGATTTTGCCTTGCACCATTTTAAAACCTAAGACAGATGACTATGATAGCAATGATAGGGCAGCATTCTTGGTGCCAGAAGAGAGAAATAAAATAAACAATTTTCAGATTCTGTACCTCAAAACAAATTCCAGTTGTTTGATGTATTCTAGGGCAGAAAAAAATATGCAATAAAGAAAGAAATGAGATTTCTGGATATTAAACTTGTTGAAAACCGAATACTTAAATATCAGGAACCAAAGAGGAGAGGAAATGTGTGTGAGGGTGAGTTGGGTTTTTTTTAAAGCAGGTCCAATATTAATTTCTCTTGTTGACAGTAAGTGAGAAATGTCACCAAAGTGACTTACTATACTAAAATACAACAGAGTAGATCTGCAAATGTCTTAGGTGAAAAAATTCCTTCTCATGCAAAGACAGTTGATAATCATTAATCTGAGTTTCAGAAGCAGC
This sequence comes from Acropternis orthonyx, assembly GCA_035583155.1. Lineage (NCBI taxonomy): Eukaryota > Metazoa > Chordata > Aves > Passeriformes > Rhinocryptidae > Acropternis > Acropternis orthonyx. The sequence continues at coordinate 6,989,686 of JAWWEU010000055.1, read as the reverse complement.
AATAGGACCCATACTAGGTCTTGGCTACACAGGGCTCGTTCCTGCATGTCAATGCAAAGGCATTCTGTCTAGCAGTGCAGCTTGCCAGCTTAGCCCATGAACATGCATTCGACTCACACCAATTTTCCTCTGTGCAAAGCCAATAAAAATTTTTCAACTCTATGAAGACTCCAAGGTTAAAGGTAAGTATCTATTCTAAAAGAGGAACAGTAGGAGCAGATGGAATACTTAAGGTATGACATATAACAATAAAACATTTCAGGAATGCACCATGAATCTGGTGAAGCTGGTGCTGCTAGACTGTAGCCAAGCTGTGAACTGCCCTTAGTAGCACAGAAGGAAAAATATGACTTCTTTTGTCAAAACAGGTGAAAGAAGTTTAGTCAGTTCACATCTATTGCTCAATTACACTCAGTAAGGGTGTTGCTTTCCCCCTAAGGAAAGGCTTTTCCAGTAAATTGAAATGCTAATACCACTAACTTACTGTTGTCTTGCTAAAATACTAGTTTATATTTACTTATTCTAATGTTACAGTATCCAGCATTGCATCTCAGGGAAGAGACATAAAACATATACACAGAAAAATGTGAACCAAAGCTTATTCTCTTAGTCAGAAATGCTGTATGGGATACATCTTTTTAGAATGTCATACTGTGAAGCTGTCCTTTTTATGGTGTTGCTAACTGACATCTTTCTGGAAGTAGGAACACTGTCACCTTTCAGGGTTCATGTCAGTACTTATTACCATAGAGACCATAACAGTGTCTCCTTACAATTATTTTGTCTAGTTTTACTTGCTATCTACTTATTTTCCTGAGCTATTGGGTTTTAATTTAAGGTGGAAGCAGTTCCTGGGGCAGTGTGACTTAGATCATGTTGTTCAGAGCCTTCTGTAGTCTAGTTAATATCTCAAAGGATGTGGAGTCCACAGCTCTTCTGCTCAGCAGACTAATTGATGATTTGAATCTGAAGAGGACAAGATAAAGTTTTGTGTTTCATCTATCACTTGCCCACAGCTGCACCCTGCCTGTTTCCATGGCTTTGTCCGTGTGATGTGCATCATTACATTAATGTGTGTTACCTTTCCCCTGTGGTCCTGTAGCCCAGGGCTTGGATGAGCCATTGAATAATGTTGGCACCCTGGAGCATATTTGATTTTCTCTGACCTCCTCCTCAGCCTGATTGTACACATGTGCCATCAGATGAGGTGGTGCTGAGGCACTGGGCAGCAGCTGGGAGCAGGTGGGCACACAGACCTGGCCCTGTTTCTTTCCTCATGCTCCTGTGCTAACCTGACCATTCCAGTGGGCAGATTCAAGGCAAAGGGAGGCTGAGACTGAATATTGTGGTGGTTTTCTTCAGACCATGAGAAACATGATTTTGTTTTTAATTTCTTAATGTCAGAATCTACTTCTCAGCCTTTCTGGACTGCAGGCTACAGATCTGAGATGTCTGTTGCAGTTATGATCCTGTGATCCGACACACTCTAGCTAGGAGGAATAGCTCCTCCTCAGAAACGTTAGTGTATGTTGCTGTTGATGTTTGACAGCTGTAGGAAGGAAAGCTATTGGTGCTGTGAACTATTTGCTTCCTGAATAAAGCAGCAGTAGATATAAGAAATCCCACTGTGCTTTAATAATCCCATGGTTCTGAAAAGCCAGCTGGATCTTGTGATTAAAATACTGATGAGCTTGGTGAATTAATGCAGTGATGGTGCAGCATCGCCTTTCAGCATTTAGCTTGACTGCTGTGTCTGGTGTATTTACAGTGGGCTAATCCCCAGACTTGCAAATGAAACCAAATTCCCTGGGGCATTGTGTGTGATTTCATTTTTTAATTTTTTTTTTTTTTTTAATGGGAGATGCTGAATGTGCTGAAAACACCCAGCACCTATAGGCTGGGGAGGCCACAATGCTTTTATTCTCCCTCCAGGTGTGAGCAGCTTCCAGGCAGCATGTCCAGTGGGGGCCTTGCTAACCAACATCCCTCACTATGTGTTAAGAATGCAACAGTGAAAGAAGCTTCATTACATTCAAACCTTGAATCCATAACAATCTGAAGCCTGTGTTGGTGTATCTGGTACCATAAAGCTGACTTCCTGGGGGAGGACTGGACCTCTTCCAAGAAAGGATTCAATAACACAGGAAATGGAAGGAAGGATAAGAGCAGACTGTAGAAGATAGATCATGAGACAGTGTAAATTCTGCTGGCACCATGGATGTTAATGACTCATCAGGACCTTTTCTTCCTCCAGGCCCAGCTTGAGCAGAATATTGGTTGCTTTACAGTAAGTTCTTGTTTACTGCAGCTAGACTCAAACACAGAGCTGAATGATAGTGTGGAAGTGGAATTAAAGTTTTCTAGAAAAAAACAGTCCTGTAGAAAAAAACATTAGGCTCCAATTCCATACAGTTAGCCCTTGAACTATTCAATTTTTACGTCATAGGACACAGCAAAGAAGAGAAAAGAGATACACGATGTTCTTGTTTATCACCAACACAATCAATCCTGGATGCAGTGCTGAAAATTAACTTAGTTCTTACACAGGATGCAGATAGCTCAAGTAATCTTCCAGATTATCACTACTTTGTTCTCCCTTCTTCTTGTCTCCTACACCCAAAAGTGTTCAGAAAAATCACTGACATTTCTGGTGCTTCTGTCCTAATGTGTTGCCCCAAAAACCCCATTACTTCAAAAGTCCCAGAGACTAGTGCTGTAACTACAGGAACAGGACTGCAAAACTGGCATTGCGTCACGCACATCAGATGGTTGAAAATGCATCAGGCTCTGTGCCTGGCAGCACGTGGCAGTTGTCAAAGCCAGGATGCTGTTTGTGCGCCTACAAGCTGCCTTCTCCATTCGCCTTTTTGACTTCTGAAGGAATGAGCAGAAGCTGGAATTCAGAACAGGGGGCTTGAGGCAATGGCTCTTTGATTCCCCCATTTACCCAACAGCTAGGTAGTACTGTAAGAACAAAAACATGTAAAGTATTTGCACATTTCTGGATGCAAAGCACCATTGAGAACGTATTTCTTGACAGTATTCACAGTCAGTGTTCTTCTTTTCTTCTGATGACAGTTCTCTGCATAATGGAAATAGTCCCAAAACATCCTTGATAGCAGAACATACCCTGCTGTGTACTATCCAGCTTGCAGGTCCAGGCATATTCTATGCATCTGAAAAATGATACAGCATTAATCTGTTATTTCTGTCTTCTTTCTTCTGAATTTTCAGCAGACTCAGGGCACTTCAAGGTTATCCAGAGTCATACAAACATGCCTTGCATCAGGAATCTCTGAAGCTCAACTTTCAACAGAACATATGGATAAGCCAATAAAAAAACAGAAAGGAAAGCCTTTAGAAAGGTCAATAAACTGCTTTTGTACAGGAAGTAGTAGAATTTTAACCATGATTATTTTTTTCTCCATGAATTATTAACATATGCCATAAAAATGCTATAAGCAGTGGACAAACAGGAAATTCTGAGAGAATTTCAGGGTTTGATATTTTCATCTAGAAATCAGAAAAAAATATCCTCTCCAATGATACAGCTATTAAAATAAGGCCAACCATAAAAGCTGTTAAACATAAGGAATTTTACTCTCTTATGGCTATCTCAAAAGCCAAAGAGCCTGTTCCTTATGTAATAGTGACAAAGTTTATTCTTTCTACCATTATGACTAAAAAGTTAAGGTGAGTACTCAGAAAAGTGATCAAACTGATTCATTATACAAATGTCTTGTCCTGAAACTACTTACCTAAGATACTGAATTAATAGTTCTCTGCCAGAGATAACATTTTTCTATTTACAAATTTAACTCCTTTTGTAAATACTTCTCAAGAAAAAAAAAATGAAGCCTTTCTAGGTATGTTTTCTGAACCTCAAAATCAACAGCAGCAGCTGTGCTCTGCCTTGTTTTCTAATAGGCTTGAGCGACCCAGCCATTAGCTTTGCCTTGGTACGGAAGTTGTTTTAAAGAGGTCACATAGAGAGGACTTTGGTGTTCTGCAATATTTCCAGGTTTGCCTGACTTCAAAACAAAACATAAATAACTCCAACACTAACTTGGAGTAATTACTGAGGGAAATAGCTCTTGCTCCAGCAGACAAAGGATTCTGATTCCCACAGGTAGCATGGGGAATCTTCCCCTGGCCAGTCCTCCCAGGAGCAATCTGGCTTTCCAAGGATGCAGATTTCCAAACTCCCAGTTAGAATAAATCCTAACCTAGCCTAAATAACACACTGAGGAAGAGCAAGAAAGGAAAAGAACAAAAACATTTACTAATAGTTTCATTTCCTTTCCTTCTGTCAACTGCAGTTTATCTAAATGCCAGCAATTACTTTCATTCCTGAGGCAATTGATTTTCCATTGCCAATCAGTACCCTGCCCTTAAGTCCATCCAGGCAGAGAATTGCACTTGAGAAAACATAGGCTGTAATTGAAGGCAGCTGCCTTCATAAGCTCTCAAGTGCTACAGATTAGAACAAAATATCCTCAGTTATTTATTGGGTTTTAGAGGACATGAGTAGCTATGAAGATTGCAGGTGTGGATAATTGGTGAGACCATTAGTCCTCTTTCCCCATGGGGTTCAACTCTATGTTTGTGATCCCCTTACAGAACCATCCCTGAGGTATACCAAGGGACTCAGACTGCAAAAGGTGAGAGAAGCTTTTGACACAAATCATGCCAGCTTTCTTCCTAGCTCAGCCTCCTGCACAGTGAGGAGACTGGAAGCTTTGGTTTGTTTGATTCAAACACCAGATAAAACCCTGGTCCTCATTTGAATGACAGCCCACAGACCCACTCAAAGATGCAGGCAACAAGACCCCTCAGTTATCAGTCCTAGTGTTGGTCAAATCCTACTACACACATGAAAAATTTCTGGGCTTTGTGCAAATTCTTTATAACCCTCATAGAAACCATAACTTGGCACAAGTTGGCACTGAGAAAGAAAATAAAAACCCTCTCTCACTAAGATAACCGGCTGCTTCCCACCCGCAGGATTCTCAGAGCCAGGGGAATGAGGGACAGCCCTGGCACAGAGCAGAGCCAAACACCTTTAGCATCTTGCAGAGGGAATAACCATGGTTTGGATTCCCATGAAGCCTACAAGAAACAATACCCCAAAAAGCAAAGAAAATTGTGGATGATGCTGCACGTTGGGCCATGGCCAGGCATCCAGTCTGCCAGGCTGTCACTGAAGTTACATTTGGTCACAGGGTTAGGGTTAGGAGATGGAAGAATGGCAGAAGGCTACAAGGCTACGTAAGAAGAAAGCTGGGGTTGATGAGAGCCAAGCACTTTGCCCGCTGTGAAGGACAGGATCTGCTTCCTGAACTTGGGAAGTTGGTCAAACCAATTTCCTCTTAGGTCTGGGAGGGTGGAGAAGGCACATGACTGTGATAGCCTAGACCTTTCTGTTGCTTGGTTTTGTGGGAGTTCTCTGCAGGTTGTGGTTGAGCTGTGACTAGTGGTGGCATTAGGCTTAGAGTAGGAAAGCATTTCTGGAAGACAGCTGGGGTCTTCTTTTTCTACAGGATAAAGTGAATGATGAAGAGGTCTGGTAGTTTTGTAGCCAAAGTTTATTGCCTGAATACCAGTTCTAGAAAAATCCAGTAGAGTATACTTGGATATTTTTGCACTGTTCTGACTCCAGTGCTTTGGAATAATTTGAATGGATGTGTATATCGAGCAGAAAAATAACACATCTGTGTGCTGTGCAGGCTGAACATGCCATGGATGTAATTAAAATCTCAGCACCTGCTGCTTAAGTGATTGTATTAATCTGATACAAGCAACAGTAGGGTGCTTAACAGAGGTGACCAGGGCAGGGAGTTTCTAAAGCCGATGGTTTTCTAGCAGTAGGTGAAAAAATGGAGACAGCTCTGCTCTGAGCCAAACGGGTGGGAAGGAGGGGTGAACAAATGCAGGGCAGACTTCCATGACCTCCTTGGGGGGGAAGGGGAAGACGCTGCTTTCCAGAGAGGATTTCCGGGCACCTGGAGTGTGGTGGCTGTCTAAACTGGTGATCTCCAAAGCAGGGTGTGCAAGCCTGTGCAATACAAGCCATCAGGGGCACAGAAGAAAATATTTTTTGTGCCATAAATTAACTGAATTTAAAAATAAGCATTTTTCCACCTTTATATCATCCTAGTTTAATTTTTATTTTTGTGATATTAGTACAGTCCTATATATATGTAATTTATACATAAATAAATATGTATGTCTTGGGGGGGTTGTGCTCCACATTTTTTTACTGCTGAAGCAAAAACATTTTAACATCTCTGGTCTAATTTCCCACCAATGAATGCTAGGGGAGGGAAGGCCCAAAATCCTGCTTCTCAACTTCAACCATGCACTAACAGCTTACATGAGACAGAAACCCTTGTCTTTGTCTAGGTTCTAGCTTGCTGCACTGGCTACAGATACCACTCTGCTTCTTGTCAAATGCCCTCTGTTTCCTTGCATGTGGAACTTTGTAAAATACATAAAGAGTGAACATAATTCTCTCCATGCTTTAGTTTCCTCATGAGGCTTTCCTTCTTTGTGGTGCAACCACAGGTGGGAGCTCCTGGCTGGCTGCTCTGGTTTCTCACTCCTATAAACAGCCCTGACACCAAACATAAAATGTGATGGCACAACCAGTATCCATTATGTTATAACAAACATTATAGAAATAGACGTGTGTCCTGCTGCTGAGAAAATTCCTGATACCCAGCTGGTATTGCACTGGGCCGCTATTTCCATGCTTTATACCTTGTGAAAGCTCTGCACCAAGGGCTACAGATAGCACAGGAACTTTCTGCCTGTATGTGAGGAACATAGGAAAGGGAATGACAAAACCCACATGTGAAAACTTAAAAGGCATTTAAGAAAAATCACAGCTAACACTGGAGATTATAAATTGATAAATGTATCATCGGAGGAGCAGGGCTGTTTTCTGTAGTGGATGGATGTGCACTGACTGCAGCCATAAGAGCTGTGGTGGGGAAAGCCCAGCTGCTGGGACCTGCTTGTTTTCTTATTGTAGGGATGACCACAGCTGCAGGGCTGTGTAATGAATTGCTTCTTGCAGCATTGCAGCATCTTGTCTTGCCAGCCCTTTCACCACTGTTAGCAATCTCTCCATCTTTTCCTACAGATGAATTGAGCAGATTAAATCAGTTGTCTGTGGTGTGTCAGTCTCTGTCAGTAATTCCCTACAAATGAGAAAAGCCATCTACGGACTTCTCTTTTGCCCCTTTCATGTCCATCAGCTCAATATTTAAGTTTCTGTGAAATACATCTTACACTGTTTTTGATGAAGGCTCTTTATTCTTCTGCTCTTCATTTGGAAAAAAATACAAGCACAATTCCAGCAACTTCAGTGAAATTAAGCCAGCTATGATTAGTACATGAGCTATGCATTTTTATACTCTACATTGCACTCCTCATCTCACAACTGCTGCTGACATGCAAGCATCTTGTTTATAATTTTGTTATCAGATTAATCTCCACAAGGAATCCCTCTCATTCCCACTTTCCTAGCAGATGAAATGCTGCCAAACTGCAGTACCTGATTTATACATTTTATTTTCTCTATGGAACCAGGAAACAGTAGTCACATATATGAATCTCAAGATGATTCCTGTCTAGAAAAATTAAATTAATGCTTTTCAGTTGAAGTAGAGGATGCTTACAGTACAGAAATAGGCTGTTTCTAGTCGGCAGGATTAAAGGAAAGAAAAGCTCAGCAAGAATGAAATTTCATTGCTGTTATCTCTCTCTAGGCAGCAGAGTGCAATTTCCATAAACTAAAGAGAAAATTCTCTTCTCATCATTGCTTTTCAGGTAAAAGACCCATTTTTATATTCCATTTTTTCCTTCTCTTTCTTCTCCTTAATTTCCTCACTGTCTTCTCTTCTGTGCTTTATTTGAGAATCAAAAAACAGTAAAGTGATTTTATAGTGTATTTACTTGTTTATATAACAGCACATTTTTCAAGTGCAACTTTAACAGAGGGGAGGAAATGCCCTTTCAGAGCACTACTTGTTGCAAGCCATTCTCTGGAAGTGTTATTGTCTCTTGGACACTTAAAATCAGTATGTGCTACCATCTACCTCACTACCTTCTCCTTACTCTCTTTAATGCCTTCTTTGATCCAGACCTACCTTTGCCCAGTGAGCTGCTGGAAATTAACCTGCCAATGGCAGTTACAAAAGTAAAGGTTATCTTGGAGCCAGATAAACTGTGGGATGTGACTCATTGCACGGCCATGTGAACACGTTTGAGGGACACTACACTTGTGGCCAGTGGCAGGCTGAAAGGTGACTGAGGAAAGATAAAACCACCTCTTTTGATGATAGCCCACCCTTAAACCAGCTTTTAGGGATGGCAGAGCAGAACCTTGAGCCAAGCAACAAGAGTCCACTCATGGAGCTTCCCTGACAAAGCCATAGCTTGTACAGGGTTGTTTTCTCTACAGCATGTTGTAATAGGTGTCTGAGCTGTCCCAGGCAGTCACTTGTACTCAATATAGTAAGAGAAGAAAGCACCACTAATGAAATGCTGGAATTGTAAAAAAGTGCCACTGCTTCTCTGGTCTTTGACTCAAAGTCTCAGAATGATGAAATCTAAAAATAAGAAGTAAAATCCTGGATCTCTTACAGCCCGTGGAAGTACCAAGGCAGAGTCAGGTTTACACTCCTGAAGTAGCGGTATGAACATGGACAATGTAAAGTATGAATCTCATGGCTTGTAAAAAATCCACTGAGATTAACTGGAAACCGTAGAAGATGAAAATTTTTTCCTAAAAGTCAGGAAAGGAGGAAGTCCTGGCAAACCAGGCTGTCACTGTCTCCCTCCTCCTTGGAGAGTAGCCATATGGCAAGGCATGTTGTCCCCCAGCAGTGAGACAACACCATCCATCACACTGAAAGGGATCCCCAGGATGTCCAGGGCTCCCTACAATATATATTAAAGTTATTATTATTGCTATTGTTATTATTATTTTTTACTACTACTATTGCTATTATTGTGATGATGCTGTCTTTTTAACATCTCAATACTCAGTAAGTAATTAAACAGTATCTTTGCCAACTTCTGAATTTCAGTATCCCAATTCAAAAGAATAAATATAGGCAATGTTCAGCTGTTCTTTTTCTGTGATAAAAAAAGTCTCAAAAAATGTTATGCATCCCTTCAAGAACAATATTCTTGGTTAGGTTATCCAAGCACAGAAAAATGTAGGTCAAATGCTCATGCCTTTCCAGCCATGAGCATGTGAAATAACCATATTTTTGATGGAAAAAGCTTTGCTGAATACCTACAGTGAATGCGTATTTACAAGCAAATTGCACAACTTTTTTTTCTCCCAAATGTATGTGCATGTGGACAAATATCAAAATTTATAAGTATTTAACTACAATACATACACACCTCTATGCAGATAGCAAGCTAGAAAAAATATCTCTGAACAGAGTATAATGAATAGCATATTTTCTAAATTCTTGCTCAGTAGTAAATCTATGTATCTGCATGCCTTGATATCCAAATAACTCATTCAGTTAATATACCATTGGTTTGTCAAGCTGGCATGTTCTTCAACTAAATGGTTAAAGTTTATGGACTCTGCTTCATTAACCTATTTAGGGATGGTACTCAGCACCAAGGAAAACCAAAACCAGAAAAAATTATCCAAGCAGCCTGCAAGGCAGTCTGTTTCTGAGTGCCTTCGGGTACAGCCCCAAGTAACCCCCACGCAGCCTCCTAACCCCGCTCCAGACCAGCCAAGCAAGGAGCTGGCTCCCTGCTTGCCCCATTTGGGAAGCTGGCAGACCAAACATCTTTTCTTGCACAGATTTCCAACTGGCGGATGAAGGCACGATCTGAGTTAATGTCATCCTATTTTTGCCATGACATGTCTCTTCATTATGGGAGGGGTCAGAGCTGCCTGAGAGTTGCTGTGGCACCACAGCTCAGCAAGAGTGGGTGAGCAGCACCCACAGGGATGGGAGAGCCTGTGGGGACTGTCACTCACATGCCCCCATATGCCAGATCTCAGGGACCACACTCACTGCAAATCCTTAGGATGGCAAGGGAAGACTAGTTTTGCCAACACTGGTTCTTCAGCTAGAGGAAATACAGACATAAAAGCAAAATATTATAGTAATAGCATGAGAAAACTTATCCTTATTTTATACTAATGAATTCTCACCGGGGAATGCATTTACCAGCAGTTTTTAAACATTTTAAATATTCTATTTATATACACTACCTGAACTTCTGCACTCCTGCTCAATTTTTACACAGTGTCTGTAATGAAATTCTAACAAGGTTATCTGGGACTTTCTATGTATAATCATCTGTGATTGACTCACTGCTTCTGGGAGTGTTGAAAAAAATATATGCATGACAGTTTTTGTAGCTCATCACTTAAAGCACAGTTACAGACATCTCTGTATGTTTTACATCAGTGTGACTGAAAATTAATGCAAAAAAGACTTTATTCTTATGCTAGATCTTGCCACTCTAAAGACACCACACACTTGTTCTGCAATGAAAAGGAGGACTACATGGCATATTTGTAAGTTAAGCTCTGAGCAAAAAGCATGTTTGATGGAGGTTTACACATAGCTGTTGTAAATTCTGTTTTATCCTTGCTAATTTGGCCTCTGCTTTTGACTAAATAATAAATCCCTATTGAGTATCTGAATCCTTAAATGCTGGCAGGACTTGCTGAGTGGAATACCTACCAGTGTTGTCCATGCTGCCAAAGTGAAAAGCAACTACTTTATGCTGTACAGCTTAATCCCAATCAAAGTCTCTTCTCCAAAGCCTTTCTGAGGTGCACTACAGGCGTTGTCTTGCTCACACTAAGGAAATTTCACAAGGCCACATTTTTAATAAGATGCAAACCTGGATAAAGAGCTGAGCTCTGGTCCTATCCTTCACTAACACACCTCTCAGGGCAGGAGCAGATGTGTCCTTTGGGCTGTCTGCAGGGAAGGATGGCTGCTTTCAAAGCATGTCTTCACTTCCTTCTGGTTCACAGAGAAAAGTGGATCAAAACTTGCAGTGCAGCCTTCTGCTCTGTGCAATTCACAGAGAGCCTGGTGCCAGCCCAGCTGTGAGCAATGTGCAGACCCACTGCTTTTTCCCCTCCACACACGTTTTCCTTGGCTAACAGCCTTGACCAGGCAGCCCTGGGGTTTCAGACTGGTGAGTCTCCAAGGGTCAGATTTAGTGCCTTTTAGCAACCACAGAAAATCTGGCTTCAGGGTTGTTTTTATTCCCCCCAATCCATCACTGACTCCTAAAGAGCAGCTGGTATTTACTGCTGGTGAACACGCGGGCATAGGGCAGAGAAGGCAGAACAGGCTCAGAAAGAGAAAAATGGTAGGCAACACAGAAGGTAGATATCATAGATAGAAGAATAAAGGTTAGGACTGCAGGGAGGAAGATATGAGGGAAGTTAGTGTGATATTTAACTCTGTAACACTATTGGTTGACTGTGTTGATTCAGGAAGATATATTGCTGTTAAAAGCTTTTCCAGTGTTTAGAGATCTCTCCTGCACCGTTCCCCAGAGCTTTTTTCTTTCTTCACTGGAGCAAGCATTGTGACCATCCTCTTCTCTATGCACCAAAATGGGACTCTTCTTCTTATCTTATGCTTATTAGTCTAATATGAGGCCTTTTGAGCTGCAGTTTCTTCAGGAAGAGTCAGCAGCCCCTTGGGTTTGGTGTTGGCAGAGGGGTAGCATGACAGAAGCTAACAGCAGCAGATGTACTTGTAAATCCTCTGTAAGACATCTGCTGGGCCCCACATCATAGGCTGATGAGCTTTTGAAACAAGTCTTGACTGTACTGTGGCCCTGGAATGTTGCAGAAACAGTAGAACTGCTAAGGCATTGCACTGTGACACCAAGAGGGAGAATTCAGGCGGTACCTGGGGTTAATCCCAAAGGTCCAAGCAGCCTGCAGGTACCTGTGCTCCAGAGACTTGGAGAAACTGTCATGCCCACCAGCTCCCTGTGAACTTCCTGTGTTTCAAGTGTAATAGACAGCTTTTTGAAAGGTTCTTCATTCCTATTAATTTGTGTACAATTATAGGAAAAAATATATTCAGTAAAATAGGTCACACAAAATGACACTGCTGTCCTCCAGGGCTCAGCTGGTTTTTCACTCAGGAGCTGGTGAAAAAAAGCTGCCTTAGCAGTGGTGCTACAATGCACAAAACTGGATGGCTTATGTCTCAGCCTGAGTCTGGGCCAATAGCCAGATGCACTGGGCTAGTCCTGCACCAATCTCTCCAGGACTGCATTTCTGGCGTGTACACTGCCTTTTTTTTTTTTTTTTTTTTTCCCCACAGAGCCCTGTAAGACTAGGTTACAAAGTGTGGGAGTGTAGGTACCACCTTGAATTCAGAAGCAGCAATGTCTGCATTGTTCAGGTTTTTTCCATCTTTGCCTAGAACCCCATGGCATCAAGATGATACCTTCGAATTCCCATGTATGGCTGAAGCCAGGAGATCACAGGTGGAACAGGCCCACTCAAACCTCTAATTTCCCCATTTCTAATACAGAAAATATGTGAGGTACCATACTGCTTCAAAGCCAGGATTTTGGATGGCTGCAATCAGCCTGAACATCAAAGTCACATGTGTGTACTCCAGTAAAGCCAGTCTGTCACTGCACCTACAACTGTCCCTGCACCATCAGCTCTTTTTAATAAGTGCTTATCTGAAAAGGGAATAGGACTAAATCTGTCTGAGAAAGTCTTACATTACATCGCAGCATATTCTGAGCAAGTGTTGGATCTTGTTCCCTGGTGAAGGAGGTTGTGCAAACTGACACTTTGCCTCTCTCAAAGGCTGGAGGAGCAAGGCTGAGGAGCACCCAGGAGACCAGCTCCTTACTAGCTCATTCCACAACCCCAGCACACAGGGTGCTTCCTTCCTCCTGTGGAAACTGTTATGCAGGTGAAATATTCAGGATAAATGAAATGCACTAGGGAGAATAGCTTGCTTACAGTATGAGACTCTGACAAGACATGCCCCTTCGACCCTGAAAGGTGTGACTGCAGTTTCTGTAGTTACACATGAGTTAGTGGTCAACAGAGCAGCTCAAATAGTGTCACTGAAGCAGTGGCTTAGCCTGGACTCACTGCCTGGGGGCTGTGAATCACATTTCTTGTGGATTTGGCTGCCAGTTTTGCAGCACAGGTGTTTCATGCCTGGCTCAAGCCTGCTTTATATCCTGCATCTCCAGCATCTTGCCCCTGCCCTCGCATCACCTATGCTTTAGTGCTGGCACTGTCACTTCTGCAGTTGCATGGTGAACCAGGTCCAGCAGAAGAACAAGCAAGCTGCAAGTGCTCCCTGTGCTTCCTCACCGTGCCACTCCTCAGCTGGAGCAGTGGGGAACTGTGTTGGGGTGAGTGCAGCCTCAGGGTGGGGGTAGGGGAAGCAAGGGAAGGGCTGCATGGGCTGGAGCAAGCCACATTTGTGTTGACTCTACTGTCACAGAGTTGCCAGAGGTGCAATGGTTAAAGCCCCAGCTGCCCAACCACAAGCAATTGCCCAAATAGCAGGTGATGGTGCAGTTTCCAGCCCAGGTAATTGGATTTAAATTGGAACACCTGGCAGAGCCCATGACTGCATTGACATGTAGGCCCAAGGTGCCACTGAGGGGAGGATGTACTTTTGAGCTTTCTCTGCTGCCTGTACTATCTGTGCGGCAGGGGGCCAGGACAGCAGCCAGGACAGCCTCCATTTCTACCCTGAACAGATAAAGTCTGACACAGGTGCTACATTGCCAAGGCCACCTGCGGTCTGACTTCCCTGATAGCCTCCTCACACAGCTCTGAGACATCCCTGTGGAGAATTAGTCAGACTCAGTGGCATTTGTTAAACTGGAGTGGAACTTTCAGGCTCGCCTTTTCCCTCTGACATGGGTTTTTCCCATGGACAAACTGATGGTTAACAGCTTTTTCTTTTTGTTTTCTTCACTGTCTTAGGTTTTATGAATCAAATGGCCAGGCATTCAGACACAGAGGGACCAGAAAGGCTATCACAGACATCTAGCTTGATCTTTTATAATATACAAACCATAGGACTGCTCTGATTCCGTTTTTATTCCACTCCTGGTCAGGCTTTTAGAAAAGCCTAGCATAAGCCAAGAGGGGCATGAAGTGACTAACTGGGCAGCATGTGTGTGTGTCTGTGTGTGAGCATTGACTGGCTAGCTGGCATCTGTGCTAGACACCATGACACATAATCACAGCTGCCTTCCTCTGCACATTTGCTTGCTGTTAGGACACTTATGGACTTGTCATATCTTTGAGATTTCTATTTTCCCACTGCCTCGGTCCAGTAACTCTAGTTGTAACTGGACAAACATGCTAAAGAGATTTTAAATTTGCCTGAGTGGGAAACGAAGAGGGAAAACAAGGGATGCAAGTGAAAGATGTATAGACTTTGCTAAGCCTAAGAAAGCATGCGAAAAATACGCAATATTTGGCCAGCTTGATTTTCCAGCTTTTGTATTTGTTTGGACTAACTACCATATCTCTGCTCCCCATGTTTAAAAAGTAAACAACTCCCTGGCCAAGACACTTTTGAATAAACTAAATAGTTTGAATCCCTTGTTATCTTTCTTGAGGGAGATGTTTTTCAGTCTCTCAGTAATTTCTGTGGCCCCTTTCTGAATCTTCTCCAGTTTCATCAGCATCTTCCTTGAATTTGTAGGCATCAGATGAGACAAACATTTAAGCAGCAGCCTCCCTCTGGGCATGACACAAACCTCTCTGTTTCTTTTGCTTTGTGCTGCTATAACCAGGATACAACAAAGATGACAGCAGGTGATTTTGCTATCATCATTCGGAAGCTCATGTTCAGCAGGTGATGTGCCAGGACCTCCAGCCTCCACTACAGTCCTCCCCAGAACTTGCAGTCTTTGTAGAGATTTTCATTATAGGCCACACAAAAATACAGATTGTTTACTTGCATCTTATTCACTGACAGGTTCATATTGCTCTGTATCTGAGACTGTTTTCTTCATAATTGTTCAGTGCCCCTTTTATTTCTTTTAACATTTGCAAATTACGGCATTTCTCAGGTTGTTACTGAAGAGTTTTAAGTGGCATAATGCTAAAAATTGATCTCTGTGGGAACCACTGGAAATGTAACCATTAAAACAAAGTTCTCCATTACATTTTGAGACCTGCCAGCAAGTTTTCAATCCACTCTGCCTCTTCATCAAAGTGCCATGACATGCCACATCATGGCACACTGTGGAGTCTATTACAACAGCCACAGCTAGCTTTTACAATCAATCTCATTATCAACAGATAACAAGCTACTTTTTCAAAATTTCACTTTGTTCAGCATTAAATATGCTACTTCCTGTTAACTTTATATTAGTTGACTTTCAGATCAGTTATAGAGTATTTTACCTGGGATTAGTTTCAGGCTATTGGATTTATAATTACATAGACTCTTTTACTTGACTTGCTTTAGAAGATTGGCAAGATACAGCTGATTACTTGGTTTTTTCCATGGGTGCAGCAATAGATGTTTATCCAAGATATAACGTGACCTCGGCTGGAGTGTTTTGGGAATTCTTGAATTTCAAGATGAGTGTGTGGGACATCAGCTTTTTTTGTTGGCTGGAAAGCTGCTGGGTTCTGGTCCACTGCACAGTTCCTTTGCTTTTCCTGGGCTGAAAATTTTGGAAATTAAATGTTTCATTCCCCAAGGTCAAACAGGACTTACCCAGAGGGAAAGGAATGGAGGAAACCTCAGGCCTGATACCAGAAGAGAACAGGGAGTGTGTGCAGGGAGGTTGTGATGGTGCAGGGAGCATGGCTGGGGGCCCCACAGTGGCAGCATCACTTTTAGGGTCCCTTTAGAGGACCCAAATTCCTTCTGTCACGGTCACCACTTTCCTGAGCCTCTGTCCTTTGCACTTCTGACCTTCCTGTGGGAGTGTAAAAGTCCTGGGTGTTATCTTTGTACTCTGTTTCTTTGTGTCCCACTTTAGTTCTTCATTAACCAGTGCTGGAAGGAATAGAAACTACAGCTTGTTTTCTTTCTGTTTCTTACTCTGGGCCCACAAAAGAGACCTTATATCTGCTGAAGAGTTCAAGTTCTACTCAGATTTCCTGAAAAAAACAAACTTTCCCTACCTGAAGGTCATGAGAGAGGCTGTTGCCTGCTTGAGATTTGTCTGCAATGACAACATTGCTTTTCTATTTTTACCTTTGGTTTCCTCCAAAAGGATTTGATGTATATCACAAGTGCAATAGGAAGGGGTTCCTAACTAGATCCTGAAGCCAAGAACAGTAGTTTTGGTGAAGCTGCCTATATTCATTTTCACTAGCAGAGTGTGGAGCAAAGCTGACGCTGGTACAGGAATCAGTACGGCTGGAGTGTCTTCAGTGGACCTGTCCCTGGTGACATCTGTTATGGGTCTGACTTTGAAATGAAGGACATGCTGTACAAGGAAGTATGGAAGCAATTATTTTTCTGATTAATCCAAAAATACATGGAAAATGCGGTAGGTCCTTTATATAAAAAGAAACAAATAAAATAGTTGAGATAATAACTGTGCCCTTTTGCCCTTCACTGGCAAGTAAAAAGTAAAATCAGCTCTTTCGTTAAAACAGTTTGGCAGTAGAACCGGATTTGTTGGGTCTCTGTAGTCATGCCTAAGACCTTGTTACAGTTTCCTTCTTTCCCCTTCCACCCGCTCCTTTAGTAGCTACCTAACTAGTCGTAAAGCAAAGGCAGTGCTGAAAATCAGACACATTTTTCCTAAATAAAGCAGCATTTTTAAATCCCCTACATGAATAAATAATCCATATGTTCCCTGAATCTTTTATGACATGAATTCCAAAAAAACAACTTTAAAAGCTTTCTCTGTTGTTTTGTAACTGGGTCAGAAAACTCGCTCAGGGAATTTTTAATGAGCTAGGCAGCCTCCCAGCTCTGGGTTACTGGCTCAAACATGAATCAGGTTAGTAGGGAGCAGAATTTGTCGCTGCAGCTGAAGAAGTTAGACATACTCCCTATCCCAGACACCCACATTGCCATGGGCAATAGTGGCACGATGAGCACAAAAGCCCAGGGAAAAATGGAAGAAGGGTCTAGAATATGACAACTGCTGAATTTCCTTCCACTCAATACCTGCCCTTTTAACCCATGCCTCATCATGGACATTGTCCTCCTGCGCCCTTAGTTTCTTTCAACACCTCCACTACCTCCAGCTGTAAAGAGACCATTAATCTCAGCTGGCTTACAGATAATGAAATAACTGCTTTTGTCAAGGGAGACCTTAATACACATAAATGAGTATCAGTCAGCAGAAGCTGAAAATATAATTTTTTCTGGACTTGTAAATCTTCACTCTTCACAAAATTACCAGGCTTATGTTGTCTTAATCAGCACAGAAAGCTTAATTTTGACCCTTTATCATTGCTGTTAAATCTTAGGTATGCTAGCTATATCTGAATTTTTCAGTGTTTTTCTCAATAATTTTAATAAGGTTCATCCCTCCATGATTTTTTCTTCCTTTCCTCCCCGTGCTTACTCACATTTTTTATTTCTCAGCTTTTCCATCCTAATTTCCCTGGTTCCTTCAATTCTCAAAGGAAAACACTGCTACTAGGGTCACATTCCTTGCAGCAATTCCTTGACTCCTGCATACTGCTCTTACTGTCATTCCTGGCTCTTCCATCAAACTGCTCAAACACTTCTGTTTTCTTTCTAGTTTTCAAAAATTGACCATAACCAGTCCCACTGCCTCTGTCATTCACCCCCAACATTTTGATTGACCGATATGCCAGATATGCCATCTTAATGTTTCCAGGCTGCTACCCACAGCCCTCATGTCCCACATGGGTACAGTCAAGGGACAGTGGAAAGGACATGGAGCTACCCAAGGTACAGTTCTGGCATCCCTGACTGATTTCCTATCTCAACTCCTTCCTCCTTTTTCCTGGAAACTGAGGTGTTGGCAAGGGTTGCAGCATGTTGGATCTGTTGCAATACAGAGCCTGTGGACTGGGCAGTGTGTCTGGGTCACACTGCTGTGATGTGTTTTTCCCTATTTCTCCTATATCCTAGGCAGGTAAGTGTACTGCTAAAAGCAGAAGGGGTGCTCACCTACTGCATAGGGCTCCTTCATGAAACCAGGTGGCTTACACGGTCTGTGAGTCCTCCTTAAATGTTTCCTCCAGCCCTGGCACTTCTCTGCCAATGAGGAAAGCATTGCCAAAGGATGGGAACACCTATTTTGTCCACTTACCCCTTTCTATTACGAAGGATTGGTAAGTACATAAAATGTATCTTTCACACATTAGAGAAAAACAATTAAGAACTAAGCTACAGATGCAAAATGACATTTCCTTTGTATCTTCTACAAATTGATAACAACTATTTTGAATCACTGATTCTCCTTCACCAGTGTGACTCACAGAAGAAGAGCCTTAGGGAGAAAGATGGAGAAGGAAGAAGGACATCATAGTGATGCATTTGATCAGATTTGTACTTTTTGGTATTTCTAAACACATCTGCAAACACACACAAAGCACCTTTAAATGCTGTACCTCATTCTGTCTGACCAAGACATACATGTTACAAAATCCTATAAAGATCAATAGTAAAACTTTCAGACTGTACTAGACAAGATGGCTATCTGCTCACAGATCTAATTTTCCATTTGTCCAGCTGCTGGGAATGAGAAGATCTCCAGATAAAAGTGTCTGCCAGGTTTAATCTCTTCCTTAGTTGTATTTGTGAAACTAACAAAAGGGGACAAGTTAGTATATGAGACAACCAGTAAAGACCATTTTTTTGAGGGAATGGTAAAAAAGGTAAGGCGTGTTTCAGACATCACAGCCAGAAGAGTTGCTGCCTCTGGGACCTCACCCAGTCATTAGGAAGCCAGGGGCATGACACTTGTCATGCGTATTTCAGTGGAAACTGTGATTATGCCCTAAATATCCAAACACAGCATTTTCCGCATGCTTGAAGGGAGGCTGTGAATTGCACTGGAAAAATTTTACAGAATTAGTGCAAAAGAGAACTGACAATATGAAAAAGAATAGAAAATAAAAATAATAACAGACAATAATTTCTGGTTTATTTTACTTATTTCTTATGTCAGATGGAGAGCAAAACCAGAGGCATTTACTGAAAGGTTTTTTCTTTTTTGTGAACACTACAGATATTACCAAAATATGCACTCCAAATGCAGTGACCTGTTTGTATTAAAAAATCTGAGTGTTATTTAGGATGAAGTAGGAAAAGTAAATCTGCTGTCACTCCCAACTAAACCAGAGTCAGGCATTTAGGATATTTTGGTTTATCTGAAAAGAGAAAAACCAAGGTTGAATGACTCAGAAAAAGCCATTTCTGGAGGGAGGAAGGAAGGAAGGGAGGGAGGAAGCCCTAAGGAGACAAGCCCTAAGAACACTAAACATAAAGGTGGAGGAAGGCTATGAAATCTTGACTCCACTCACCTTGGAAACTTGTTACACTAAATAAACTATACTCCCAGAAGAACAAAATTGTTTGGACAGGCTCTAGGTATAAACATTCTGAAGGTCAAAATTGAACATATTTGACTAGTCTCTGTCCGTGAGGGCTCTTTGGCACCAAACTCAGTATTATTAAAACTTAGGGGGAAAGAACATGTAGTAGCTTATTTAGAGATGCAGAAGACAGTTAGTAACAATCAAACAGCTGTTCGAAGAGACCTGGAAAGAATACAAGACTGAAGGAGACTGCCAGGGTCACTGAACCGCAGATCCCAGCAGTTGCATCAGGTGATCGTTTTCTTAAGTGCTTTGTTTCAAGCCTGGTTAGGTTCAGGACTGATACATGTGTTAGTTGTTCCCTGTCAGGTGAAATTTAAGTAAGGGACAACCATTTACATGGATAACATATATTTGATTTTTATCTGTGTCACAGTTTGACAGGTTAGGGCATTTTGTCTTGAAGCATGTGTCATCAGCATTATGATGTGTTGATGACACATGCCAAAGTGCTCTGAGGGGAAGAAACTTCCTGGGGAATAAGTACCCACAAATGGTTTTTTGGCAATTTCTCAGGGATGAAATGGTGCAAGACAGGACTTTGGACTAGTCTTGTACTGAGTTGCAATTCTTAATTTTTTAGTTCATATCTGCCTTCCTCACAGGAACATGTTTTTAGGCAGTAAGGATTAGTATTTCAGGTAAGTTTTAATGACAAGAAAGTTGCTTTCCTCTGGTCCGGATCTCTCGATGTGTGTTAGAATAGGTCCGTAATACTTAGTTATACAAATGAGCAACTCATGAAACATCATGACTCAAATGTGGAGATATCGCATTGTATTTTGACTTGCCTGACTGTTGCTTTTTACATTGAGATGTTTTTTCGCTCAGGTTGCTGAGGACCCCAGATTTTTGTTCCCAGAAAAGACCTTGCAATCTGATAAGTACAAGCGATTTGTTCCAGTACTGATCAGGCTAAACATGCACGTTTTGTCCTTTATGTTTCAACAAAGAAGGCTTTGTGGCAGGGCATGGCTCCTTGCCACCCAGGAAAGAAAGAACAGAGAGCGCAAAGCGCCGCTGCAGCCGTGCAGCTGAATGCCGCATCGGCCAGCACTCTCCGGGCGCTCTGGGCCATGTCACTGTGCCAGACATCCATATATATTGCACCACTAAATCCATAAATATGACCTACTGCTGGTGTGCAGAGGCAAGTCATGAGTTTTTTGATGGATTGAAGTGTGATAGGAGGAAATTGTGTTGACTTCCTCATAGCAAAATTTTTGTTTAAGGAATTACAGGTGAAGTCTTTGAAATCATCAGGCACTGCCATTGTCACCACTGCTTCCAGTTGCTCTGCAGTCTCCCAGCGGAGGACAGCAGGCTCCAACACAGGAAGGTAGCTACAGTGAGGGACTGCCTTTACAGCCAAAGCTGGAGGAGAAGACACTTGTCATGAAGACACTTCTGTGGCCATTCTTCACAGGTAATTTTTAGCAAGTGTTTGCAGGAGAAAAAGTCTTTCTGTTTTGGAGGAGAAAAATGTCTTCAGTGACAGGAAGGGATTCATGGGCTCTTTCCAGGTAAACTTCTGCCACATAAACTCAGCTCTTTTTTGTTTGTTTGTTTGGGGTTTTTGTTTGTTTTGGGTTTGTTTGGTTTTTTTTGTTTGTTTGGGGGGGTTTTTTGTTTTGTTTTTGGGGGGTTTTTTTTTGGGTGGGGAGAGAGGCAAAGTAGAAAAGGTAATTGTTCCTAAAGTTTCTTAGCAACATTTTGAGACTGAAAAATAAAAAAATTGAATGCCAAATCTTTTAGATTGAAACACCAAAAAGCAATCACGCTGAGATACAGCCCCTGATCACTTTCATTAAGTCTCTTCTTCATCTTTCCATCTCTTTATTTGTTGTCCACTTTCTCACTTTCCTCAATCCAGGCATATTCTTGCCTCATAGGGAAGGGCTAAGAAATGATGAAAGGTCAGACTGGGCTGAAGTGAAATGGAGAAAAAGCAAAGAGGAGGAGGAGGGAATAGAAAAGTGGGCAGGAATTTGTTGTGTGTGTGTGTCATGTCCATTGAACTCAGATCTCCCCTTCACCCTGTGTAGCACACAAGGATTTTCCAGGACCATGGGGTGTAGCTCCTGCTAATCCTGTCCAATGCCTCCCTCAAAGTATTCAAGTGCCATCTGTAAGTGGAATTTGAGTTTTAACCCTCACTATTGTTCAGGAAGTCATAGCAGCACTTCATAGCTTTGATGATTAGAAATTTAGTTTCCAGGTGATCGTTATAGATGGCTTGTTCCTATCTGTATATTCTCGTGATGACACTGTTTTTTAGCTTCAATAACTCTTTTCATGGCTGTGTTGTACTGGTATCTCATAGCCATGAGTAATGAATGCACCCAGGTCTTGATTTTGTTAATGATAACATTGCCGTGGAAACTTACATTGTCAGCTCTAAATGTCTGTAGCTGAATAGTGGGAGTGACATTTAGGTGTTAAGGAGTGAGTGTTCTGTCAATGCTTTTGGGGTGAGACATCTTAAAATAGACACATTTAGCTTAAAATATCGTGTGGTATCTTAAAATATTGTGGTCTATTTTACTAAGATTCCTCAACCTTAGAATGAGATTTTTTCCTCTTCTTACTATTTGCATTTTCTCTTTTAATCTGAGGATTTCACTGTATCCCTTTCTTTGTGTCTGTTTGTATTTCTTCTGTCCTTGTATCTGCAGTAGAAGACAATATGGAGGTGCCCTTTGAAAATCTCCTTACCAGAACCAGGAGCAACAGCAAAGAGTAACAAGCAGCATATGCAGAGAAGAAGGAAGATGGAGAATGAATACAGTAGGAAGCAAACCCAAAAGATCTCTTCAGAAATCCTTAAAACACAGAAATGTAGTAAACTCTCACCAAACAAAAATAATAATAAACCCCCAAACAAACAACAAAAAACCCCACCAAAAAACCATTAACCAAACCCCCTGAAAAATATGTCTGTGCCAAGAAAATGAAGACTCTTTCGGTTCTCTATGCAAAAGCTCTGTGACCCACTGAGGTTTCCAGTATTTAACTTAAAATACTTCATCAAGTAAGAGTTGTACTCATTAAGAAATGCAAGCAGAACTTGTGCCTAAACCCCCATGCTGCTATTGTGCAACAATTCATTGTGAACTCCACTATTTTCTAATGCAGAATTGTACACTAAAGATCAAAACAAACATTGGTTGAGAACGTGAAATATTAGTAGCTCCAACATCTACCAAAGAGAGTTTCCTGCCTCACAACCCTTCGTCTTTGCTGCAATTAGAAAGAGTTTTTAAATTGTATCATGACATGTATTGCCTTACTCTGGGAGTGCCAGGGATGTTGCAATCTAGTCACGAATGATGAGCATGTCACCCCTTTGCCTCCGGGTCTGTCACCGGTGTTCCTCTTTAACTCCTGCCCCAATCCACCTGGTTTAGAAATTTGTCATGAGAGAGCAGAGTTAAGGACAACTTTGCATGAAACCTTGCATGGATTTTGTCTGAGTGTATAACTGAGTGTATAACTGGTTATCACTTCACGGTCTTTGAAGCTGGGTGGGCTCTTTTGTTTTGCTTTTTCCCCTCCCCTTTTTGACCATTATGCGTACTTCATAGATTTGAAAATGTAGTCAGACTAGACCTTACTGAATAAGAAAATCATTTTGACATCAATGGGATTTTTTTTCCTCTTGAATCAGTGCCGCAGGATTGCCATAGCATTAGAATCTGTGGGAATTCCAGATAGCACACTTATCTATCCTGCCCTCTTGACAGCTTTTTATACCATTTTCTTTTTCTGAAGGATCAGCAGTTTAACTTGGTAGGACATGGGGCTGGATTCTGCAAGAAGTGCATTAGCCAAAGGGTATTAAAAAACCCCCCAAACCTCCAAACCAAACAATAAACAAAACAACCTGACTTCAAAAGCAGTCTCTATATCACCCAAACTAGTCACAAGAATAAAGCTTCCCTGGAATATTCTGAAATGGTGTACATTTACCTTTCTCTGGAAAAGTTGTATGTCCTTCTTGACCAAAGCCTATATTGCTCGGTTTCAAATTGTGAACTTAAATAGGTGCTAAGATTTTTCACTCTGAATTCAAAGGAAATACAACATTACAGAAATTTCAACTTGTACTCTGACAGTGCCTTAAGAAACATTTTTAGTATTAAGTATTACATAACAAAGCCATCCCTGTCACCTGTCAGGGTAACACCACCTGTGAGTGACATGCTGCTGACTTCTTTCCCAGAGGGAACCAGTAGCCTATTTATTTAGAATTATGTTATATGGCTCAGTCAATGACTCCTCTCTCTTGTTCCCTTGACTATTCATTAGTCCTAATTAGAAACAAAAACCTGGAAAAGCAAACTGGCTCTGCTCAGTTACTGTATTGATTACAAAAAGTAAGCCAATAATCAAAAAAGTCCTCTCATTTCTAGAGGCTCAAGGCACTTCATTGCTCCTAAGGGCTCCTGAGTGTTCAATAACCCACACTTAGAGATCTCTTTTCTAATATGCTAAATACCCTCCACTTCCTATTACTTGGGGTAATAAAAGATTGAAATAGTCCCAGGGATGAAAAACTTAGTGTGCCTTGTGTGGCAAGGGCAGCAAAGCAGCACCTGACAGCATCTCCTGGCTCACTTGGTGCAGCGAGGGCTTAGCCCACGGTTCAGTGGGATCCCCTGCTGCTCTCTGTGCACAGGCTGGCTGGGGAAGCAGTGGGGTCACATTCCATGTCCTGTCTGGGACACTCGACCAATTTAACCACCATCTGGGATAATTCACCTCAGGGCTCAGATTTTTTAGTGGCTGAGATCTGAGTGTTGCTGGCAGAATATTCCCCACTTTCACCTCCCAGTCAAGTTACTGTTCTCAATTAGCTGAAAGTTTAACATATATAAAGAAATAATCCAAGATCCTGACCCACACTGACAGTGTTTAGACTAAGTGTGAAAGAAGGGGTTTCCTTCTGTACATATTTAGTGAAATCAGAGAAAGTACAGTTGGACTACTGAAGGCTAAGATGTGAAAGACAAGTGTGAAAAATACACAGCATGCATGTGTCAATCTCTTAATTCAAGCAAAATGTTCAGCCAGATTCATGTTATACTGAGAACTCAGGAGTTTAGGAGGGAAGAGGAGGTGCATCTATGAATATGTTCCTTGTAACTAAATTATCTAGCTGAAAATAATAGTAACAATGATGTTGTTTTGTTTTGAAAGCCTGGCTATCAGGAGAAGACTTCAATTTCAAGTAGTGTCCAAATGGCATATTTAGAACCAGGAGTGATGGAAGAACAGTTGTCTTACATAAGCCTTTATCAGTTATTAGATTAGAGTTTACTTCAATCAGAAAAATGAATTTTTTTGCATTTTAAGTAACTGCTGTCTTAGCTTTTAATGTTAGCCACATAAAACATTAAAAAGCACATCAGTCAGGTGGACCACAGAGGTGACCATAATCAACAAATGCCTATTGGTGTTGTAACATCTGGCTTTTGTGGTTGATAACATATTTTTAAATGGTGTTTAATTAAAAGTATGCGGTCCTTGTACTCTCAGTGTAGACACTGCCCTTGACAGGAAATTATACCTGTTCAGACAGCAGGTAGAGCAGGAGTACATATGTGTTTTGGTGAGTAACTATAACAACAAGGAGGACAAAAAAAGCCCTAAGCCAGAAATAAGTTTTCAGGCAACAAATTAGTCTGCTTTGGGTTTGAGGCCTTGCACAGAGAGCAATGCAGATGGACATCCCCAGCCTTTGCACTAGGATTGCTTTAGCCCAAGTATGGAGGCTAAAACCAAGGAGCTGCATGTCATATGTTCACAGAAATGTAGGCCCAAACCAACATGCTGTCTTCTTTCAACATAGAGATAAATGGCTTCCCATTGACAAAATTATATAAATTTGGAGAGAGAAGGAAAGTTGAAATAAGGTGCTCTAGTTCCATGCATTTTTGTTTAAAAAATTCTCCACAGTATTTTCCATGTTGACCACTCCTGCGCTGTAAGAAACCAGGAGAGAGGACTCAACTATATCTGTTTATATGAGCATGACTTTAGTCACCTTACTACTAAATTTATGCAAAATGGGAAGCACCTGCAGTTCAGGTAATTTCAAGCAATCCTGAACAGTGATTGTTAGGTAGCTTTCAAAGATGTCATGAGAACCTGTACAAGAAAAACACATTTTCCCTTTTTTATCCTTCTGTGGAATATTCTTCTGTACACTCTCCAAGGAGCACTCCAGGAGCAGGAGGCTTCAGAGGCAATGTGCTGCTACTTCTGCCCTCTGGCCTCTGGCACAGATGTGACTTAGTCTACACACACCTGCATTCCCCGTGTGGCACCTTTGCCAGATGCATTTGCTGACCTACTGCTGCAAGACCAGCTGGGAGAATCTTGGTGGCATCAGGCAAAAATTCCCTCCTTTTTGTACAAACTGAGCAGGTGCCATAACATAGACTGTTTAGACAGCCATTATGTATGGGGGCTGGCAAAGAGAGACCATTAAAAGAAAAATTATTAAGCATGTTACAGTCTTTAAAAAAAAAAAAAACAACACCAAGCAGACCTGCTCATTTTCTTCAGTCCTCAAAAAAGAATCAGTGCTTTTCACTGATGGTGGTAGGAGCCTGGCTGGTTGCTGTTCTCTACGTGGTGCAGGAGAAGACTTCATGCGCTGTTCAGGGTGTGCCTGTGGAGGTCCTGGTAGCAGAAGAGAACAAAGGGGGAACACTTACTTCCAGGTGTTCGAGAGCCCTCCCTATTGCCAAGGTCTTCACGGCATCAACCCCTTCAGTGTGCACAGGAAGTGTGATGGACATGTGCATGCCTGCCCACCCAGGGACAGGACAGCTTGCTTAGCCACTGTCACACCCTTCAGCTGCATCAACCCTCCCTGTCTGGGGCAGGGAGGGAAATAGGAGATGAAAGTCAGAGACCTGCGGGCCAGACACATGTTCCTGATTTGCTGCAGGGGTCATGTAGGCGGTCCCAGTGCAGCCCACAGCACAGGCTCTGCCTGAGGGGGCACCAATCTGGTAGAATTATGCACATTAAGAAAATTGTTATTTTGAATGACCAGTCTTCTGAGATGGTTTGTGGTGTCTGATTTTTGAACATTTACATGAAAAGACAAGGGAAGGAGAGGAAAAGAAGGGAAAACATTTTAATGTCAAGGCTTTTTTGACAACACAGATGAACATCAGCCTTTACTGAGCGTCAAGCTCAGGATTAAAAAAATTACTGGTTGCTTGAGTTTTCCTGCTGGAAAGACCAGAACCCTGTAGTGTGTAGGGAGCCCACCCCCACCTGCTGGCTTGGCAGGAGAGAGAACAACGACCACACAACAGCATAAATACGTTTCTGAAAAGGTTCTTAATTAAAAGAAAAAAAAAGGATTGTATGTTTCATCCACATGACATTGACACATTCCGATTTGTATTATATGACACATACTTGGAATATTTACATGACTGATAAGCATATTAATAAGCCAAGCTTTGACGGGAAAATACATTTCAAGGCTTAGATTTCTTTGACATAGAGTTCTTCTGTTCTGGAGGTAATTAGTTCTGCCTGCTTTCCTCTTGTTCACAGTAGAATTTTTTCCCCATACTAGAAAGACTATTCAGAGCTTTTAAAAATCCTATTCAGTTAAATGCAACTAGTAAGAGTGATAGAGCACATGTCAAATAAGAGACAAAGGGAAAATCAAAATAAAAACTGATTAATTTAAGGAATCATTGAAAATCAACTCTGCATTTTGTCTTGATTCTGAAATAGCTTGTAATGAATATTGATTTTGATGACTACTTTTACTATTTTTACCAGACTATGAATTGTATCCAATGTTCACCTCTGAATAGGAATGTGCAAACCAGCTTGGTTATATTTGCTGCTCCAAGCATTCTCTGTTTCCTTACTCATTTAGAGGATGAAACCCAGACTGCATCCAGCCCCAGAGTCTGAACTTCAGCATCCATGGGAACTTCTGGTTTAGTCCCCATATGAACCAGATCCACACCTCTTTTTGCACAGTGGCCTTTTCACTCAGTGTGCTAAGCTACAAGAAAGGTGAGTCTTCTGTCTGTAATCTGTAGGGTGTGATAAGCGTAAATATGTCTTTAGAGACTGAGATAGGATAGTTCCAATAACTATTGTTTCATCTGCAGCAGTGATGAAGGCATCCCACCTTCAGCATGATTTTTCTCTACTGAACTGTTGTGCAGTCCGTGAAAGAAGAGTTCAAACATCTGATTGCATCATTACTTTTGCAAGGCAATGACGGAAAATTTATTGCCGTAGACTTTCTGTCTTGTTTCCTGCAGTACAGATTGGAAGGGCCCTCTCTTGGGTTGTTCTGCAAACCCCAAAGACATTGTGACAGAAGAAAAGCGCACATCAGAAACATTCCTGCAGGTCCAGGTGAGTATAGGTGCCACTAGCAGAAAGTCTGTGGCAGAAATCAGCAGTAAGATGGGAAATCCAGTGAGAAAATAAAAAGAGATGTTCTTTCTTAGTAACTTTAAATCAAGTTGACCTAATATATTTTTAATTTTTACAGGCATGAGCACCAGTTTAATTTGCTAGCAATACTGTTAAAACACATAGTACTTACTAAACCATCTATCTCTTTATGGTGGTGC
Organism: Acropternis orthonyx; assembly: GCA_035583155.1. NCBI lineage: Eukaryota > Metazoa > Chordata > Aves > Passeriformes > Rhinocryptidae > Acropternis > Acropternis orthonyx. The sequence continues at coordinate 6,961,477 of JAWWEU010000055.1, read as the reverse complement.
ATCATCATGTGTAATGGAGCAGTGTCCTTTAGTCTGCAAAAACAGAGATTATATTAATCTATAATAAATTGACAGCTGTTTTTTTTTTTAAATCAGACTTGATTCTCCACACTTCAGAAACTTTTGCTGTAATTTGAAAGTGTGTAATGCCTTCCTTATTACAAGATGTAACCTTTTTTTGTTTTGAAAGTGAAGAGCCACCAGTACTTTTGCTCATCTGAAGTGGCCCATGACAATTAGGGCCGGAAAGAACTGCAGGAGGTCTTTGGTTCAACATCTCTGAGCAACCTGCACCCCTGCATGACTGTCCTCATGATGAAAACTGTTTTCAGCATATGCCCATTTTCTCTCAAGCTCTTGCCATGCACCACTGAGAATAGCCTGGACCCCTCCTCTCACCCATCGCCCACAGGTGCTGGGAGGGCTGCTGTTAGGTCCACCTCAAAAGCCATCTCTTCCTCAAGCTTAACCAGCCCCATCCCTGACCTTATCCACACAGCCCAAGTGCTGCAAACCCAGCCACTTACAGGTCCCCCCTCTAAACTTAATCAGTTTATTGATGTCTTTCTTGTCATCACAGGTCCAAAACTAGACATTGCATCTTGAGGTCATTTAGTGAGTGCTGAGTAGAGAGAGCTTATCTCTTCTCTTATATCTTCTCCCATTTCCTGCTGACTTGTAATGAGCTCACTGCATAAGGACCCCAAGGTCTTCCCCACAGAGCTGTTCCCCAGCCAGTCTGTCCTTGGCTTCTACCATTTTCAAGGGCTATCCTTTCCAGGTACAGGACTTTGCATATATCTTTGATTAATTTCCTGTTAGTCCATTCCTCCTGCCTGTCTAGGTAGGTGTACCTGAGTGGCAGCCCTCCTCCTGTGGGTATTGATGGTGCCCCCAGTCTGAGTTCATCTGCAGATTTTATGAGAGTGCCTACAGTCACCTATTCCAGGTGACAAAGCTGCTAAACAGGACAGGTCCCAGGATAAACTTCTGCAATTTTCCTCTTGTAACTTGTCTCTATGTAAAGTGCAACCGGTTACCTGATACCATTTGAGAACAATCAGTCAACTACTTTCTTACTCAGTTGCCTGCCCATTCAGTTATTCATGCCCTAACTTGGATGCAAAGCCATTGTGGGAGACAGAGTTGAAAGTCTTACCAAAGTCAATTACATTCAGTGTTCTCACGGAATCATAGAATCATTAAGGTTGGAAAAGACCTCCAAGATCATCAAGTCCAACCTTTGACCAAACACCACCATGCTCTCAACCTTATCTGCAAGGAAATTTTTATGATTTATGATTTATGACTGGTAAATCCATCATGGTTTTTCACAGTCGTCTTCTGTTTTGTGTGCACAGAAATGTGTTCCAAAATTAAGTTAGCTTACAATATAATAAGCAACCCTTCCTCCACAAGAATTAAATGTCTCTATCTCTTTTCAATAAAGCCTTCTAGGAATCCATCCTGTCCATCAGACAGCATTTTCAGAAACATTCTTATCCTTGATGTTAATCTTCCAGCCTAGTGTTTTTGTTGCAACTTTTTTGATGCTTTAAACCTCATCACTTGGCTTGTCTCCAGACTGCACAGGAGATTCATGCTCTTGCATGCTTTCAGCATTTCTACAAAATCCAAATCAAGGACATGGCAAGAACAGCTGTGGTAGTTTTTTCTTCTGGAACCAAGGTGTGGGATGGCAGGCAGGGGTCGGAGCATTCTCAGTTCTTGCTCCAGTTCAGGAAAAAGGTTAATCAAGTTGAGTGCCAAGACAAGTGCATTCACCCTTTGGAGTCCACCAATGTAGATGTAGGTCCTGTAAAGCCAGACAGCTGAGAAAAGTCTCTGTTGTTGCCTGAGTGGAAGAGACATTTCAGAACAATGCTGCATCCCAATGGAAAAACAGGTCCACTTCAGGAGAGATACCAAGTCCATGCACAGGGCACATACTGTTTCTTTCTCAGGGGACTGACATTAAAATGTTGGTAGGCCCAAGACTCATATACTATTAACTAGCCCTTGTCAGGTGAGGAAGTGAGATGGGTTAGATAAATGAGTAAACAAGATAAAATCTGACCTGGTCCTGTCACAGGAGTTAACAGTCTTGACAAAGCACATAGCAAGCAGTGGCTGCATAAGAGATAGAAGAACTCTAGGCTTAAATAACTTCTGAAGTATGTCGCCAAACACATCAGTCACATCAGCCGTAACTTCAGGAGAAGGGAAGTGCACCATCTACTGAACGGCAAAGGCATTGTCACTTTTCTTACTCTCATCGATTCATTAAGGTTGAAAAAGGCCTCTAAGCTCATTGAACGCAACCATTAACCCTCCACTAAACCATGTCCTCAAGTGCCACATCCACACATCTTTTAAATGCCTCCAGGGATGGTGACTCAACCACGTTCTTGGGCTGCCTGTCCCAATGCTTGACAACCCTTCCAGTGAAGACATTTTCCCTTATATCCAATCTAAACCTCCCCTGGCACTTGAGGCCATTTCCTCTTGTCCTATCACATGTTACCTCAGAGAAGAGATTGATCTCCACCTTGCTTCAACCTCCTTTTGGGTAGTTGTAGTGAGCAATAAGGATTCCCTCTGAGACTCTTTTTCTCCAGGTTAAATAATCCCAGTTCCCTCAGCTGCTCCTCATAAGATTTGTGCTCCAGACCCTTCACCAGCTCCACTCTTCTTCTGTGGACATGCTCCAGAACCTCAATATCTGTCTTGTAGTGAGACACCTAAAACTGAACACTTTCAGTAGAAGCTGTTCATTCACAGACAAACCAGCAGTTACCAGGGACTGTATGGGTCACTGGGGATGTTACTTAACCTGTATTAACAATTGGCTGGATCATATCAGGGAGATGAAAGGATTACATCCCTCTCAAACCTTTAAGACCTTCCTAGAACTCTGAAATTCACAATAGCCATAATATCTGAATCCTTTCTTCTCTGTGCTATTACCTACATTAATTCATTAAACTGTAAAAATATTTTAAAATTAAAAAAATTAAGGGCAAAAGGGGATTTAGTTAAAGGTTAATCAATAATACTATTAATGTAATGGATTGTGAACCAGTCAGGAAATCATTCATTTAGGTTGACCTTCCTTGCAACTATTGTAAGTGTGCTCTTCCACCCATTCCCAGTCCTTTTCTTTCCACTTAGATATGCTCTTAGAATAAAATAAACCTCAGATTTATATTTCTAGCACTTTTTGGTCATGACTTTATTGATGTTATTTCTTTTGGCTTTTTTAAGCACTTGCTAAATTTGCTTGCAATATGAAGCTGCAGTAATCCACCATCCTCCTACACTGCAGTCTGTTCTAGCCTACACCACATAAAGACTCCTTGGCTGTCACGGGGTGGGAACTGTGCATTGAAGCACCTAAAATAGATTCAAAAGGAAAAGAAAGGCTACAAAGAAAAAATGAGAAAACACCCCTGAGCTCTCAGTTCTGTGCTCAGGACAAAACTGCATGTTCGCATCACCATGTCTTTTGAAAACATTGCCCCTTTCCAAGGAAACTCAGGATAATCTCACTGGTTTGATTATTTTTTTGAAAGATATAACTTCCTTGAAAATTCACTTCTGAACTCTTGCCAGCTCAAGAAGGTCTTGAACCAGAGATGATGCTATTTTATTTTAAAAATCTGGCCTGTATGTATTATTTGCACAAAGGGAAGTGCCAATCTCCACAACTCAACCATTGCCAAAGGCAGGATAATCACATCCCAAGCCCCACCTCTGAGCTTCCTTAGCTTCTGGTACTTCACTAAACATTTTAACAACATTACATTGTTACATTTGATTCACTCATGCCATGATTCAAATGAAGTCAATACATGACATGATAATGTTATTTTTCTTCTTTTACTTGGAAGCAATTTTAAAATTATAATAAAGAATTCCTAAATAGATGGCTTTCTTAGCTTTGGAAATATTTAAAAAAAAACGCATACAAGGAACAAACAGTATGAGCATATCAAAGTTCTACCTTTCAGAAACACAATGCATGAAATCTTTTAGAAAGCACAGAAACATATCAGGTTAAGTTTTATAGGCAAGCAAGGAACAAAGCCTGATCAGCTGGTCAGTTCAAGGATGGATAGTAAATAAATTTCCTGGTGCACAAAGATTGCCACAAAATCACAACACGAGTCTGTCCAGAGGTCTGAAGAAGCTTCAAAACATCAAAATTTTAAAAAAGCTCAAAACCCTAAGCTTACCAGTAATTTTGTTTTAACAAAATATTCCAATTTTAATTTGCCTAACAAATACACAACACTTTAAAAACTATAGCAAAACCCCATTTTAAAAAGGAAAAAAAATAAGGGTGAATAATTTGTATTCTTTCTGTTGAAACCAAAGCAGTGCAAAATTCTTTTGAGAAATTATTGACTTCTGAGAAGCAACCTTCTGCAGTTGCCTGTGATCTCCCTGCTCGTGTCCTGCAGGGTACTATGTGTTTCTCACACACAGCAATTGTATTGTCAAGATGACAGCAAATGTGCTCTGACTATTAGGGAAAGTCCCTATGTCGACAAACTCTCTGCAGTGATACACAAACCCCGCCCTTACTTACAAACTGCTGCCAATGGCTCTAACGTCACATTGTTCACTGGATTGGATTGACACAATCTCTGCAGTGTGGCACGCTGTCTGCAGGATCTCTGAACACAATAATCCTCTGCAACTGCAAGTATCTTTGGGCACTGGTACCATCTGGTGTCTCTGACTCTCAGCTTAGCACATACTGTTTTATTTTTGAAAGACTGAAGTATCACGCCATGTCTCTGAGCTCATTGGAGGAAAATTGACTGATCTTTATGGGTTGTGATCTGCAGAAGGTTGTGAGGCAGATGTAGACACCTTTCCTGATGTGGTCTTCTGTAAAACTGCTGAACTGCATTAAGACCAGCAGTTCCCCACAGAAATATTTAATGTGGCAGTTAAGTGTTTCCCAGTAACAATATTTGGAGGCAGAAGAATGTATAACCTATGTTCTGCAACCTATGATGCTGGAAGAGCATGGCATTCTTCCTTTGGTAAACCTCTGAGTCAATTTGCCTTTAACCATTTCCTTAGCCACACTGAACTCTTGTTGGTATTACGGGTAAAGTTCATGGCTAGAAATGACACCCAGCTCCCAATATGAGACTTGTCAAGTAGCTTAGTTCCATCTCAGAGAAGGTAATGGCCCAAGGCCTTGATGGTTTCACTCAGAGGACAGGGGGAAACACCTGTGATATTTTGGTTTCCACAACATGGTAAAGGAGGGTGATTAACTTTGTGCTGTTGAAGCTGACTTTTCTGTGTTGGTATCTGCACAAAATTTCTTCACTTGCAGGAAGCTAACCAGACCTCTTCCTTGAAAACTCAGTTGCTTTATAGTCTTCTGGACACCTGCAAAGTGCTCACATGCTCTCCACCCTCACAGGCAACTTCAGGTGGGTAGAACTCTTGACTCTGTGATTGGATAGTGGTAGCAACTCCAGCACAGGAAGAGTGGAAACACACTGGTGTACAAGAAAAGAATAGTAAAGAACTCTACAAATTTGAGATACTTTTTAGAAAAACAAAGTCAACTGCAATTTAATAAGTGAAAAATTATACACAGGAAAACAATTGCCCAAGTACAGAGGAGGGGACGTTGGTTAGAGGATGCCCTGCAGAAAACACAATGTCCTAGAATTGCTCACAGTCTGAGAGCAAATCAAAAATAACCATCATCCTTAGGGAAAAAAAAAAAAGGAACATAATCTCAGATTGTAAAAAATGAAGTACTATTATACTATAGTTATACACAATTCCTTTGGTTTACTCAGTACTGGTGAGACTCAACTGTAGAACCAGGTCCAATTTTGGTACTTCAGGAAGCAACTGAGCAATGGGAGAAGGTCAGCCAAAGAACAACAGGAATTATCAGTGGTTTAGAAAGCTAGAAAGCACAGCCTACAAGAAAAAAAGTTGGAAGAAACATAAATTGTTTGCCCCAGATAATAAAAGAAGCAGAAAGGATATGACACAAGTCTTCATGTACTTCAAAAGAGGTCATGTTAGAAGAAAGGCAACAATTTGCTCACAACATTCACTACAGGGAAGACAAGTAGCAAATTGTCTCCAGGAGAAAAAATATGAATATTAAAACATCAAAGGAGGATTGTAAGGTTTTGAAATTGATAGAGTAATATTTCTCATTCATATCTATACTCTATGTTCTTGTTTACAGGCACAGAAGGTTTCTGTGGAAAATTTTCCGCAAGATTACTTCTCATCCGTTCCACTGACAAGTGCACTGAAAGATTGATCATAAAGCTAAATCGAATGGTCACCTGCTTCTGAGGAGTTAGTGCTGCCCTTCACTGTATTACTAGGTGAAGCTACATCACAGCAAAAAAAATTCTTACAGGAAGATGCTCTCCTTACTGTTCATTGCCATCCTGCTGATTTTATTAAATGTGCATCCACAGACTAGGCAGACACAGACACATATGGCACCTAACTGCTAATGTTGCCACTGTTCTTAAAGGTGATTGCCAAGAACAATTCACTGAAGTGAGTAATTTTCTTACTGTGTAAAGAAAATTAACACCTTTGAAGGCAATGTATTTCCAAGGATGAGGGAAATGCCTTCACTATTATATATTTTTGTGAAAGACGCAGCAACCGATCTATGTGGGCAGAAGTGTACACTGATTCAGAACAGAACTAGCAAGAGGATCTATTACCACTAAGAGGGTGGTAATTGATAGGTACAACAGATACTTTGCTTCAGTGTCTTCCCCTTGCAATATGGTCAGCTGAGCTGCTGCTGCAGCTGATTTTTTTGTGATTAAACTGTGGTTAAAAAAATTAAGAAGCCCTCTGTTACAACGAATCTTTCCTTAGTTACCAGTGACCTGAAATAACACAAATGTGGTAGAACCAGCACGGATGTTACTCTGTTTCTCTAAGATCACTCAGGACGCAGCCCCTCACTGAAGCGACTCGTGGTCCTGGAGATTACAGAGGGGAACAAATCCCCATCCTGGGCTCTGAGCTGAACACACAGAACCCATCTGAGCTAGAAAGCCCTTTCCAAGAGCCATCAGCCTTGACCAAAGCTGTTCCCCTTTGGAGAAAAAGCTGAGCCATGCCAGCTGGTGTCTCAGGAGTCTGCACACACGAAATGCACATGCTTCAGCAGCAGAGTCAGTGAAGTCAGAAGTCAGCTAACTCAATGTCTTTTGGAGCCTGGCTTACTTATGCACCTTATAAAGCAAGATCTTGTCTTTTTGTGCAAAACCCAGCACTGCTAGCTGTTCACTAAAACTAATTTCGAAGTACAGATTCTAGAAACCTCTCTGGTCTGGGGAGGAAATAGCCCACAAATTTTACTCATGGTGATTTGCAGGCTGTGCTCTGATTTTGAACGCCCTGCCTGTGCACTGAGGAAACAAGCAAGTGCTGTTGAAGAGCTCAGCAGAACCAGCAGGGCTGTGCCACCAGCAGAGCTGGTAGCTGGGGCACATCCACATCTCAAGTTCTGCAGAGTATGCAGTGGGATGAAGACGTGACTTAATGAGGCAGCTGGGAACTGAATCTGAAGTGATAACAGAACACACAAGTGTGATAATGCAGTAGTGGTCCCAGAAGACTATGTTTTCCTTACAGGGAAGAAAAATATTCTTTGTGAAAATATTATCCTTGAATACCCTATTGGTTTTTGGAAATTCTATGAATGATCTAGATCTTTAGGAGGGTTTTAGGTGAAAAAGGGATAGCAGCAGCCTGGAAGTCCATCCTTGGAAGAAACTTTTGTTCTCTTCATTTTTTTGTGGGCCCTGTGCAAAGCCTGAACATTAACCATTTTTTATTACATACAATTTGCAGACATACCACTGCGTTTTACTGGACATCAAAAAATAGAAATTAGAATGAAATTCCAGGTGTGGAAAAAGATATACATGTTGGTTGAAATATAAATCATATCAAATAAGAGTTAGCTATTAATTTAGAGCAAAGTATGAGCAAAGTATGAGATGACATTGCTCTGCAGCACCATATGTTATCTAGCACCCATCCATATTGGAGAAGAGAGGAAAAATCTTTTAGTGTTAGAGAACAGGCCACTTTTCACAGAACACATCCTACAGCTGTTCTGTTTAATAACATGAGCAGGAAAGCTGAAGCTCAAAAAACACTCCAGACAGGGCAGCACCGAGAACAGTTGCAGATCCTAGTTACTCTGCTCACAAACTCATACACTTGAGAATCAGACCACTTTTCAAAATATTATGACACACTTCAATGTTTTATCTTTTATATTGCCATTAAATAAGGAGATAATTTGACCTTTAATTCCCCCCTGCTGATATGGCTGGAATGTGTCCATATGGCTGATATCATTGCTAGACTACTCTTGATAATCTTTGATCAATTATGAAGACTGGGAAAAGTGCCTGAATGCTGGACAAAAGTAAAAGACAATCTTAACTTCAAGAAGGGCAGGATAACTACAGGCTGGTCAACTGCACCTTGATCCCTGGGAATGCAGAGGAACAGTTGACTCTGGGAACTATTTCCAGGCACATTAAAGACAAGGAAATCATCATGAGTAGTAAACATGGATTCACCAAAGGGAAGTCATTCTTGACCAGCTTGATAAAATTAAATGACTGGCCTGGTAGATGAGGGTAGAGCAGAGGTTACTTTCTCCTTGGGCAACAGTAGGAGTTTTGGCACTATCTGCCATAAAATCCTCATAGAGAAGCTGTTGATGTGTGTCTTAGTTTGAAAAAGAAAACTAAGATATCTGGGGGCTAATAGAACAGAGGACTCCACACGATTAATCACACC
>JAWWEU010000055.1:6873893-6952530 GCA_035583155.1 Acropternis orthonyx | reverse complement strand
TTAAAATTTTTTTTTTTTTTTTTTTTTTTTTTTTTTTTTTTTTTTTTGGCAACAGACTATCGAGTACTTTGAGAAATAAAACAGAGGGTTATTTTGGGAATCAGAGAACTGGTTTGGGCCTTATGTGGGGATTAAAGGCTTGTGAAATCAAGGAGCTCAGGACCCACTTCTGAAGTTGGATAGAAGGGCTCTAGGATGCAGCAAGAGGCTGACTGAGGAGAGATGGTGTTCCTGTAGGGGGCTGTTGTAGCTGTGGTGCATGGTAAGGCGATTGGTCTTCCAGCCTAGCAGTGACCCCAGCTCACGGGGAGAAGGTCTGGGAGGGGAGAAGAAGCCACTGCAACACTGCAAAGCCCTGTGGTGGAACGGGGCCCACCTTGTTCACCAGGCAATCGTGACCCTGCTCAAGGTCAGTCATGGGAGAATCACTGGAGGGGATGGTAGCACTTCTCTCCACAAAACGGGAGAGGCACCGGGGACAGTGCAGCAGGCCAGGGAAGATGTAGAGCAGCAGCAGCAGCAGACAGGGTGTCTTTAGTCAATCTCATTCTCGTTACTGGCCCCCTCAGGTCTTCGTAGCTTTTCCACTTGCTCATTAATCTGACCATCCCCTCCTCTCCGGTCCTCAGTCTGGACACCCAGACACTCCTCCTCATCCACATGGCTAACATCATCATCCTCATCGTCCTCTTCCTCCTCTTCGTTCCTTTTGGTTTCCCTTTTCTCCTCCTCGCCCTGCACCTCCATCCGCACCTGGCTGGTGACGTCAATCACGGCCTTGGTGGCCTCCTCGGTGCTGAGCAGGTGGCAGCTGACCTTGGAGCCCTCGGGGCTGTGATTCTCCTTCACCGGGGACGAGGTGGTCGACTCGTTGCTGACCGGGGAGATGTCACTGCTGCTGTTGTGGTTGGCAACAACAGCGTTGGAGGGTGAGCTTGGCTTCACTGGGATCTGCCACGACGGGATCTTAGGAGCCGAAGGGGAGGGAGGGAACTGCCTCCTTGGGGAGGGGGAGAGGGGAAGAAAAGGAGAGAAAGGGGCTTTTGTTATAAATGCTGAGGGGTTATCATTAGAAAGAATGGTATTTGCACTGGGGAAGTCACGTAAAGCAGGGCTGAAACTGCAAGCCTCTTTGCCATAAATGAACAAAACCAAGGCCACTTCACTTCTGCAGCCAGATTCTCAAAGTGCTTTACAAGCACCCAGCAATCGAGCCTGTACACAAGGAAAATATCCCAGCTGGGCAATCTGAAGCACTAAAATGATCTGATTTGGCCAACTTCACAGAGTAAGCCAGCACTCAGGAATGCTGCCTGCAAAAAGACATGGGTGTCCCTTTATAAAACAATCACTAATTAATTGATAAAGAAAATTCCCACTGGAGCAAGAAGTCAGACACACCAGATCCTTGTGCCTGAGCCAAGGAATTTCACCATCTGGCTCTCACCTCCACAATGACACACCAGTATTGCATTCTGGCTCATTGCAATCCGGAGCCTTTCTCCCAGTCCCAGCAGGCACAGGCACTTTACATGTTTGGGCCAGGCCCTGGCTGCCACAAACTGGTTCAGCTCCTCTGACTTGAATGGAGTCATACCAGCTGGGAAAGCTGGCTGCTCCATCTCCGAGTCTTTTCCAGGTGGCTTTATGGATACGACAGTAGCTAAATAATGCACAGCCCCAATAGGAGAATCCAAACAGCAGACAGGACAAATCTCAGTGCAAGAGGAGCACTGGTGCCCTCAGAGTCATCTATCATGAAAAGCAAAGCAAAAAAGCATGTCTGATCCAGTAGTCTCCACACATCCTTGCCCGTGTAGGTGAAAATTGGGAGTCATTAAGTAATGCTCTCACTCCAGCAGTGAGGCTGGTATGACCCAGCTTAACACACAGCAACTTAATATGTGTCCTCCATTCTCCAAAGCTTCCTACCGAGACTCCTGGGAGAAATGAGAGGGGTAGCAAGAATTTAAAAGGATATTAAAGACAATATACTTTTCAGACTTCTGAAAAGCCCACTTGCTGAGATCCAGAGCATGTTCAGTTCAATCTTAGACTGACCTTTGAAGAACATCTCTTAGAAAACAGATGACTTGAGAAGACTTAGTTACATGCAGAAGGAGGGAAGGGAGTCATATCTGAGTGAAGGGATCAATAGGAGAAAAGCTGGATAAACTCTTAAATAACATACTTGGAAAAAAAGAATTTTCTCAAGAACTGAGATCTGATCCCACAGTCTTGTGACTGTCCCACAGTCTGGGATTTCTATCACCTCATTTCAGACATCTAGTACACCACAAGATGTCTGTATCTGAGCTATCCAATTGAGAGAAACAGGGTCTGCTGCAGTGCAACTCTTTTCATCCTGGTTATGCCCTGACCATGAACAGGGAGGCTGAACTGCAGCCAGAAGAGACTCTTTCTACAACAGAATGCAGGTGCAGATGCAGCCAATGCCTCAGATGAGGTGAGAGGCATCCTGACTGGGGAATGGCTGAGAGCTCCTCCATCACAAACAAAAAGGAAAAATCTTATTAATTCAGCCAAGCATCCTGTGACTTAAGGCAAGTTTGGAAAGCATTTTGAGACCTGCAAATAGAAAGTGATAGTGGAGTGCAAAGTGGTATTACTAAAATAGCAATAACAGGATATGGAGCTAGTTCCTGTTGGAAATGCCTCAGAAAGCAGACCCTTTCCCACCCCAATCTGCTCTCACAGTCTGTCCATACCGGTTCAGGAGAAGTCCTTTCAAAGAGTAGATCTCAGATTTCAATTCATTAATATTCTGCGACTCCAGGATCCAGTTGGTGGAAGTTGTGGCCTAGAACATGAAAAACAACACATAAAGATCAAAGTCTGAACTGGGTGATAGTCCACCAGTGTCACTTTTTCCTGTGTTATCCTACTTCCACTCCCATCTGGGAACCTCAAGTCCTGTGGATAACATACATAAGCTCATCATCTAAAATCTCTCAGATCTGAGCAAAACAACTTCCATAATAAAGAAGGTCCTCAACTGATCCCCACAATGATCAGAAATAATAACTGTCTCAAGATGCCAAGACTATTCAAATATTTGCTATCTGCTTGGAGGACTAACTAATTGTGTTTCCAACACCCCAGGCACAACCACTGCTGAAGCATCTCAGGGGGCCATTTCTTTTTCCAGGAGCACTTATGAGAATTCAGACAAAGCTGGGTCCACATAGGATGTTTTCCACCAGCATATCAGACAGAGAACCATACACAAAGAGATAAACTGAATCATTTGGCATTGACCTAATGAATTTCTAGAGAACTGGAATTAGGATCCTGAACAGCTTCTGTGACTGCACTTAGCTGAGGCAACAGATTCAAATATTATAAATTAACAACTATTTTAAAACCATTTGTTCATTTCTCCTAAATCATGAAAGAAAGAATCGATTATCTGCACTCTGTGGTGTTTAGAGGTGGGCTGATAAATCAATGCTTTGAAAGTTGCAAAATTTTTCCCTCCTCGATCTGAAGAATTAGAGCTGTGCTCGAGTCACCGGGTCGTATCTGCAGAAGCAGCTGGACTAGGCACTGTCTCTTGGATGTTTCAAGGCAGTGAATGCATTTGGTGGGGAAAGATGATAAGTAACTCCTGGAAGGCTGGTACAGCTGCTGTCAGCACTGCATCAGAATTGCCATGGGATATCAAGCAGAAATTAGAGCAAGTAACTGAGGAGAACAGGCTTCAGACAATACTTTTGGCACTCTTTCTTTTAACCCTTTCAGGAACTTGAGAAATGGGAGGGACTTTTTTAATACAGATCATGGCCTATGGTTGCTCCATCCTACTGCTCCAGCAGCTCCTGTAGCTGTGAGACCAAAGCACACTCATGCCTGGCAGTTGCCACAGTAATTTCTGCTAAAAGCCATTTGGAATGAACCCATTTGTGAGCATCGCTGCAGAGATACTTCCAATAAATCCCCCGCCAAAGGAAGCCAGGACTGGAATAACACAAAACTCCTCAGCAGTTCCTACGAGAGGTAGCCAGAACTGGTTGTTCCTACTTATTCTTTAAACAGAGTTCAGCTAGTGCTGAGTAAGCCTGAGCACCTTCACAGCCAGCACTGCTCACAGGGACTTCTGGGCTCCGACCCCAAAGAGCTGGGAGAGGCTCGGGCTGCAGTAGCTGTGATATACACAGATGCCTTCCCTTGGGATTCACACTCCCAGCCCTCAGACAGCAAGAATCCAGGAGCCACTGTTCTGGCTTTCCAAGACCTTGAAAGCTACGGCAGCACATTAACAAGGGAGTGATTTCCACTCACTGGCCTGCAAAGGACTCAAATTTCCAAAACACATATGGTGCCAGATGCCTAGGATTTAGAAATAAAATCTGACATCTGGGGCTTTTTAGCCAGTCTCTTTAAAAACAGTTGTAGAAAATTCAAGCCTTGAATTTTTATGTACATTTTTTAATTACTTAAAGTCCCTCTTTTTAATTTTTTACAGCATGCCAGTAGGAGTTTGAAAAGCAGATATAAAAACTTACATTACAGCTGAGAAAACACAGCTTTATTCCTTGGTTTGTGGGGTTGCCCACGTTTTTCTTTGTACACATGAGGTTTAGATATCATAACAATGTGTGCTACCATTTCAGTGCAGGGGGTAGAGAGGGGGGAGGAAAAACTTCTTCAAGACTCTCTAAACCACCAAGACTCTTAGGGCCTTTTTCCTTCTTAAAGCTCAACATGTGTTCTTAATCTTAACACTTAAGACCTGAAAACAGTTTTCCAATTTCCGGACTGGCTCCAGGCCACGGTCAGGCCACAGTTCCCAAGGAAAATTGAAGCAGAGTGTTGTGACCATAAACTAGCTTTCATGGTTGGGTTTACAGCTGTGCCACTGAGGGATTCCTACTGTACAGTGTGCACAGCACAGAGTCAGCTGTGGCCCACCAGAGACACACCATCAAAGGGTCTGTAGGAGATTAAAGTGCAGGGAAGGGGAGAAGACAATTCCTGCTACAGGTAGAAGACTGTAAGCTTTGCCTAAGGGATTTCACAAGAAAATCTCTCCCCACACGGAGATGACTGGGCCCTGAATAATCCCAAGTTTGTGAGTCAAAGGAAGACTTCATCTCCGTGTGACTGGTTCAAATCCACCCCACCTCACACATCACCAACAGTTTCTGCCTGACAGAATTCTTAAGCCAAGGGCTGCAAAGTACTCTGGATATGCAAAGCACTAATTCTCATTGCCAGAAAGAAAATCAATTTTGGTTAAAAGTGGTCACTTCATTTACACATGTAACAACACAAACTAGTCAGAACTGATGGTTTTATTGCCAGGGTCAAGTCAGGAGTCAAGGGGAATGGGTCACTGTGTGTCACTAATGGGGTTGTGATGTGACTGAGCTGTCCAAAATCATTGACACAAGAACTCAAATAGTAAGAATATTTGGCCATTACCTGGCCTGGATCTGAACAAGTGACTTAAATACAGTCCGTCGAGTGTATGCTTGTCTGAACAGGACTAAGTAATTGTTTTGACAATGTACAAGAGTACAGGAGAAATACAAACACATAAAATTACATATTACACACAAACAAAACCTCTGCACAACTGGTCTTTGCCTCTTTTGGTCAGTGGACTAGCAGCACAGTTATTTCTTCTCAAATGCAGTGCAGAAGGTACAGAGCTGAGAAGAGGCCTGAGGCCTCAGACACACGTGCTGCATCCAAAGCTACACAGCAAAGCCCTCGCCAAAGTCAGCTGCATTTCACTGAGCACACAACCCACAGCCAGTGCTTTAACCAGACACCTATGGACAAGTCAGATGCAGAGAAATGGGCTGGGGATATGACAGAGCTGATGGCTGGATTGTGAACCCAGTAGGTGCTTTCCATGTGCCCACAAAAGAAGCCATGCATGTTCCAAGGATGGTAATGCTCTAGAGGTGGAGTTGGAAATGGATATACCTTAGAAGCAGCCAGCTCTTGGGTGAGGTCCTGGATTTTCTGTTGTTGCTGGATTAGCAGCTCCTGGACAGCTGCTAAAGTTGTCTGTAACTGAGTCACTGTGAGGGAAAAAGCAGGAGAGTAAAACTGAGGTACATGCACATACCCTCACACACGCCTTTCCTGCTGTCTAGCCACAGAGATGCCTCTATTCCTACACTGTGTTTAATTTATCTATGCCCGCCTGCTCACTTTAATCCATATGATTTATCTGCACTACGGGTAATCTACCTGCACTGCATCTAACCTCCAGTATTTCTAGTTTATCTTTCCATTGTATAGATGTCTATAGCCCACAGTATATCCGTCCAAAACCTCTCCCTTCTAATTATATTGGTTTATGATTTGTACATCTCCCTGAACTTATACAATGTTTGTATCATTTATCTATCTCGGGCCTCTTGCAGGCAAACACTGGGGCGAGCTCCAATCTGGGAAGAGGCTGCTCTCAGGACTGACCTTAGGGTATCATGAGAAATGAAAGATGCTTTTCTTCTCACCCTTCAACAAAAAGTGTAATTAGCATCCTCCCACTCTCAACGCACCAGTTCCTTCAACCCCAACATCTTTGACAAACTTATTGCTGAAAATCATGCCTTTTTTCCTCCCAACAGAATACACTTTGCACTTTTCCCCTTTTATTTCAAGAGGGCACCCTACCTTCCCCTTCTACATCCCAGAAAACACTAAACAACTTCTGCTGGATTCCAACTCCAGCTGTCGAACTTTTTCTACTTTGGTACTTTATCCAAAGCTTCCAGATAGTAAACAAGCTGATAAAATAAATAAAATTAAAAACTCTATTGGTGTGACAGGTAACAGCTAATCCAGACCATCATTAGGGCGTCGGGTAATGAACAGACACCCTATGGAGTCAATAACAGAGAAGGTGGCTAAGGTCAGGGAGGCACAGTAATTACAGACTCTCCCGACCCTTGCTCGGATTTTCAGATGGAAGGAGGGGAGAAACCACCAGAAAAAAGCCCCTGAAAACCTCAGAGAAGCAGAAATTAAAAATGAACTTTACAGCCCTCCAAAAGGCTGTCATTTTATTCCCCTTATTAATATTCTGAGGTTGGGAGCCTTTCCGTAAAAACATAATTAATTGAGGCCGTGCCGACAGTAAACAAGCAATTTCAAATTAAACCGAAATGACGGCAGCTTCATTTGCAAATGTGAACAGATTCTCAGAGCAGATAAATGAAGTCACCACATAAAGTGGAGATGGAGGGAAAGAAAAGGGTGGGGGTCTTGGCAGAATGGAGGATACAGGGAGAAAGACTTTGAGGGGTGAATTGATGGAGTCATTAATCTTTACCTGTCTGTGTCACACTGCCACTCATCTCAGAAATGTTTGACTCAATCCTCTGAAGTTGTTTCCTGTCTTCTTTGCCTCCCATGATGAGAGGAACCAGGTATTTCTGCATGGAGCACAGAAACTTTTTTAGGCAATAGGGATATGCAAAGCGTTCTTTCTAATCTACCAGAAACATCCTCAAATCCCACCCCCAAACCCCAGCCTCTATCACAGAGCCAGTGATCATTTATCCACACATCTGGCTGAGAAAAGAAACTCCCTCTACAGTAGGTGTTAAAACAAGCTGCAGAAGAAGAGTTTTGTGGTTACATTTTTCAGGGTGCTAAAAACCAGCTCCCAACTGTACACAGCCATGCAATCCATCTGATTCTGCCCTTGCAGAGGATGGACTGGGTCTAACAGGTCACAGCTCTCCTCTACTGCCACGGATCCTTCTGCAGCACTGGGCCTAGGAACTGAATATGCACTTCAACAACAGCATACGCCATGAAAATTACCTTGTTTGTAGCAGTTTGAGAGTCACAGCTAAAAACTGGATTTGTTTGCTTGCCACCTTTTTTTGTTGTGACTCTGCATTTTCATGTTAAGTGTCTACATTTCTCAAATATACGAATGGCAGTGCCAGTGAGAACAGAGATGTTTCCCCAGCTTGGACCCAACACGATGATTTGAACACAAGCAGTTCTCTCAGATATTACCTTGTAGAGCTGGTGGAATCCAAAAGCAATTCCTGCCATTATGATGGCCAAAGCCCCATAGTCTCGCCATCTGGAGCCAGGGGGACCTAAAGGCCAAAATAAAGAAATAATTACAGTCAGAACTGCAGGTGACAACATTTTGTGCACCCATTTTGTCAGAGAAAAGAACAATTAATAACACACAGTGCGCAGGCCTCTGGCACAAGGACACAAACATCTGGCCAGAGCTCTGCCATTGACCCTGGCCTTGCACAAAGTGCCACAGGGAGACAAATCACAGCAGCAATTAAAAAGGTCCCATCAAGCTGTTTTGCCCTCCTCTTCCCTTGCAGAAGGCCCTGTGAACCCAGATAACTGTCTGTGGGGTTGGTATTAGCTGAGGTTAACTCCTTACCTGAAATACCTATTGTTCTCCACTATCATAATTGTTGAAAATGGGGACAGAGCCAGAGACACAGAGGAGTGCAGGAAAAAAGAAAGAACAGAGTGTTTTGAGAAGGAAGAGAAATCTTACCAGGGCAATAAATGGGTTTATGAAAACTGTGTCAGCAATTATGGACCACTTCACTAAGGAAGGATCCAGTGTCTTTCAAGCTTAAATTACAAATAGGGACCAAAGCACACATAAAGAGCAAAGAGAAAATATGCAATTAAATATCTACAGAGAGAGGTAAAGAAGTAGATAAAAGCTTGAGATATTTAACACACTATTCCTGCACAGAAGCTTAGGGACTCCACAGAGCAAAGCAAAGACATGGCATGCTCTGCTCCTTCCAGCACAATCAGAAGATACCTGTAGTTTTCCACCAGCTTTATCCTTTCACCTCCCTCGCAGTTCCCTGAATGAATCTTGTACTGCCCCCGGTTTTCTTTAATAATAAAGAGGATGCAGAATGATCTTGCCTAAAGTTCAGTGGCAGGATGTGGGCAGAACTGATGAGATGGAGGCCGGTGTGGTCTCCAAAGAGACAGCCAAACCTACATGTGACTACAATGTCTTGTAAATGCATCGTGTTCTCCAAAGTTTCAGTTTGGGCTTTCAGAGGGAGGCTTAGCTGGCTAAAACGGGTGGATGTTGCTCTCCTTTCTGCTTTGCTCACCTACTGCCTTTATGCTTGTTGCTGAGTTCTTCTACAGATGTTTCGCTGCAAGAGTTACTCCTAATCCCAGCCCCCAAGGTCCACAGACAGGCACTGACACCCAAATACTGGCACTCAGAGCTTCTTACTATGTTTTAGGACACAGCTCCTGAAATTATCCAGTGACTAGAAATCTGAACAAATTAAAGCATCTCTGTCAGAACTGGTGCATAGTGTCACCAGGAGTATTTTGGGTTGCTGCAGTTGCAGTTTTGGAGCTTAGGCACATGATCAAATTACCATAACTTTTTAACTTAATGAGTTAACACACGTCAGCTAAGCTGCAGTAACTGGCTGTGTACATGTCAGGATTGAAAATGATCTCTGGCTTACCTTGCTGCAAACTCCAACCACCTACCCCACTTTCCCCTCCACACTCTGCTCCCACTGTCATTTCTGCTACCTGAAGTCTCTTGGTTGTCCAGTTCTCTCCCCTGAACTTCTGACTAACAACATCCTTCTATTAGAACGCAACTCGTTCCTGGCTGAACTGCCCACGTTAAAGGGTTAATTATCTCAGAGGGTCTGTGGGTCCGGCTGTGCCCTGTCCAAGCTGTCCTTGAGTGGCTGTCCCAAACCCCCTCCCAGCTGTGACCTCTGAGCAGGAAGGAGACACACCTGTAGGAATCTGCCCGCTTTGCCCTTTCACCTCCCTCATCTCTCCCTCCATTCCTGTAATGCTTGAGCTAAGAACATTTTATTGCCCCCTGGTTTTCATTATTAATGAAAAGGGACCAGAATGATCTTTCCTAAAGTTCAGAGAGTCTATAAAGACAAGAAGCTGAAATGCCATTTTACTCATTTTAGAGATGTGTGAAATAATTCTGTCTTGTGGCAAAAAAAAAAAAAGTGAGGGGGGTGGAGAGCAAAAGTGAGTGAGGGATGCAGTAAAGGCTCTGCATTGACCACAGCAGCTTTACAGTGTTACGAAGAATGTCACAGCTCTGCCTAAAATTCACACTCAGCCTTCCTTTTTCTCTGCAGTTCTCTAACCTAAAACGTGGGGTGAAGAGAGGCTTTGGAGCTTCTCAGCTGTAACCTCAGTGCTCACACTGACTGCTTATCATATCCCCCGCTTCCCCACTCGTAACACAAGTAAAATTCAGGAAAGTGAAAAAGCACTGATAGCCCAGTTACTCTCCAGCCAGGCACTGAGGAAGTAACAAACCATTCTACATAAGAGACCCTCAAAAGGCAAAAGGAAGGGACAGACCGTTTTTTCAGCTGTAAGTCTGTGTTTTCTGTAAGTATGTTTAATTTTCACAGCAGTGACTGTAAATTGCACTTCCACAGTAAACACCTACTATTTTTAAGATCCCCACTCATCTCAGAATTAACTTTCCTGACATCAGTTAATTAGGCCTTGTACATCCAAGTTAAGGTCAGCCTCACTAATATCCACATTTAAAACTGTAGAAACTGAGGCTGGAAGAGGTGACTTTCCAAGAGTGAAACCATGGAAAGGTGTTGGGGAAAAAAAATAAGAGTTTGGATTCTAGTTACCATTTTTAATAATATGAGAAAAAAGTCTGTATTCTAAAGCCTCCCACATAATGAAGACACAGGGGTGGGAAGACCCAAATGGCATGAAAAAAAGTCACTGATTTTTAAGCAGGTGTAAAATCTGCACAAACCCCCATAAATGGAGCCCATAAACACCCAGGGGACAACACAGACAATACCTGGATGATAAGCTGCAGCTTTGCACACCTTGCTCGGAAACTCCCCTGAGTTTGCTTGTAATCATATGGGTTAGAAAGGTAAAAAAACATAAACCCAATTAATCATTTAAATGTTTAAAGTCAGATTTTTGTCCTCACTGCTGGATTAGTGTATTTCATAATGCCAACAGCAGACAGCCCTGGTTTTTTACTGGGGGTTCATTTTAGAGCATGTTTAAACTAGTCAGATTGAGTGATGCTTCCAGCAACTAATCGCATGTCAAATAAAAGATATTTTATGTAATAAATTACTGCTACAAGTAATTCAAATGTCATTTATCAGTTTTATTATCAGTCAGGCAAAGTCTTGTTTCTCTATATTAATCAAATTCAAGCTTTTTTTAAGCTTTTTTTTTAAGCAGTTTTGACACCTCTTGGCAAAAGTACAAACTGGAGGGAAAGAATTACTCCTCCAGAACAGGAGGAGAAATAGTAGAGATGGTATTGACCTAAAATAAAAGAAATTTAATTCTTGTCTCTTCCCCCAAAACTTGTTATAGCTTCTCTTGAACCAAACCCAGAAGGAGATCAGCATGCAAGGACTATGTGACTCTGAAGGCTTACAAGTCTCCTTCTTTCTTGTTAACTCTTCAAGAATAAGGAAGTTTTTGCACAGGTAACAGCTATTTCCAACAACACATTAGAACACCAAGGGATACACTAGCAGTTCAATTGCACAGAAGGAAGTATGAATTTAAGGAATAGACTAGACTGGTGTGACAACAGCAGGAGATGAAGGAAGTTAAACCCAAAGGTGTGCGCAGGATTTGTTGCTGTGACTCACAGGAGTGGGCATCTTACACTGGCACTGCTGGCAAGACCCACAGTGAGAGCCCGGCCCTTCCCTTCCTTCCAACCCGGCTGTTTGATTCACTCCAGCTGAATAAACTCCTGAGAGGGTTCTGAACCCTCCTGAGCTTCTGTACCCATAGCCCACAGTTTTAATGTAATTTTTAAACATGAAGCAGCAACACCTTGGCAGGGGGGGAGGCAGAGAGAAATGAGGGTTTCTTAAGCCACGAGCCTCTGCTTTTCAGCACACAACCCTCCTCAACTGTTTTTCCTTTTTGCTCTGTAGGGGGTAATTCCTTCTCTCTCTTCTCTCCAGTTTTGTGGTTTTGTGTAAAGGTGTCAAAACTACTCAAAAAAAAAAGCTTAAAAAGAACCCAAAATATCAAACAAAGTGGTTCACAGTTTTCAAGACCTAAACTCAAGCAGATCAGATGCTGCTTCACAAGCAACTCAAGATGTTTTCTTTGGGGAAGGTAAATATAGCTTGCAACCTTTTTCAGTGCAAGCTCACCAATATGAGTTGTTCCCACCAAGTCAGTGTACAGGCTCAGCAGCCTCCCTATCTCACTAGTCCTCTAGATGTTCTTTCAAACTTCAGACCTTGCGGCATTCCAACACAGTGTCACAAACACTCTGTGAGAAGATAAGCGTAACAGGCAGACAGAAAAAGGAGTATCTGTCTTCCTCTGTACATGACAAGCCCTGACAAACCTATGAAGGATAAATTGACTTCGTAAACTATCACAGAAACAACTGTCCTGGAGCATATTTGGACCAATTCAGAAATATTCACTGCAGGATTAGCATCCAACTGATGAAATAACCTACAGCAAGCAAGACACCTTCAAGGAGCACTGAGCCACTGAACAGTCTCATCCATCAGCTCTAGAGAAATCCACATACTCCTTTTGTAATTCTGATACCACAGAAAGCACTTTATAGGAAGACACAAAGATGGATCCATCATTAACACCACCAGTGCTACACCAGCCAAGGACTAGAACAGGGCCCTGATGAGAACTAATCAAAACAAGTATTTTGGCCAAACGAATACCATGTATGCTCAGCTATTTATTCTTTTTACACTTCCATTTAGAGGTCAAGATTAAATAGAAGGTCTACAAAGAATGGCTAGAGTGGGGAGGAACAATACCTAATGAGCTCACTGTCACCTTTCCCCAATTTGGGGGGCTGCTAAAAAGGACTGGCTCACAGGAAAAAGCTTTGGGTTCACATTATTTAAAAGAGGCCAACCAGATCACAAAGTTAGAGCACCAATTTAGTTTACAATTATATCCCCTAAAAAGGCTTCACTTTGGTGGTATTTTTAGTCACCTTTGGCTTCTGAGCATTACAGAATGAAACTTTGAAAATTCTCTTTGCAGCTAATACTGGGTACATTCTGAGGTTTAAACAGTAGTGAAGATTCTTACCTAGTAAGAAGGAATTTGGAACCGGTGCTTTGTGGAAAGCCCAAATAATGATAGGAAAACAACCAAAGAGTCAGAAAGCTGTAAGGGTTAACAGTGGTGACAGTGTTTCTTGGGTTGAACTGTGTGTTTCTTCCCTGCCCTACTGAAATTAGTGCAAGGGAAGATGCTCTCTTCCAGTACTGGGTTATGGTAAGAGTTTGCTGAATGACCAGCGGACAGCACCAGAGGATCTGGCACTGTTTCTGCAGCAAGAGGGCAGATTTTGGTTTCCTGGCATTTTCTGTGGGCTATGGCAGACAGGTATTAGCCCAGCAGGCAAAATGCAGCCCTGGAGTTCACCTGCACATCCAGTAGAACAGTCAGAAATATTCCAGTTCTGAGCCCAACTCTATCACAAATGTTCTTCTTCTCAAACTGTTCAAAACCAGAGCAGTTAAAAACTCAGAAAGCAAGCCTAGTATTGTCGCCAGCAACAGCGAAACTGTGCCTTAAACTAACAAACACAGCCCTAAGTGGACTGTTTTATCAGTCAATATCTGACACAGAGCTATTCAGGAGCAGTAACAAAATCCTATTTTTAATACTTGGCAGGTAAGTGAAGAGATTTTCAAACTGCCAGACACACATGTGAGCTGAACAGCTTCTCTTGATGGATTTTTAATGGTGTGTACTTTGGTTTTTATTGTTTGGAACTTAGATACTTTTTTGCGAGGTTTGTTTTAAAATGCAAATATATATGTAAATTTTGAATCGACACAGATTATGTTGGGACTTTAAAAATTCTTTGAGAGTGTATTTTGTACACAAAAATCACACAGTCACATCCACATAGTCTACACAGAATTTCTGCTGTCACAGCTCAGATTGTTTAAGCTCAGAAGAGAAGTTCTCTAAGTTTTAGAAGGGAAGAGTCCCAGTGAGTCCCAGTGTTGACTAAACGCCTTTTTCATGTCTTTATAGTGCATCAGAATCTGATTTGTATTGACTATACACCTTCAGGTCAAGAGGTGTCACAGGCTAGTCTGGATGATGTTTGTTTGTAGACAGTGATCATTTGTATCTCATTTTCCTTGTGTAACATGATCTTGTCACAGGCATGAACAGCCACGAAGTGCATTCCAAGTAACACCGGTGTCCAATTGTGACAAAAAGTATGGCATCGGTTGAATTGAAATCTAGGAGGTGGCACAGCAATCTGTGAAGCTGCTGCAGAAATCTCTGCAGAAAGCCAGAGGACCAGCTGTTTTACCAAGTGTCACTTACTGTAGGCCACAGGGTGAGGGGGCTGAGCTGGCACGGGGTGGGTGGAAGGAGCTGGGGACTGCGGCTCGTCCGTGCTTGTGCCTGACTGCTGGAAAGCCAGGTCGATTTCTTCATCTGTCAGGCCTGGGGGAGCAGAGGAAATGAAATCAGTTTAGCACCTTTACCCACTTGATGCACGCATAATTAAATTCTCAAGCCAGGCAGAACCCTTTCAAGCTGCAAAGAATTTTGGCACTGACTTGAGCAGTAATGCCTCCCCAATTTTGGATTCACTGGAATGTCTCCCTCTCTCTTTCTCTGTTGCAATTTAACCTTAAGCGACAGAATATTAGCCTCAACGCTGCTTCCAAATGTGGCTCATTCAATTTCCTTAATTTATCCTTGAGTTTATTGCTGCTTTTGAAGTAGCTTTCTATTGCAATTCTCCATTCTTCCCCCGAAAAAAAGATACCATCAACTGCAAATGTGGCTCATTTTAATCTGTAATGGTGTAAAAAAAAAAAAGAGGGGAAAAAACTAACAATAATGCATGAAAACAGACAGGGAAACAAAAAACTAATTATTGGGTTAGACGACTAATTAGTCTAGATCGTTTCCGAAGACGGGAATAATTTGCTTTATTTTATGACAAATGCAGAAATAAAAAGAAAAAAATCAGGACTGACTGTGATTAGTATGAATGGGACACAGAATGTAAGGAGGAAATAAAACTATAACAAAACAGATCAAAACAAGGCCAAGCCCAAACTTTCAGCTGAGCATTGCCCCGGCCTATTGCTGCATGATTAGATTGCCCCAGGGCAGCCTGGTTTGTATTTCACACAGAGCTGGAGTAACACTGCACACATGGTACACGTTGGTGCAGGGACTCCTGCCACCAGGAAACGCCAGGATGACCAGCTGTAATTGGCCACAACATGTGGAAAGGATTTGGCCAACAAGGGGGAAAAGAAAAGCAGCTAAAGCATTCACCATGACCAGCATCTGTGCAGAAAGGAAGCACAGCTGGATTATTTTTTCCAACGGGAGAAAACATCCTCTAGAAAAAGAATTTAGTACTCAGATGGCAGCCATGAAGTGGGTATTATTTGTAGTGTCACTCTCCTGCACAGAAGCACACAGAAAACCAGTGATCCTGCTATGAGGAACACGTGAAGGGATTCAGGACCTTTCACCATACATGCAGCGTGTACGCAAAAACATTCCCAACTGTTGGAAGTGAGAATGTGGATTTAAGGAATGAGCTTTAGAAGAAAAGAGGCAGATCACCTGATTCTCACACCATCGTAGGGACTGAGCACAGTGAGGAAAATGGTATGAATAGGAAGCACTGGGAGAAAAAAGGGGGAATACTTTCCTTCCATCACCCCCACTTGAGATCCATGAAGCACTGCTGGTAGATGAAATTCCTCAACTTAATCCTTTAAAACACTTCATTTTTTAACAGCACAGAGAGACACAGTACAGAAAATGGCCAGGCTACTGGGCATATTAGTGAAGTTTGAAGAAAATTTTTCAGAATCTTCAGCTTCAGTGCACACTGGGGGTCTAGACAGAATAATCTGTAGCACAAACAATACTGCCAGAAATAAATACACAAGGCTGTCTCAGAACTCTTGTTTAATATCATAAGTACTAACACAGTGTTTGTGGTATCCAGAAGGTTTTATAACTATTAACAGATCTTCTCCCTGTTCCTGTGAGCACGTGAGATCTGTGAGTTCCTGTGAGACACTGTCCATCTACTCTACAGAGCAGATGCTGATGCACAGAGAAGTTGGGTGATTTCTCTAACAGCAGAACACTGTCGGTGTCAGAAACAGTATCGGAAATCTGAAGTTCCTGATCTTTGCTCCTGAAATCTGACAGACTCACCCATGAGCTGTATTTGATGAATGCCTCAAATAGTAAGGAACCAAAACCACACATAACAATATGGAACAAGACTTCCAGTGAGAGTAATAAAAGGCACATGAACACAACTCAGTCTCCTGCTCTAGTCACTAAAGCAATATTTATGGTGTTTAATCCATGTTAAAAAGCAAAGTCCTAATCAGAAAGAAACTGCTTAAACCAGCTCCTAATTATCCAATGTAGGAGAGCACATAAACAGATGCCAACGCTGCAGATCACCAGCAACTATGGGATTTCATAAAGATAGAGACAATATTAGCTGCTGGCTGCAAATGTGGCTCCCACTGTAATAGGGCATTTTGTTCTATTTCCGTGCAAAGACAGCAAATCTGACAATATTTAACCCTTGGAAACATCAGAAATAATGAAGGATCCTTACTTCATTCTGCAAAAGAGCAGAAAACTGTGTCTATTGTTTCTTAACCATACTGCTCCCTCTATTCCCATCCTGTTTGAGAAAAAAACTACAATCTTTTGCAGATAAAATGCACATCCAGGATTATTCTCATCTTTCCAACTAGGGACACCCCAGTATCACTGTTTCCATTTAAATGCTGCTGTGCTGTGAAGAAAAAGCTGATGTGAGTGACAGAATGATGGGAAGCCTTTCACACTGTAATTCCTGGTTTGAATGCTGTGCAAAGTAGATCAAGTTAGAACTGTTATTACTTCCCTGTACAATTCCTCTGACTGTGAAGTGGTCTTGGTCATAGTGGTATTATACAAAAGAACATCACAAACTACATCCCTTCGTAAGTGTCAGAGAAGACTGGGAGTGCTACCACCTTGGAACACCTTCATCCGGACAAGATGCTTTTAAGCCTCAGCATCTTGGCCTCCAAACATCTCCCAGAGCCGATTCCTTAACCACACACATGGAGCAAGACTGCACTGTGGAGACTCAGTAAAAACGAGTCATTGTGCATTCAGCAATACACCCGTCTTCATGCTGGTCATTTTTCACACACAGAACAAAAATGGACAGGGTGTTCTACCACTGTCCTCAGGCAATTATAACCAATTCATCACAGTTCCCTTTGGCCTGAATTGTTTTCAGATTCACCACCTACACATATATATGCACACGCTATGAGTTTTCCATGCCCAAACCATTCAACCTTGGTATATTAATTACATAGAAAAGTGGAAATTTCTAAACCAGAGGAAAGTGTCATCTGCTCCAATATCTCACCTGGCTTTATTCTATGACAGACCTTCTACCACTGCACTACATGAAGAAGTATCCATGGTCCATTCGTTGTTCTAATCTAGAAGGAAGCTGGCAACTCAAAAACAATACCACTTCCCTTGGATGCAAAAGCAGTGCCACAAAAACTGATGCTTTGTGTCTAATATAACTCTCAAATAGGTATGTCAAGAAATTCACCTCAATTTAACAGAGGAACTGCTCTAAATCCACTTTCCAACTCTTTGGAAAACAAACATTTTTGCTGTTCTGCAGTTGCAGCAAGATCAAGCCCCTGCAGAATGCAAAAGGTTAAAAGGAACAATAAAGGAAACTGCCAATTGTAAGTGAATTATATTTGGCTTTGAAAGCTGAGCCACGGCTATATTATAAAAGGCATCTCTTTGCGTTGTTTACCATCACCCTGACTAATGCAGACCTTTTTTTTTGTTTTAAATAATCTCATGCAAATTAGACACACACTTCCTTCCAGTTGATTGCTATCTGCAAGGAATAATCTAACCGCAGAGGGTACTGAGCAAGGACTGAGCTGAGGAGAAGGATGCACGGAAACTGTCTTCAGAGCCCCATAGAATGCAAACCTGTTCCCTTCCCCCAGCCATCCATTTCATTCCTCTACAGCACCACAGCCACTGCAAAGAATTAGTCATAATTTTCACAAAGCCTTAAAATTTCCTTTTCAGGCTTCAGGGTGTTGATTTGAATAATCCAGCACCCATGATTGTTTTGCACTCAAAGGTTCCTGCTGACCCTCTTTGTGATTGTCACTGCTGCCATTCAGTTTGCAGGGATCACTCAGTCTCTGTAAATTGTAGTCAAACACAGAATCAGAGCAAGTCAGAGAATAAAACAGGTTGTCCCAAACACCTCTTGGTGTCTGCACCTCGGGCTCCTTTGCCCAAGAACTTTTAAGACTTGACTGTCCATGTCCTTTTATAATATCTATTACTACGTAGTATAAGGACTTCATGTACACCAAAATACTGTTCCTCTTATGCCCACTCTGAAGTAGAGGAGTACTTACAGTGCTGTTATCCACATTTCACAGATGATGAAGAAGTGAGACATACAGGTATGAGAAATGCTTCAAGGTCAGAACTGAACCTCTGACAGTCAGAAAATAAAACTCAGGAGATGTGAGTCCCAACCCACTGTTTAACCTACTTTCTGACCAAAACACAATAGCAATAATTGCAATGCAAAACCATTGCATCAGCTTAACTAGACAAGCCACTAAGTTTATTCTTCTTCTCTGACACAGGCTTTGACATTCCAGTGACAACCCTTTTCCCATTCCAGGCACTAAGGATATATTTTTCTTTGCTATACTCCTCCTTCCACTGCTCAATCCAGTAATTCGTGCAAGACTTTCACAACTTGAAGGCAGCATCAGTTTTAGGGAAAAAATGTCCGTTTAGGTGAAATTAAGAATTGTGCCATAATAGGAAAAAGTGGTGGAAAGAATTAAGTTCCTTTGTGGGTTTCCAAAGCCAGCTTTACTACCTCTCTGAGAGACCACCCCAGAGCAATCCTCACATTCACCCTTCACAGGGACAAAAGGCAAGGGAGGGTATGGGGCAGGGGGTGGCAGCTGTTGTTATTTTCCCCTCAGACTTTCTATTAAGCAGAAAAGAAAATAGAGAGGACAAGTTGTTTAGCTACAACAAGCTACGTGACCGCCTGAAGTTAGCGGCTGGTATCGCATGACTAAAACAAAGATCTACTGGTCGGCACCCTGAACTGACGTTACACTCCTGTTCCTGGAAGCCACTGAGTCAACTCTGCTCAGAAAGAACATGGACACATTTTAAAAGAATCATCATAAAATCCTTCTGGGATCTGATCCAGACTAATGATTCCACCTGTTCAGTCAGTTACATGCAGTGCTGGGTGACTGTTATCAAACGTTTGTCCTATATCCTACTCTGCTTAGTGGAAAGGTCAAAAAGGCAAAGTCTCCTGATCCATTTTCTTTCGCAAATGGGTCATTCGTAAGGCTGAGCCCAACGCAACATTTGAACAAAACCTAAGGTTTCAGAAACATCACTCTGATTTGTTTACCACTGATTTACACTGAGACACTGAATTTCAGTGTAAACATCCTGCTGCTGCACTTCCAGCTCAAACTTTAGTAAAGCAACACCCAACAAAGGGACATGGACTGGTCTCAACTGCCAGGCTGAAAAATGCAGAAATACAAGTAATCTGAAAAGTTTCTGAAAGGGCTTTGGATTCTTACAGCTTTATTCACCTACGAGACTGTTAATTGTGCAAGTGCAATCTTTAAGAAACAATACACTTTAACCCATCAGGGTGACTAAGCAGCAATCAGAACTGATAAAGGTGCTTTCACCTCAGCTGTGCAGCACTAAAATAAGGAAGGAAAATCCGACTGACAGAACAGTGCTAAGAATTACAGTGAGTCAAGCAGGAAGGAAAAGGTTAAAATAAAAAGTATTTTGGCATAACAAGTAAAAATAAATAAATAAATCCAGCAGCAGTTTCTCTTCCTGGCCAAGCTTTTTTGGAGTCTATAATAAAATGAAGTGTAATGGAGGAGAGGAGGGCAATGTCAGAGGGTGAGGGTTTGGGAGAGAGGTTGTTAAGTATCTCCCTCTCCTCAGCTGTGTTTACTCCATTTACAGGACCCTGGGTGATTGATAGACAGACAAAAGAAAAGCAAGCAGATAGTAACCCCCCTCTGGGAGCATCAGCAAAGGGGATAACTCCTGACATCACCTACAGCCCCAAACTCTCCTTAGCCACTTGTAATTAAAAGACAGAGCAAGATATGCAAACCAGAGAAAAAGTAAAAGAGGATTTTTTTTATTATTTATTATTAACATTTTGTTGGAACAGTAGAGTGCAATAAGGACTCTCAGAGCCGTTAAAAGTCGTTGGGTGACCTGCAGACCCCTATTTCCCAGAGCCTTGTATAAAATTGAATTTTTTAAACATAAATTACACGTAATGACGACACTGTAAAAACTAACAGTAATGGAAAGCTGTGCTGTATTTCATTAGCCTGTATTATTCCGTGCCACCTGATCCAGCCGGGCCTTGTTTATGAGTTAGTGTGTTAGCAGATGCCGATGGAAGCATTTGCTTCGACCTTGCTCTTCTCATTGGGGCATGAAATTACGACGGCAGCACCTTGATATTACAGCCATAAATACAGTAAACTGCAAATTTAAGCCAACGGCTCCTATTGTCTCTGAACATAAAGCTGATCGGTATTTATTTAAAAGGAGAACGAAAAAAAATATTATATATCACCTTGTTTATGGGTCCAGTCCCCCCCCCTTCCCCTACTCTGCCTTATTCACTTGGTTAAATACTAAACAAACAAACTAAATCCTCCCTATTTTCTACTGATTAAATATTCTTATGAAATGAGTATTGTCTTCAGAAAACTGGATCAAAGTATTTTCAGTCCGAATAAGAAAGGGCAAGTGACTTGCTTAGCATGTCTTGGAAGGGAAAAACAGGAACAAGTACTAGAACTTTTCTTCTCTGTTTTCTATATACAAGAAGTTCAAAATATAAAATGAAAAAGTTGCTTCTAGTCACTCATTCACATTTGTGAGTAACATGTATGTGTGTGCACACAAAAGAGAAGTATGTTTTCTTCCAGTTGTTTTCTATTTAAAAATATCTCCCCTGTTAATACTATTTCAAAACATGGAGGAAAAGAGATAGAACAAAAAAAATTGCAGTAAGATTAATGGGAGGGGAAAAAAGCATAGGATTCCTCCTCTGAGGCAGCAAACAACAGGGAGAATGCCTCACTCTCCTATGGGCATTTTGGGTAAATACCCCGTTCACTGACAACATGCCCACTAAAATTTATTAGAGGGGAAAAATCAAACACAAAGGCAAAAGGACATTGTAATATCACAAAGCATATCACAGCATAAATCACAGCATTATAAGCCAGTGCAAAATGTATTTCACTGGTAGTTTCAAGGCAGGGAAAATAGAGTTTCACTTGCATGTACTGAGAGAGGTCAGGTCTTTCTCTTCTAATGTAAAGTAAGCTCCTTGCTTATATGAAGTCTGTGCTCTCACTTCCATGTAAGAAAAAGAGGAAGGGATACCTTAAGTAAAAGCTCACAATACCAAGCTATACATTTGAGGGGCCAAAGCACTAAGAGGAGAATTCAAGGAACAACATGCAGGACAAAAATGGGACTCACACTCTGGATTCTGAAATGCCACAGTCGCAGTAGATGGAGTGCTATCACAGCCTCAGATGGATTTGGACACCTCATTTTGAATTAATCCACAACAAATCTGCTGGCAGCAGACAGCATAATTCAACAGGCACAATTTTTTTTTTTTTCACAAAAAGTTCAAAAGAGAAAAAAAAAGCAGACAGCAACGCGAATCTAAATCAAACAAGACTATCAGGTCCAGATGTCTCAGCAATCTGAATTACCGAACCAGAAGTTTTATTACATAGTCCAGTTACATTCCCACACAACAAGTAAGTGCAAACACACAGCAAAAATTCAAGCTTGGGTACCTTCCTCTGAAGACCTGTCTATTATAGAATCATTCTCAGAACACCACAGTCAACAGAACAGACAGAAGAAACAAGTCTTTCTGTAACATAAATAAAAATCTCTCCTTCTAAAAATGGAGGGAAGTTTTATGTTATCATCATCTATGATGATGATACTTTTATTTTTAGGTCTCTTGCCTCCAGCTTCTCTATTATCAGACAAGGATAAGCACTGTACCTGATGGAAGCCTCCTTAGAGTGGACACTAGAAGAGTAAGTTGACTTGTCTATGAGTCCACCACTTGACTAGAGGTGAAGAGACGTGTGTGACTAAGCTGGAAGCCAGTGTTGTAATTCAGGAACACAGGACATCCCATCCAGCCAGTACATGATGGGAGAACACTACATGAGACCAAAAACCTCTGCATGTTTGTAATTATTTCAAGTTAGTATCTACTCGGGGTTTGAAGGCTTTACCAGGATGCCAGTTCCAAGGTAGTGTATCGGGAATAGAACATAACCAGGGCTCTGACATTTGTTTAGAAGAAGTCTGCATAGGGCAGAAAATCCAGCTAGTGGAAGAGACACTACTCCAGTAACCACAGTGCTGTCCTGATTTGTTACCACAACTGACAACCTCCCTACAAATGAGCCCAGGCATTCAGAGAAAACAAGTATTAGATACACTAAAAGGGTAGGCTTCCAAGCACGCCCACCCAAGCTGTGGCCCACAAACACTTCAGATCAATTGTGCTTCAGATCCATCTACTTTGCGTGAACAAAATATATTCTGTTCAACAGCTTGTTGAGCAATAGTAACAAAATGATTGGCCTTTGGCTACTCTTTGATCTGTGATATTATCTTTAGGAGCTTCTAAGGAGAAAAATAGAGGTTGTCTTAAATTCCAGTAAGGTAAAACACTGGCAATACAGGAGGTTTGGTTTTGATCTACCTTTGGAACTCCAACTTTATTTCCAACACCCTGAGCCAGCATGTCACACGAATTTCAGCAGTAAAGAAGGAGCTGGCCTAGGGGATCTGCAGTCAATCAGACATCTGTAACTCCAACATCCCCTTTCTTACAGCAGCAAAAGCTCCCCAGGCCTTTCCATGGTATGGGCCTGAACACCGTCTGTATTAGACCTGACCTCCCATGTGGAGCTCTGGATTAGCAGTCACTGCTGATCTGCTATTACGGGACTGAGCCGGCCTGAAGTTCTAGAATATGCCCCCCCTTCTCCCCAACTCTGCATTCAGAAGAAAGGAATTGTGTAAAAGAACAGCAATTTCAAGCCATTTTAAGAAATTATTTAAGCAGATCTGTCAGAATATCTGAAGGATGACTTAGTTTTATATATAAGAATGAGAAAGTCTATCCTGATGCATCATTCCCACTTCTCCTTGTATTTCTCTGGAATTACTGATTTCCCCAAAAACACAAGAGCACCTGCCCATTTTCTGTGTTAGACAAGACCTGTGGCAGAGTAGCCTCTGTAGACTAAGATGAACTGCAACATAAAGAGCAACTTGCCTCAATGTTATTTATTTCCTCTTTTACTTTAAACTTTAGAAAGGAACTTTAAAAAACCCCTTTGTACAGATTTATCACAGGCAAAACCATAAAAAGTGTGCATAAATGAAGTTTGAGTGTTTGAAGCACACACAGAAGGGAGCACTGAACACACAGTGCGACAGTGCACGCTGGGCACTGCCTCTGTCAGGAGGTCGCTGTGGGGAGCACGGAGAACAGCAGCTCCAGCTGCATGTGCTGGGAAACTGCAGAAATGAACGGCAGCATGCATGGACAAACATATGGAAAGGGAAAGAAACCAGCACCGGGTGAGGAGCCATGAACACAGGAGTCTAAGTCCTTTTTTTGACAGATATTTTCTCACAACCTTACAGAGCATCTTGGCTCCTCAAACCCAGTTTCTCTAAAGTGGAATCAGGGTTAGACACCTGGGAATCAGGTATCATCACACTGAGAAGATAAGTTGAATTGGGAAAATTACATCTAAATGCTAAATATTTTATTATTATGGTACAAATGTTTCAGGTAAATCTGGTTTGCTCTTCCCCCAGAAAGACAGAGACGCTCGTACACTATTATAAAAAAGCATGTCAGCAAGTATTCATTACAGATTATAAATCACCCTCGGTCCTCGTTCTTTTGTTTTAGAGAAATTTTTTTACATGCCATTAAAATACTGTTTGCTGAATGCTACTACAAAGGTAGCCACCTGTAAAATTAAAGGCTGATGCTGCCAATAACAGTGTTGAAATACCTTCTGTTTAAAAGGCAAACCTACTTTGTAATTTTTAACACAAGTATATAAATATTTCTCCACCCACCCATCACAATTTGTTGGTTACATCAAGTCCATTTAGACAACAACCATCTATGTCATCATACAGGATGTTAATCTTGGGTGGAGAAGAAAGAAACAATAGTAAATGAACTTTTAAGAAACCAAGATTACACATTCAAGCAGGGTCCTTCATGATAAAAGAATAGCAAAGACAAAAAACATTAGGGGACAAGTCAACAAAATAGCAGAAGTTTCAAAAGATCATTTTTCATCCTTTGGTTTGTTTATTGTTATTTTTTTCTCCCCTTGTGCCTTCAACAGCTCTTCAGAGCTCTGGAGAAAATTAAAGAGCCTGGATTAAACGCCCAAAGGAAAACTAATGCTAACAATACTAAAAATAACGAGGTTAAGTGGTGGAAAAACTATGGTGACCACACACGGAGAACTGGAGTGGTAAGGTAGAGAAGGAGTTTCATCATTGCTCCCTGGGGCCATGCACAGAACATACTAACTGCTTCTGGTTCTCTGGGGTTCCGATTACCATGCCAAACACACCTCCAGAGTTTCCTTATTAGTATAATAAAAAGCCTCTACACATTTGTGTTCTATTCCCAGCCTTGCTATTGACCTTGTGTAGGTCATTTAACCTCCATCTGCCTCAGTTTCTACATCTGTAAAACAGGAATATTATTACACAATATCATTTCTACAATGTTTCAGACTGACACAATCATCATGTACAAAGACTAGCTGACAGGTCTGAGAATCTATACATTACATGCACTTGAGTTAGCTAAGGCATTTGCAACAACTTACTCAAGTAACATATTTATCCCTTTTTTTGTGTGTAGATCATCTATGGAAATACTTCCATATTTCTAACTCTCATCAAGGACTCATATTCATGTATTGCTATGATTGGGTGCAGAAATTCATGGCATTTCTCCGGTCTCCTTTCAGCCAAGTGTTGCCCTTAAAATCCAGTCAATGGGGTTGAATGTTCAAAATGGAAACACCTGTGTTTTTAACACTGTCAGTTGTCTTCTAAAAAGAAGTTCCAGCCCAGGAGTTAAAATGGAAGTGGTTAGGCAGAATTCACACAGAAACTGGAGTGACGATTAAGAAACATTTATGGGCATGTTCCTGCAATGTAATGCAAGTCAGATCAGTAGGTGAGGCAGCTGAAGCAGTTGAAAGAACGAGGATAACTCCTGGACTAGGAAATAGCCCCTAACCAAAGAAATCACCACACAAATCAACAGGGAGTGAAAAACATGGGGAGGTACTCCCTTCTGGGCACTACATAAGAACATGTCTCCTCTCTGGGATGCCAAAAGGCCAATCAACATCACTGTGTAGGGCTGTCCAAAGAGCTTTTCACGGAGTCAGGGTCACAGATGAAGGGCCAAGGATGCCCTTTGCAGACCCCTCTCTCTCCACCTAACCTTGCACCCTCCAGTCTCCAAGCACACGGATCATGGCAGGCACAGGTATAACACTGCTGAGGGAGATGTTGGATGTGCTCCCTGAGCAGCAGCTCCATCCTTGGTCCCCAGGGATGCCACAGCCCCCAAACTTCTGAGTGCCAACTGCATCGACCACATACAACCACCTACCCTTTACAGTCACCTCAAGGGAGAAAGCTCACCAAAAGAGCTCCGATTCTTTCCTTCCTTCGTTTCCTCCCTGGTTTTCTTTTACTGCTAGTCCTGTCTGTCTCAGGTGACCCCATACAAAAAAAGCTCTCCTATGATGCAATGTGTGGGGCCAGGTGACTGCAGATAAACAACAAATGGGCAAGAGCAGCTTGTGCTCCCGTTGACAGTGCACGTGTTGGTAAATACCAACCCCGGGGGCATTCTCAGCAAACACACAGCCATCCCAGCTTTAAGGTACACACACACAGGCGAGCACTTGCTTTACCTGACACTGAACTCACACCTCACAAACAAATTATTTAACTACTCTATCCCCCAAGGAAGACAGTGATCATTTCAAATGCAGCTCCCTGCTCGTCTCTCACATACACGCAACGGCCTGATAGGTTAAATGCTGCCATTTAATTACCGTAATGGAACCTGCTATTTTTTGGTTGCCTTGAATCCACTCTCGCTCTCTTTTTTAAACACACACAGAGTCATCTTTTAAACATGTGTTTTATATTTTGAGTTTAACAGCTGCATTCTCCTGGTTACTTGAAGAGCAGGAGTAATGATATTCTGATATTCTTCTCTGTACCTCTGAGCAGGCAGTCTTTTAAACACTACATGAAAAAGCCAGGCCAGGGGATGCTGTTAAGAAGGGATCCAGGCTAACATTGCAAAGGCCAGTCTGCCCCTCCATTTGCTGAGATGGTTTGCATTGACTTCATTGAATAAAACCAGCTTAACCTCTCCCACCACCCCCCAAAGCAGATGGGGTCTGGAGTGGTGGATAAACATGAGAATGCTTTAAGTAATTTTACTAAAAATGCTATAAACATCAGTACATCGTGATGAACAGTATGGCACAGTAATGGCTGTATTTATAGATCTATGGCTGGCAGTCAGAATTATCTTAGATCTAACTGTTCTTGATATATCTGCCTCAGTGTCCCCATCTAAAATGGGGATGGTATTTCCTGTTTCCCACTGAAATTTGGAATTTGAAAACTGTTTTGAGAATATAAAGGTCTAATGAAGAAAAAACATTACCAGAAGTGCCTTAAATTAATCTTATAATCTTGCCATTTCACAAAAGGTGTCAGAAGCTTAGTCAGTTAATATTTGTAAAGTACTTTGAATATGCCAAGTGGCAAAGAAATATGGGATACAGGTGTGTTAAAACCTGGAGCATGCTGCAGAACACTTTGCTCTTGAGCGAATT
Source organism: Acropternis orthonyx (assembly GCA_035583155.1). Lineage (NCBI taxonomy): Eukaryota > Metazoa > Chordata > Aves > Passeriformes > Rhinocryptidae > Acropternis > Acropternis orthonyx. The sequence goes on along the minus strand of JAWWEU010000055.1, from coordinate 6,925,372 downwards.
TGGGAAGGGGCTGCAGGTGGCCAAAGCCTGGATGGTTTCACTGTGGGTTATTATTGAAGGGAGGACACATAAGACAGTACCACAAGTAGCACAGTAACTGTTTGTGGATTTTACGTTTTATATTGCACAGCAATTAGAAAAAATTGAAAAGCAAAGAGCAAATACTTCCAAGTCAAAATAAATTCTTACCTATGCTAAGGCCACAACAGTCCTAGAAAAATACCCATATTACACCTGTCCTCAGCTTTATTTGTCCTCTAAATGTGAAAAGCTTATTTATTTGCTCCGTGGTAGTTGGCTCACAATCAGCCAGCCAGCCATGCAGGGATATTGCCCATCTTCATTCTCTGGTACGGATATCCACTGGTGTCTCTAAAGGATGGAATCTTAAAAGGTGAGGCAAGGCAGAGACAAAGACAAATTTAATTTTATCACCATAAAAAGGGACATTTCCACATGGGCAGCAAGGACATGAATATCATGTGTATGCGGGGGCGGGGGGATTATAAACGCATTTTTGGCGAAATTCAATAAAGCTGATTCCACTGCATAAGGTCAGCAATTTACTTTTAAAAAATGATATGATTGCAACTTTTAATATAACCCATGTATTTGCTGCAAGATGCTCTAGAAGATTGTGTAATGTAACCACCCGACCTCTCCACAGGAGCAGAGATCACCCCATTTACCCTTTATTGTCTTGCTAAAAGCAATGCACATTTGCACGGTATGACAAAGTCAACAGCTTTTACTTCAGAGAGCCTCAGATTTCATGAGAATGAATTCTCTGCTCTGCTCCTGCGGGAGAGGAGTCGCCTGGACAAGGCTCCATCACAAAGAATAGCAAGGAATGAACGAAAAACTAAATTCCCCTTTTAGACAAGGAAAGAATGACTGCACTCCAGACTAAAATTAAGAGGGAACAGCGTGTAGCAGGAAAGCAAACTGCAGGACTTTCTGTTCACAGGTACCAAAGACATAGTTTCAAATGGAGTAGAAACATTGCCTAAGAGATCCTAGAGAATTATCTCACACAGGAACTTATTTTATCTTTCCTAGCAGAAAGTATCATTAGGTCTGAGATGGATTTCAGCAAAACAGCAACACAGATTATCCTAATTACACTCCTTGGTTTAGCCCCATGAGGGAAGGCTGTCTCTTTAGACTTAGAGTATCAGGTTCATTAACAGAGCAGGTCAGCAGCTGAATTCCTTTACTTGCTCCAGGAAGACTGTGGAGAAACCCTGGACTGGATGACCATGAAGAGCAAATTCCTTCTATCACAAAAATATTTTTATACAAACATACACAGATTTCTTCAACTGTCTCAAGGTGAATCTTGCTTCAAAGGTCAAAGCTGCAGGGCTGGATTAGGATTGCACGCAATCTGCTCAGGCCTTGACATTCTGACATTCTCAAGTTTGCAGCTCTCCCCTCCCATACACAACTGATGGAAGGCAATTCTCAAACTCTGCAAGTGTGGCTTCTGCTGCAGCAACTTCAAAAATCACAAGCTGCAGCACCAGAACTCCAAAACCAAGCATATCAGAGCAGTTTATAAACATAGCTAACACAAATCTTACCCAGTCAATAAAGCAAAAGTGGTAATTAACTGCATTTTTACAGATGGGCAAGCTGAGAACAAGACATGTACCCAAAGCAAAAGTAAGCAGTCATGCCTCAGATCTCCCATGCTTGCTCTTAGATTGTAAGTACAGGAGTGACTGTCTTTTGGCAATTGGCATTCACTTTCACTTGAAAACATGATAAATAAATGATGAAATTTACAAGTCAGTCTTTTTCGCCCATCTCTAAGTCTAACAATTTCAGGACTAGGAATATAAGTGACTATTTTAGCATTATCTTCTAGAATAGACTTCAACTCCCTCTACTGTAATCATATTATTTTTTCAGTGCTACCAGGAATGGAAATATTACTTTGTCAGTAAACAAGGCAGATATGACTCAAAGTACACTCAGTGAGCAACAGGAGTTAATTTTGCAAAGCCATTTTTAACGGCTCTTTTACATTACGTAGTTACTGTCAGATAGCCAAGTGGAAAGACATCATTAAACCCATGACATTCCAATTATTTGTTAAAATTAAGCTTACAACCAGTATTTTGTAGCATGCACAACTTCCTCAGCATCAAACTGGTCTGTTTCAATTTATCAATAATTTTCAAGCTACAAAAATGTGGCAAAGGGGAGTCTGTACCCTTTACTGAAATCATGAGGACTTTCTTTGGTCCTGTAAAAACAGGAGACGTAGTACACTTTACCCAATATACTCTAAATGAATGACCTCTCTCGTTCTGTGGAATATAGATATAAATGGCTCCAGATCACTGCAGGTTGAGCCTGGTGAGAGAGGAAGGATATTACCACTAATTTGACTTGTATCCTCTGTTGTAGAACACACAAATAGGCATTCAGAGGATGAAAAACTTGAGTTGCCTCCTCAACGTTCACAACATCATTAAACATCAAAGGGGTGCCCCTCATACACCTTAACATTTTACACAGGAACCAAACAGAATGTCACTGAGATTTTCATGCTTTTACTATTAAATATCAGATCTTGTATGAAAGCCCTTTAAAATCATCTTGTTTAAACAAACACACTCTGAAGATTAGTGGGTTTTAGGTTTTCCATGACTTTTTTTCTCAGCTCCCTTTGAACAGGCCAAGTAGGATGTTGTTCCTCATGTTCAGCAACAGAGTTGAGAGCCAGAAGAGCACAGTATTCAAGCCAAAGGTGCAAGTACGAAGCACTGCATGATGACAAGCCTGTTTGAACTACCCAGTAACAACAATGATATATTTTATTGCCAGTGAAAAGCATTTCTATGAAAGAGTTCTTTAGTTCCAAGTACAGCTCATCATTAAACTTCTTGAATGCAAATTTTTCCTACGGAAAATGTTTCTTAAAAAAACCCCAAAATGTTACAGAGAAAAGTAATTATTTCATAACAATTAAAAAAGCATTTTTCCAAAGGTTTCCACAGTAGTATTACTGTACATATTATATTATTCTATTAATCTCTTTGTATTGATTAGACTTCAGTCTAATCAATACAGAGTGATCTGACTGGTCTATAATATTTCAATTTTTTTAAAATGTGATTTTAAATGTTAATTCCTAGTTAATATAAAAAGAAATTTCCAAATTTCAGAATTTCCAGTGGAATAGAAATCTATTGTTCAACCTAGTTACAAAGCCCAGTTGTTACAGAACAATGAAATGCACACAAGTAAGATTTTCTTCTAAAATGCAAACTCACCTATAAGTAACTACAGTTTCTGCCATACACTCTCTTTCCTTAATCACCTGGGTATTACAGCCATTAAAAGGTAGGAAAAAGAAAGGATTGCCTTCCTTTGTACACTGCATCACATGGTCAGTTATTCCTAACCTGATGTCAGGGGGTTTTCTGCCCTCTCATGAATCACTGGTGACTGGGAAAAGAGTCAAAAGATGAGCTACTAACTGATTTCTCCATATGAATAGGGACTAAATGGATTACTTCCTCCAATTTTCCCTTCAAGTCTTGAGGAATGATAGTGAAGGCTTTTATCAGCTATTAAGATTTTCTTGCCCAAACCCTGACAACTCTGAAGAAGCACCATATCTGATCCGCAGGATGTCCTAAGGCTGAACAGTTTATCACATTGTGTTAGCAGCTCTGCCGCAGGTCCCTTCTCACCAAGGACGCCAAGAAAATCCGTAAAGTTCATGACAAGTTCAGACGTCACAAACAGCGGTAAAATTGATGGGGGAAAGAGTCAGCATGATGAATAGGCTGGTACTGAACAGCAAGTGACAGATCTGCATATGAAAGAGTGGCAGGACAGGGAGACACCTCCTTCCCAGCAGATGGATAGCAATTGCCAGTAATTTTCAGGAAGTAAAAAGAAGCAACTAATACAAAATACACAGTGGTGGAACTAACTTCTGGATCACAAGTCCATCTGTTCCTCTGGATTCTGATACTCCAGCAGTGGAAACCTTACCCGTATGTTGAAGATCATCAGCACTGGACAAACACAGCAGAGTGCCACAAATGGATGTGACCAGTGCTGATTCAGATTGGAACTGGTGTGAGTTTGTAAGCAATGACAACCTTGATTCTCTCACTCCTCATTCTTCAGGTGCCTAATAAGCTCCTTGGGAGACAACCACATTTCCCCATTTATGTACGGTTGTGTAGAGTCAAAGCTTGGATGGGAGGCACCTAAAGAACAAACTGGTTGCATGAACAGGTGTAGGACATATTTCTATTTAACCTAGCAAAATATTATAAGGCACATTAGCTGTCTTGCACAATCATAAACAGAGGCCTAACCATCCTTAGTAATTAAATATCCCATAGTGCTTTTCAAGAATCTTAGTAAATTTTTTACTCAGTAATTACATTCTCTATCCCTAAAGCTCCCTCTGCAAGACCACTTAGATAAAGTATTCTTCATTTCCTCTCCTAAAAACCACGTAGTGATGTTAAGCAGCTGCTGTCCTCTACCTCAGAGGTGGATGCTTTTTAGTGGAAAGCACAGTGAGATCTAGATTACAGAATAAAGAATTATTCTGATAATGACAGATATCCTAGAAACACCATCAAACATGCTCCATGCAACTAGCAGCAAAGTTTCCATGGTTAATGGGTACAGTGTGCTCCGTGACCCTCAAATGAAAACCACTATGAACATGCAGAATGCACTGACTTCCGTTTAACCTCTCCAGTCATTTCTGTAAGCCTACACAAGCTGTTAGACTTGCTTTATGTTACTGGAACACCTGCTGCAAACTTCTTTAAAAAGCAGCAAGCACACCCTCTCTGCTACTAGGTATGCTAGGGAACTTGCTCTCGTTGTGTGTTAATTTGTTGCAGAAACTTAAAACACTAGGCACCTTCTGGCAATACATTTTTGCTATCGGTATCTGAATTCCAGGTCTCACTTGTAGCTTTGCAAGTGCAAGTGATGAGGCCTGTCCAGGCATTGATGCAAAGTACTGACTCAACAGCCAGAGAACAAGTTACCTGAGCTGCAAGTACAAACCAGGACAAGCCTCACGCACAGTCAACTGTGCAGTTGTGCTGGGTTTGGCTGGGACAGAGTCCGGTTTTTTCAGGTTTGGCTGGGACAGAGTCAGGTTTTTTCATAGTAGCTAGTTTGGGGCTGTGTTTTGGATTTGCGCTACGAAGAGTGGGCAGATGGTATGGAACATCCCTTTGGTCAGCTGGGGTCAGCTGGCCCAACTTCTTGTGCCCCCCTCAGCCTCCTCGCTGGTGGGATGAGTGGCAGAAAAGGCCTTGGCTCTGTGTGAGCCCTGTTCAGCTGTAGATGAAACATCTCTGTATTACCCACACTGTCTTCAGCACAAATCCAAAACACAGCCCACTCCAGCACCTACTGAGAAGCCAACACAGCCATGAAATAAAAGTCCTCACTCCTTTTCTTCACCATCCCTCAAATCCATATCCTGTTGGGAAGTTTGAAGAGAAGGACAAGTCACCCAGCATTACTTAAATAGTCAGCACATATAGCCTAATCCCACATCTGTGTATCAAACAAGGCAATTTTTAGAAAAGCATAACATTTGGAGGGCCAGAGCAGTTTGGCCCAAATAGGTATTTTGACAGCATAGGTTACTAACTATTTTCCTGTCGGAGTTGGCACTGGACTCTATTGGCTTGCATTGTATTTTCTTAAGAAAAAGCTTTGTAAAAACTGTTCGAGCTTCACTGAGACATGTTAAAGAATTAATTACAAAGTAAAGCTGAAGGAGAAAATTAATTTTGGAAACACAAGAGGTTACTTTTCTCTTCCTCCCTTTTCTGGAAGTGGGGGAGGAAAGGCAGTTATTTTCATCTTCATGCTGGGGGCAGGAGTTGGGAGCTGTCCAGTCGATAACCTGGCCATCAGAACAAGGTTTGTAATTAAAAGGTCAGTGACCTGGAAAGCTGGGCCCTCACTCTCAGGGCTTCTCAGTAATGACGGCGCTATTAAATTAAGACTGTTATGAAATCAATGCTAAAAAAGCTTTCATGGTAACGAGATTCCATTCAAGGACATGCAAACTGCCTCATGAAATGGACTTAAATTATAAAAAAAGAGAAGTAATGAAAGAGGGTTAAATTGAAATCTGCTGAAGAATTTGCTTTCTTTAAAGCGCTCCAGCAGTGGACTGTGCCCCCTTCCCTCAGGTCCTCAAGGTGATCCACTTGTGTTTCTTTGGAAAAGGACAAAAGACAGGGGATCAACTTCCAAAAACACAGACTACAGAAAGAGGAAGAAAATTAAGTCAGTTTTCTACCAGAGATTCTGGGGCTGACAGCATTTGTTTCCAGGGAATCAAGTGTTTTTGAGCTCCAACTGGGAAGCGGCATGTAGAATTTTTTCATCTCTTCAGAAATCAGTCTGGCATCTTGACACCGACAAAATTTTCTGGAACTCTGATGCACTGCAAAAAACCTTCTGGGTGGACATTCTCCCAACATAACTTAACAATTATACATTAACTTGCTCTAATGCACTTCTGTTCTCCCATCACCATTATTTCTGAGCTGCTCATATGCTTTTGTCTGTTCTCACAATCCCACTCTGGGAAGGCATTACTGTACTCATTTTACTGATGAAGAGAACCAGCAACTAAGAAAACAGTTCTTCATCCAAGATGACAGAACACAAGTCTGTAACCTGGCAGTTTTCCCTTCCCTGCCCCAAAAACCCAGCACCCTGAAAACAGAGCTCCCCATGTACAGTGAACTTCCACCCCGTCTCTGCCTTACCAGAAGTCGGAGATCCAGAGTACACAAAATTAACAAGCCACATGGGTTACTGGATGGGTAAGTGAGCAGTACAGGACATCTGAGGCACAACAGTTAGATGACAGACACATTTCCACAAGGGTTTAAGCCCCACATGCTGTCTAATTACTCCCAAGGCGCCGCTGATTCTGTGGCATGTCATCAGCAGAATCAGCGAGTTGGACAAAAAACAAACAGCATCTTTTTTTCCTTTCTTTTCTTTCAGATACTCTGAGGGGAAACAGCTGTTTTTTCCCTTCATCTGAAGAAGTTCATGATAAAAAGGAGGAAATGTCATAAATTACACAAAATGCCAGTGTAAGCTTCAAAGAAAATGATAAATGATTCTAATAACTTCATGTTTCTCATTAATGCCTCTGTATATGGGAGTTTAAAAGTGCTTAAGACAACAGAGAAATCTCATCCAACTTTTGAAAGCCTTTTTACAAAGCCAGGACACCCTCACTCTCCCAACTGTCAACACGATCACCCCATGTGCCAGAGAGAGCAGTTCAGCAACCCCTGACCTGCACAGAACCAGACCCCCCCCTGCTTTCAGCCTCTGCAGCTGCTGCTTCACCAAAACCAAACCCAGTCCAGCTGATGATCCTGCAGAAACTTTCGTTTCTCACCATGCTGAAACAGATTAAACCAAATCCAGTTCCTATATTAAATAATACTAAAAGGAAATAAAATTTGATCAGCCCTTTTTCAGAAAGAGACTCTTCGAGAAAAAGAAGAAAAAATTCTAATTCAAGGTGGAACCATCTCTGCAAGTCTCAGAAGTGACATTTCCTAAGCAAAGTCAGGATCACAGGACCTTTTTGACTGGCAGTGAGGACTTCTCTACGAGACAGCCTAAACTGGGGATAAACATTATCTTTGAGAATGACAGAGACTGTACACCAGAGAACAGGCGGCACAGTCCACCAAACCCTGTAATCCCTCATCTACTCGGGACTAAACCAGCCACGACATCAGCATTTCAGGAATTGCCTCCATCTGCTAGAGCACAGAGGTACCACGCCAGTATGAACCTTCTGCTCTCAAGCACTGAACACAGGTCAGGTTCCATATATACACATTTCCAGTAACTGCTGGGTACAGGCACTACTGGACCCTGCTCCTTCCTATCTCCTACTGTTAAGTTTTCAAACAAACAATTAGCACAAAGGGAAGGAGGGCTAATTAACAAACAGGAACAAACAAACAGTTCTACCAAACCATTTCAGCTCTTTAGTAATTATTAGCCAAGTAATTCATAAGAAGTATTAGTCGGGCCACAGTTTCTCTGTGCCTTCAACTCCCCACCCTTTCTCTTCTCCCAGTCAGGGATTTATTAAAATTAAACAGATTAGATGGAGCTCCTGATACTAAAAACTGTTCAGTAAAGCCTGCGGTGGGGAAGTGCAGAGCAAACACCAGAGACATTTGTCTCTAAATTGCTCTAAATACCTTCTGCAAATGAAATTCTAACCCAGCTGTGTTGAGAGAGAAAATGAGGAATAACTGGTCATTGTCAGCACAGAAGAAGATCAGGCAGTTATAATATTGCACGATATACTGGGGGCTAAGGATCTCTCGGCAACAATAGATTTTGTATCAGGTTACCCCGGGTAATCAGCACAGCTTTTAGGCTCAGCTTTCCCTTGCTTCATTGCTTCGATGATAGAGTTGAAATCCCCAAGCTTTTATGATTAATTACTCCCCGTAGGTCCACATATTTCAAGGAAAAACTCATGGAGCACAGCAACCAACAGGCTCCAAAGTTTAATGTCCTCCTGATGGCAGGGCAGGGCAGGGCGAGCAACATACCTGTGCAATTGGAATGTTCTGTTAATTGGCACAAGGACAAGCAGTGAGAGGATCACACTCAAAATGATGTGAACTACTTGTCATGACATCACTGCCAAAACACAAGGCTGCCATTCCCTTCTAGGTCCTTTGCTGTTCAATATGAGCAAAGTGGTGCATATCCTTGAACTCTCCATCTCATGATATCAGGTCTCAGGTGTCTCAAGAAACAGTTCATAACTCCAAACAGAATAATATATATTTCATAGGTTTCCCTACTTTTCAAAATTCATGATCTTTAGCTCTAGAACTTGATGTACCCTGAAGTACTTGTGACCTCAGCACATAAGTGGGTCACTCCCCTCTTAATTCTGGAGTTTATATTTTCAGTATCATTTCAACACTTACAGTGCTCCACAGTGCATGTAATTAACTCCAAGTTAAAATTGTCCTTATTATTTACATCTTGTGGTAAGGATCTAAGCAATATGGTCCCAGGAGAGTAGCAAAATATGGAGCGAACTTCACCTGAAATGCACTGCAAGTTGTGGAATAAAAACTTTAGAAATAAAAAAGGAACAAAAGATAGTTCCACTATGAGTCAGAAAGTAAAATAAATTCTCAGTAGGCAATGGCTGAAGTATGTTCCATCTGACTAAGACGATACAGGATTTGTCAGGATCTGTTCCATCCATGCTATAGAAAAGGGCTAAACTCAGTCAGTAGTTTACCATTTCAGCCTGAAAGTCAGGTTGACCCCAAGCCTGACCTTAACCTGACCTTGTTTACTTTCACAGAGTCCTTTGCCCTTCACTGTTCTCTCTGGCTCTCTTTGGAAACATTTGACCTTTTCACCCAGAAGCTGGCCATTCTAAAGCCAGTGTCAGAAAGGCTAGAACTGACCAACTAGTCCACAACTCTGAACTATCCTCATTGCAGAAATGATATGACAATAGTTAACCCAAAAACTTCTCATGTGTCTTTTGTAATCTACAACTCCACATCTGGTGCCAATATTGCTCTAGTCAGTTGGGAAGAGAATGATACTTCTTTAAAAACTTCAAATCTCTTTTTTTGAGGCAGATTACTTGCTTTGTCTTTAACATTTAATTTTCCACAGCAATACATTTTGGCTTTACACTAACTCAAAGGTCTCTCATGATCCACGAGATCACAAACTTAAGAGTCCATACCTTTTTTCTTCAGGAATGCTCTTCTGGTTGCAAGAGGACTTTGGCGAACCCGTGGATTCTGTAAAAACTTCACTGCTGTCACAATCTGAGGAGAGTTAGGAGGATTGAAGAAAAAGAAGAGAGAAAACAACCAAGTTAGGAATAGTCAAACCCCTATTATACTTTATGCATTCTGTACTGCAAGGTAAGGCACCGCATCCATCGCATGGAGATGGTCCGGAGCCAACAATGATCCAACTTTCAGAAATGGTTCAACAAGTATCAGAGCCTGTGGCTCAAATCTCATCAGACAGCACAATTATGGTGTTTCAACCAACAAGTTCTTGTTGAATTACTCTTGGAGCAGCTCAGCCTGTACAAAAAGCTCCATTAAGATTCTTAGGGGTTTCTGTTATTGTGATCTTACCTAGGTTGGCTCCTACAGTTAAGGGCAACCTTGAGTCAGTGCACATGATCTGTAAGAATTGGCTTACTGTAAGAATGCTTCCTTTCTATCTGACTTAAACCTCCCTGGGAATTCTAAGAGATTAAGGCCTTTTCTGCCATCATTCTCATTTACTGAAAGCAATAAATATACCTCAGCTTGTCATGACTAGAAAAGAAACAACATCACATCTTTCGGATCTCGTAACAAAAATATCAAAAAAAAGTCATTTTTAGTGACATAAATGGGTAGATGAGTAATTAAATTTAAGTTCCACACCAGCAAAAACCACATAATACTTTTGTCTACACTGACTTCTACATCCTCCTTGAAGATGCCAGAGAACCTAAAACAGAGCACTTAGTCAAACAAAGGGTAAAGTATGGGGTAATACTCAATGGCATCAACAACAACAGCACTAGAATTTTATATTTCCACTGAGTGCCAGTGAAAGATATTTGATTTTCTTTCTTGAAATGGTAGTTCCACTTTCCACATACTATTACACACGTTATTACATGTTGCTGTACCAGTGATTCATTCTGCTTTTATATAAAAACATCTGTTTCAATTGGAGTATCAGGAGGAATAATGTGTTAACAGCACTCAGCTGATGGACACATCCATGTGAACTAGTGGAAGACATTACTTCCCTCCTCCAGAGCTGAAAACAACCATCCTAATATGCTAGACCTATGTTAGGCAGGTCTTGAAGGGTTTATTGTAAAACACAGTTTTTGGAATTCAGTTCCAAAAAGGTTTCCAAAACTTTCACAGCAGGAAAAGAAGGGAAAATACAGCATCACTCCTGGAATCACTAAGTTTCACTTTGTGTTTGAATCAAATGCTTCAAATATGCATTTCTGGTCAGAGAGCAAAGTTCTGATGGGTTTAATGGCACTTTCAATGTACTCCTCAGTGCATTCCATCAATGTTTTTTTTCTTTTAAATTGCATCTCTTATTTCTTTAAATACATTAATCAGGCTAGTGTAGGCAAAACGGATCCATTGGACAATGCAATAAACATGAATTATCATCTATCCAACATGCATAATGGCTTAAAAATACATAATAGCAGGTGTAGTTTAAATGATTAGTTATTACACCTGTGGTGGGTCTGATTCAATTGGGGAAAATCATCTTTAATAGGTTAAAAGGTTTAGATCACCAGGCTTCCCTTAAAGTGGCTGTAGAGAGGGTATGATGGAGTACGCTGTCATTACTAATTCATTTAAGAAAAACATGGGGGATACAGCAAAGAACAGCATAAACGAGCGAATCCAATTTAAACATCAGGTAAAGCCGAAAACACCTTTTAAAAAAGCATGATAAATGAATTTGGAAGGGAGATGAAATTGACAGATTTATTTTAACGGGAATTTGACAAAGTCCCAGCACACTTCCAAGTTGGGAGGATAAAATGAATGGGGTATTTTTAATTCTTTTCCTTTTCTTATTTTCCTGCATTTTTCTCCTTAAGTTTACATTTGGTAATTTTGAACCATAAAATACTAGAGCAAAACACCCCACATAAAGTACACTTGGGCTTCATTTATGTGCACTTGATCTGTCTCCAGCTGAAATGCAGGTGACAGGCAAATCACAGATTTAAACTGTGCTGATATTGCTGTGCCAGATGCAGAAATGTAAAGCAACCAAACTAATAACCTTAAGATAATATGCTGAATAAGAAAGATGCTCAAATGAGCAGGCCGACAGGCATGTGAACATATCAACACCACTTTCCTTCTAACAATAATAACTTGTGTCTTCAGAAGCTCAACACTCCCACATTTAGTTAGCCAGAGACACAAACAGCATGCAGACCTGCAGTTCTGCAAGCTCTTACATTTAATTATCAATTTTTAAGCATTAAAAAATCTGTAAGAAATAAGTAGTATTTTTCATTGGGCATTTCAATCACAACCATGTGAACGTTTCATTGACTCTAACCCTTTAATAAAACTTATTTTTGCCTTGTAAAAATGTAAACAATTCAGTAGTAAATATCACTCCAAAATAAACTTCTATTTTATCTCTCCCCTGCACCACTTCCTTCATTATTCACAACCTTTTTAATCTTAAAACAAAATAAAATTACAAGCAACAACAAACTCCATAAAAAAGAATCCTGGGCATGTATTCCTCCTCCCAATAATCCCATGTTTCTCCTATTTGTGTATGCATTTGCCTCTGAACATTCCTCCTATAGGCTGAGCTGAAACATCCTCATTTTTATAATCCATCTTGTATACACGAGCAACTTACAAAGCAATTTTGAGCATGTCAAAATGCCAATATTTTCAACAAACATACACAAGAACTTCCCTACCTTCTATGGATCATTTTCTTTGCACAAACAAGGGCAACTGCAGTCCATAATTTAAACAACAGAAAAAGGAGGAGGAAGATGAGAAGACTTGCAGTCCTGTGTATAGCCAAAAAAATCATGTGGCAAATAGCACTCTGACTCAGCTGCTAACATTGTTCCATACTATTTCTGTAGCATCTGTAATACTTATCCAAATTTTTATGGTATTAGGACACTGCCAAATAATGAGCATTGTATCACTGCTCTGATTCTTGGATTGCCAGCACACACCCAGCACACTGGCTGTATCCAGTGGATCAGGTACATATTTCTATTAAAGAAAGACAGTATATTTGGCTTTTAGAAGCCAGTCAATTCCATAAACTTGGTTTACCACCACCACCTCTCCTGCAGTGACACATCCACAAAGACATCTCTCTGACTGAGTGGAGATGGGTGGAATCCTGCAGCAGGTCTTGTCCTACAGTTTGATTTTCCAATTAAAAGATGAATGTCACTATTCACAGATTATATTTGAAATTGGCCAAATTACATAAATTCAGGCCAAATATTCTGCTTCAATGTCAAAGACATAAAACGGAGACAGGAACTTTATTGCAGATGTTGTGGGAGTGCAGCAGGCTGGTGAAATCCTGGGCCAAAGCACAGCACTTGAATGTTACAGCCAAGGTCCCTCATTCCTAATTTCCCTCCCTTTTGGGTTAATGGCAAAGATAAAGACCACCTTATTTCTTACTGTACTCAAAGCTGCAGGGTTTCCAATAAAGCAATCTAAACTACTTTATCAGTTATTAGCATTAGAAAAATAAACTATGAAATTTAAAATACTATGGCAAATGTCTATTTTCTACCACCCTAAAAAAAAAACAAAACACAAACCAGAAAACAAAAACCAAACAACCAAACCCAATCAATTAACAAACATGTAAAAGAAAATCATCTTCAATAAAAGTTCCAGAGAATTTGGTAAGAGAGTTCCACATGGAAAACAGACTCAAAAGCCACCAGGAGTGCAACCCGTAAGAGCTCTAATAGATTTCCTAATACTGGGAACCCTCTGTAGGTTATTACCAAACAGCATTTGTTGATAGACTGAGACTTTGAGATGACCTGTGATGTAAAGGTTGTGTCTGAATTATACGTTGCAAGGGATGGTATTTTGTCTTTTTGAGTGGATCTGTATCTGTTTAAATGCAACACTTCTTTTCATTAAGCAGAGGCGGCCCAGGCCATGAACTATGCACAGACAGTTTACATTACATGTGCGGAAGCAATCAACACCAGCAATATACATGAAGTATGTAAAAGAAGTTGGGATTAATTTTTTTCCAGCATATTAAAAAATAATAATATGGCAGTATCAACAAACACTCAACCTATTTCAGCCAGAGCAGAAGGCCACAGCTATAGGGCAAATGGAACTGATCAATATATTAGCCTACAGCAACACCCCCTCAGTGTACGGCTGTGTGTTTGCAAGGCTCGGAAGATTAAATTGTCTGTGAAAGGTTTCTGCACTCCTACTCTAAAGGAGATACCCAGAATCCTGTTAACAAGCATCAGGCTAAAGCCAACTTACGTTTTAACAAGGGCTGACTTAAAAGCCTGGCACGGCGGTGAACAAGAAAACCCCTTCCAACAGAAACGCTGCATTTTAGTAAGAAATCAGTGCCCTGCCAGGACTAACTTGACAAATATGGTTATCGGTGGCACACGGAAATAGTTGCAAAGCAGCTGTTAATCAGAGAAACACATCATAGAACGCTGATGCCAGCACTCGGAAAAAATGCAAGGGGCTAATTATGAAGCCATATATCTCACTAAGGAGGCACGGCTCCCGCACCCCGGCGGCGCTCCCGCCCAGCCGGGCCTGGGACACCGCTCCAGCCTCCTGCTCCAGGACACGCCGGGTCCCAATTCTGCCTCTGCGCCCCAAAATCCCTGCAAAATTCGCGTCTCACAGAAAACGCTTGTTGTTTGTAAAGGAATTATCTGCAGGTCAGTCCGGGGAAGGGGAATGCCTTAAAGCTCCTGTGATTTCATGGAGATTTATATGAAAACATGCAGAATCCCAGGAATTATTTCAGCTGAGAGATAACCTACAAATCTGCAAAGTTTGGCGGATCTCGAAGTTGGATGGAGAAAAGTTTAAAAAAAATGCAGTAACAACAATAACAAAGCCCTCATGTAAAACAGCAAGGGAGGAAAAAATGCAATTTAAAGCAAGATTCAAGGGAGGGAGGACAGCAAGATTCACAGGAACAAAGGCGAGGAAGAAACAGGCTTTGAACCATATCTGAGATTAAGGACCTGGAACTAAGAGAATACACAGCAGCAACTGGAGGGTGGGAGGGGGGGAGGGAAGATAAAAAATGGTAATACAAGATAAAAAAGGGAAAATCCCAGGTGCTGGGAACTCAGACTCCGGCTGACACTGAACTCAGCCACCCACACGAGGGGTGAGGGAGCTGTTCCCCGCTGTGTCCCTCTCATGGGTCCTGCTCAGAAAAGGAGACTCAGGGGCAACCTCATCACTCTCTAAAGTACCTGAGCTTGTAGCCTGGTGGAATTTGGGCTCTTCTCCCAGATAACAAGTGACAGGTCAAGAGGACACAGTCTTAAGCTGCACCAGGGGAGGTTTAGGCTGGACATTAGGAAGAATTTCCTCACAGAAAGGGTGACTAGACACTGGAACGGGCTGTCCAGGGCGGTGGTGGAGTCACCGTCCCAGAGGATGTTTCAGGAACGACTCCGTACCATGGTCTGGTTGACAAGGCGGTGTTGGGTCACGGGTTGGACTCGATGATCTCAGAGGTCCTTTCTTTGTCCTGGTCCTGTGATTCCGTGAGGGTGAAGCCCCACAGCTCCCTCAGGCTCCCCTAATCTCCCTCGGGCTCAGGGGGCTCCCTCAGTGTCCCTCACTCTCCCCACACTCCCCTCCTCACTCTCCCTCACCCTCAGTGTCCCTCACACTCCCCCAGTGTCCCTCACTCTCCCCACACTCCCTCCTCACACTCCCTCAGTGTCCCTCACTCTCCTCACACTCCCTCCTCACTCTCCTTCACCCTCAGTGTCCCTCACACTGCCTCAGTGTCCCTCACTCTCCTCACACTCCCTCCTCACTCTCCCTCACCCTCACTGTCCCTCAGACTGCCCCACACTCCTCACTCTCCCTCACTGTCCCTCTCGCCCCCCGCAGCCCCTCTCACACCGCCCCAGGCTCCCGGCCGGGCGCCGGGCGCTGCCGCTCGCGGACCCCGCGCGCCCCCTGGCGGCGCCGCCGCCCCGACAGAGCCCCCAAATTAAGTGTTTTCACTCAGTGGAAATGAAATGTTTTGCAAGATGAAACAGAAAGAAAATTGAGGTTTTAGGTAATTACTAGTTGGCATTTACATATCACAGGCTGGTTCAACACCTATTCATTTTCCTCTTTTATTTTCAATTTTTTAAAATTGCTCATTAAAACGAACACATGACAGGGACGGGGGGGAACAAAATTGCTCTTCCTCTTTTTTTTCCCGAGGACTGCAAAATCCAGATCTACTTTAAATACATTTATCTATAATTATCACATACAAAAAAGCCTCACTTAATTTACATGAATAGGGTGACCAAAAAAAAAATTTAAAAAAAACAATGATAAAAGCCCAGGAAAAGCCCGCTGTGAGCTGTGAGCGTGTTGTGGCTGCGCTGGGGCGAGCGGCACTGCCTGGGCACTCACACAGAGCCTCCCTCCCTACCCTCACCATTTCCAGGGATCCCCGTCTGCAGCTCCAGCCTCACTCCGTGCATTCCCCGCTCACATTCCCTTTGTTCACTTCAATACATCTGTCCCATATGCAAAGCCCTTAATTTTTGTGCACCCTTCAGCTTTTTTTAATTTTAACCTTGTGAAAGTCTTGTTTAACCCCACAACGCATTGCAGGGTACAATTCGTATGAAAAATGCTTTATAAAATAAAGTTTTATTGTATCATATGTTAGGGACATAAAACATCCTGGATAGAAGTGTACAGGAGCTGACATGATAGACTAATATATTTTAAGGTCTATTGTGTAAATATGTATTTAGGGAATTCTAAGGCATGGTATTATTGACCCAAGTCTCTCTTAAAACACATTGATATATGGAGTAAAAGCCCTTATGAAAAGTAGCAACTTTGTCTGTGTAGTAGTCACCTTTCAAAATGAAATATCTCTGTCATCTTCAGATTTTTATAATTTGATTGAAAACATAGTGGACATCTTGACAAAATTCCTGTCTTTTTAAGAGGAACAATATTCAAGTTAAACTTAAACGCGTAAAACTAAAAACAACCAGAAACTTTTACACATTCATTAAAAGAAACGTACAATAGCTATTTTTATTTCCAGAGAAAATGTGCTAGCTATGTATTTCTTTTATTTCAGAAAGAAATACACCTCCAAATGAGACTTCATAACATCAGGTTTAACACAATAAAAACTGTTACGGAGAAGTGATAAATGCTCGAAAAACATCTTACAAGAAATATGAGCAGAAGAGCAAACTAAATGTATTAAACTGATAATGCAGCCATAATAAATTTAACCAGCGAGGAGCAGCAGGGAACCCTTTTTCCTAGAGTTCAAACATTTTAGCTTTTTCTTGGAGGGAAACCATCTCACTTTCAGAGGGAAAACAAACCCCGAGAACCTGCCCTGTGTGCCCGTGGCCCGCGCGGGAGCTGCAGCGGCAGCAGCACGGAGGGCGGCCCTGCAGCGGCGGGGCGCGGGGGGGCACGCTGGGTGGGTGGGCGCGGGGGGACACGCCTGCCCGGCCCTGCCCGGCCCTGCCCTGCCCTGCCCTGCCCTGCCCTGCCCTCCGCCGGGCAGGGCTGCTGACACAGGGCCGGCAGTAGCCCCGGGGCTGAGGGCAGGGCACCCCCGTGGGTAACCCACGGACTAGCAGGGCAGGGGCTCCGGCCCGAGGTAAGGGATCCGGCTCCCACGGGGCGTGAAGCCAACGTGCCATGAGCAAACTGATCCCACAGGATCCAGGGAAGGTGCCAGACAGAAGGTCAAAGCTCAGAACCTCCACGAAGACAACCTGATTTTCATAATTTTTTGTGACCCAATTTTACACATCTTGCTTCTCCCTTCTTGCGGGAGGAAGCTTAGGGATCACTGGGGCTCCGTGTGCTGTAAAATTAACGCAAGTGTCAAGCTGTTGAGCTGAATCACTCCCCAGGAATGTCATGACTCAGTGTCCAAGATGCTCAGGCTGCAGAACCAAGATCAGTGCCTGGCTCCGCAGCTGAAAAAATGCACGATCCAGCTTCCGGAGGAGCAGCACCTCCAGGCTCACCTTCCCCCCTCCTCCCTCCACATCACCACTACTGCAGGGCTCAAACACAGCAGCTCTAGGAAGAAATCCCTTTTACCCTGTTACCTTCACATGTGTAGAATGTAAAAAACCAACAAAGCTGTAATTTATTACATTTTCATTCTTTTAACTACAGGGCAGGCAAGGACTGCTGGAGGTTCATTCACATGCCAGGGAGCTGGAGGATGATGTAAGAATAGGAAGTCCATGTCACACCTAACAATTGTGCCTGAGTACGTAAAATCACTACTGAGCTGACTACAGAAGGCTGAATCAATCAGAGATGCACCAGAACAGGATCACTGTTCACACAAGGGACTGGAAAATACCAGTGATACAGTGGTTAAGATTTAGTGCAAGAGGACTGAAAGTGGAACCCATTTGTGGAAGATACTATAAACTTGTTTTAGACTGAAAAGTCTCCCATGGACAAGTAAACTCACCAAGTTCATTCCTTGAACCTGCTATTTCAAGAACCTCATTTCATAGAATTTTTAATCCATGGGAAATGTAGATTAAAAAACCGAGTGTTTTGCTTTCAGCAATAAACCCCCAAACAATTAGGGGTAAAAGCCAGGGTGCTGTGATGGCATTATGACAGAATAAATAAGGAGATACTGGAGGCAAGTATTTGGATCACCAGAATCTAAGAAACAAAAGGTTTCATGTTGGAAACATGAAAGAAGCTGGAAATTGTGACAGATGCACAATAAATCATGCAAAACACAGCAGTTGGGAAGAAATAGCAAAAGGAGAAGAACTTAAAACACTGTAAGACCTTTTTGTAAATTTTGTATTTTACTCAGAGCTCTTTGGGACCAGAATGGCCCTTTTACTTTACATTTGCACAGTGCCTGGTGTTGGTCTGCAACTGGCCTCGTCGACATTTATTACAACACAAATAATAATAAAGACTGAGCAGACCATGCACTTTGTTCCTGCTGTTAATTGCCCCATTAAGGGAAAAACAAGGTAAGGGGCAAGAAACCTGATTGGCCAGAGCTGTCTCGTCTGTGGGGACTGCAAGTGGAATAATTTTATAGATGCGAAAGCAGCTGCGTCCCTTGTCTACGTCCAGTTCCCAGCAGAAAGGAGCCCACACCACCCAATCCTCCTTCAGGGGAGGAACCTGCACGACCAGCCTCAAAAGCAACTCAGCTTCCTCATCAACTCTTAGGACGTTTCCTCTATGGCAGGAGAGAAACAATAAAATGGCAAACACGAGGAACATTTCCACAGTAGCTGTCCAGACCATAAATACTCTGCAAACAGCAGGTCCACTTCATTTTCCCCTAGGGTCAATTTGGTGCTTTCCATGGATGTCACATTCACTACTTAAAGAAACAAAGCATAGAGGTGTCAGGGCAAATTCAGGATGCTGCTCAACCAGGACAGCACTGCATGTCCCAAAAAATCCCGTGTACTGATCACCTGCTCCTCCCTCTTGAAACACTTGAGTAAGATGCCACTGTCCTAAGCTGCGTTAAAATGTCCAAGAGAATTAGTTCTACAGAGAATTAAACTGACACCAGGGTGCTTCTCCCTAATTCCTACACAGAAATTTAGGTCCAAAGCAGGAAGGCCTAAAAAAATCAGAGAAGGTTCAAAATGGCACTTCTACTGGTTTTTATTTTCCTTAAACCTTGGCACAGCCAGCACATGTCAGGGACTATTATAATTATACTCTTTACGTGCTGAAAAATTAATAAACAATTACTCACTTTGGGAAAAAAAAAGAAAGCAGCCATTTCCTTGACAAATGCTGCAGAAAGCATCCACAATCTCTCTGAAATCTGGGTCCACAGCAGGGAATTAACACCAAGGGAGGAATGGCCACTGCTGCTGCAGAGAGTTGGCATGACTGGAAACCTGAGGCTGTAATTCAGTTTTCTCAGGAGTCTGCACCTGATCCACAGGAGCTACAAAGCATTTTTATATCTTTGTAACAGAAAAAAAGTAGATTCAGCCTTTAATGCTGCTTTGGCCCGAGTACAGGCTGGTCAATCAATCTGTATTAAGCCACAAGGTCCAAAATTGGGGTAAGTGTTTGAAATGCTCTAGTTTCAACCCTGCTGAGCCAAAAAGGGCTTCCACGCTGCCTTCGTGGCTGCAGACTGAGGGTTACCTCTGCTGTGGTAGGAAGTCAAGCTCACCTTCCAGGAAACCATGAGAAAGATAAAAATACACACTTTTCTGAAAACAGGAATGAGACAGCAAAAATACAGGACCTTGCTGAATTCTTACAGCAATTTATCTTCAGCCTAAATTTTGACTAAAATCTGCCATTCAGTTAGTTCTGCCCTAAAATATTGGCAAGGTCTATATTAGCCTCCTTGAGAATACAGAGGGAACTCACGTGCACTTCCACTGAAAGGCTTCCAATATTCTTTAAAAAATCAAATAAAGCTAAATAAATGCTGCGTATCCCTTCTTAAGCAGCCCCACGCTGCTTGGTTTTCTCCCCACCTTAAATCAATGGTAACCCAATTCCAGTGCCTTGCAGCTCTGTCTGAGAACTAGTGGAGAGATCAACGCTTTTTATCTTAAGGATTATGGATCACTCCTTGGCTGACGAACACACCCAGCAGCCCATTAGAACCACCACAAAGGGCACCCTGTTCCTTCTCCCACCCCTCTGACTTGGGAAAGCAGCACATAAAACTTCACCCCTTCACGTTGCAGCTCTTGGCCTGCCTGCCTTGTTTCATACTCTAAACACACCAAGATTTATTAACCTTTACAGTAAAAACAAATAAAATGATGATGAAGTAAAACCACAGTGATGTAAGGGCTGCAGCTAGCACCGTTTATCTGGGGAAATCCAATTAGTGCTCAAGTGGCAGAGATACCTGGAAAAGTGCTCACAATCAAATCAAAAAAAGATACAAAAACATTAACCTGATGGCTAAAAACTCCACATTTAAACATTTAAAGTAATAAAGGTGCTTTTATTGAGTATTTTCTATATTTCATTAGGTCCCAAATTGATGAGGAGACCTAGAGATGCATTTCCTGGGCTTTTGGATCCTTAGACCAAAAGCTTGACTTTGTTGTTGTTGTTGAAAGACACAAAGAGGGTTTCTTGCTAGAATGGCAAACATCCTTCTGCAGTAGCAACTACAACAAAAACTGCACATGCAGGAAATGCTGGGGAGCTTATGAAGATATTCTTTGATGTGACACATTCATTCTGTACTCACCATGACGTGAGCAGAAATGTTGTTCTAATTATTTCTGCACGTAAGGGCGTCTGGATTTACCTCCACTGCTGTGCTTTACCAGAAATAATTCTCTCACAGCCATGGCCTCGTGTCCCTTGGCTGGCAAAGGAACCACACTGGTGAGATGGCTGCTGGAAAGAGACGTTCCCACTGCACACCTTGGCTCAGAAGAGAAGATGGGAACGGAATAACTGATGGGATTAGTGTCCCCCCCCAGCAGCAGGACCCTCAGCTTAGGTCTGATTACAAGACTTCCAGAAAAAGCACCCAGCACGACGTCCCCGCCCTGGCCTGAATACTGTGCTCCGCTGCTTTCTGTCAGCATTAAATTCACTTAGATTTACTAAAAGAGGAATCAGGAGAGAGTCACTGCCAAGGAACAGAAGAGCAAACTTCTGAATAACAATCTCTCTAAAAGCACAAGGAGGAGACAGTAATACTTCCTAGCTTTGGGAACACCTGACAGAACCTCCCCCACTGGTTTGCCTACAGCAGAATGTCACCCTTGGCCCCCGTCCCCACTTCTCATGCAGTTTTCAGGCAGTGCCCAGAGGAGCTGAATGTACACATTCAGAACAGACTGCATTAAATGCAAAATAAAATGCTCCTAAATCCCATGAGGCTGAAAGAAGCAAACTTCCTTGAACCATACAGAAAAAATTAGCTTTGTGTTTTTCTGTTTTCGAAAGTTCAAAAGTCTTTATTGCCTTTCCAGTGAGAAGACTTCATGACAGATCACTGTCAGGATTTTTACTTGATGCTAATTCTTCTTTTTTTTTTTAATATGAATCCACTGCTCAGAAAGAAATTTAAGCCTTAAGAATATCCTATGAACAGTTTGGACTGTACTGGGTACCAGAAAAATAGTTATTTCCTGACTTTTCTGTTTCTCTAGGCTGCCAGTCACGCTCTGAAGGGACTGGCCCTACGTGTGGTATTCCCCTTCTGCAGAGAATATTCATGAATTAGCTTTTAGATGCCAAAGACTGCAACTTGTCTTCAGGGAGCAATTTCTACGTCTCTTTAACTTTTGTGCTTGGTATGTAGCAAATTACAAAGAGGAATGTCGTACCTAGAATTTGCAAGCTGAAATATAAAGTGTTTAAAATAAAATATTAAGCAAAAAAACACCTATATCAGATAGATTTAACACAGCAACGTTTAGATTCCCCTCTTCTCCACCCCCTGTAACCAACAGGGATGAGCACGGGCTAAGAATCAGTGGTGAGAGACCTCCTGCTCATGTCTGGAGTATAAAGAGTCCTGGTTTATTATTCTGCATTTGCATGTGGCAGCAAATGTGTAAATGTTTTAATAATACAAAAATCCCAATAGAGTGGAGGAGGAGGATATGAAATAAAGAAATACAAGGACATTTACTTTCTTGAGAGTGAGACAGAAAGGAAAAGAGAGAAGGAAGATGACACGATAAGGGACAAAGCTTTCTGGGGTGTATCTGGAAAAAGCTAAAAGAGAAATCATTAGGAAGCCCATAGTGCATCTACAGTGATACAGTGCGGATCAATTCATTTAACACTGCCCTGTACATTTACAGAAAAGTACTTTTGATATAATAAAGGCTCATAAACACACAGAAATTGGGTTAGACCTGTTTCGAATTCCTGCCAAACAATGGTTCAGAAAAATGAAGCTCTATTTTAATTAGCTCGACTCAAGAGTGATTTGATAACAGCAGATGCTGTCTGGATGCTTTCAGCTTGATGGGCTCCACATATATGAACTTAAGAGTGGCTTTGATGCAATTAGGTATCTCTCTCTCCTGTAACATGTGTTAGGCTGAACCAATGCCTTGTGTCTATTTAACATCTTGAACTAGAAGGGTATTGCCACTTCTCAGTGTTCTTCTCCAAATGAGAGGAGCTAAAGAGAAGAGAAGCAGCTTATTTTGAGGCTTACCCACAGTTCCAACAACCTGAGGACAGAGAGGAACAGGCACCAGTACAACACCCACAACACAATATTAAGGTCTGTTTCTACCACAAACCACATTTCATGTCATGTTTACAGGCTTGGTTAGTCCCAGTCAGAAAACTGCCCTGTCAACTGCTGCTTCGATTCATCTCTGTAAAAACAAGAGGGATTCTTTAGTACTTCCATACATCCCCCCCCCCAATCCTATATTCCCAGGAGATCCTCCATACACACTCTGTTCCGTTGGAGTAGCTCCCATTCAGTCATGGTACGACTCACACGCCGTTTCCTTTTAGGCACGACTTCTTCTATTCCTGGAAATATTTGTGCACTGGCATCCTGGAGACCCCTTTGCCTTTTGGAGGGGATGTATCCACCTCACTCTGCAGCCAGAAAGCACAGGCATTTGCTAAAGGACACATGCAACATCGGAGCTGTTTAATGCATCAGGGACAAGGCTAATAGGAGGTCTTGATTTGTTAATTATCTGTCAGTTTGTCACAGCTGGGCTGCAAGGAGTGGGTGAGGGGGAATCTTTCTGCTTGGTTCTTTCTCTAAATGCTGAATTAGGCTGTCAAAACCTTCATCCCACCACAAGAGGCTGTGAAAAGAAGAGCCAGACTATCCTTTTCTTCCCCCTTTTCCCAGCAGGGTATGCTGCTTCAGATGTCCTACCCTCCCACCATGTCTGCAGAAATGTATATGGCATATAAAAAGTGACCTTCACACCACCACACCATGCCCAGTTTTAGTCAAGGGACATGAGCAGACCTGAGCAGGATAAATCAGAGAGGAAATCCCAGTGCCAGAGGAGCACACAGGAGGCATTTATTCTGCAAGGAGCCCTAAAGTTGCTCCCTGCTTGAATCAGCAGTTTCTGAGCAGGGTTTTGGAAGGAAGGAGGCTTGGCCCTTGTGAGAGCAGACAGATAGATGTACATGGAGCTACTGAGATAAAAAGGTGGGGTAGTGTCAAGATTCCCTTCCTTCTTACATCTCTGCCCCGTGTAATCCTCTAAGTAGGGGGAAGAGTTCAGGCTGTGAAATGGGATAATGCATGAATACCCCCATGGAGACAAAGCCAGAAAAGCAGAAAGCAGGCGGTGACACAGCAGCAGAATTTACCATAAATGCTTATGCCTCCTCCATCCAGCTGAACGTGGCCGTTAAGCCATGGGAGCCTGGGGAGATCCCCACCCACTGCTCTGCTCTCCCTGCAGGCCACGTCCAGAGCATCCCATCGCTCGAGTCTTCTCCTCAGCAGGCCCTGGATTATGAAAAATCCCCTGCAGGAGCTTCCCACATCCAACAGACACACCCCATCCTACCACCAGCGATGCTGCGCCCTTTCAGGTGTGGGAGGCTCGGGATTTATTCCCTGTGCACAGGGGCACTGCCTGCTCCGGGTGGGAAAACCGAGGGATTAGGTTCCAGTTGCGTACAGTGATCAGAGCTATAAACTCACCTGAGCTGGAAAAAAGGACCATAAGAATCCCTCTGGTCATCGTAACCAGTAAAAAAAGGTGTCTCAAGGGAACGTTTGTGTGTTTTACACGCAGGACAGCCAAGGAGCACATGGTCAGCACACAAGTCAGACGCTCAGCGCAATTTCCTTGTGGACCATCTTCTCCTACCGTTAGACAAAAGTGGTGCTTTTCACCTTCTGACCTGGAATCCTTAGAACCAAACATTTAATTTTCTAGTGTGATCCACCTGCACAGCACCCCAGCAGTAAGGGCAGAATGAGACCTACAGTTTCCTCAACTGATTATTTAGTCCTGCGCACTAAAACTAATGATATGTTTTGCATAGACAGTCCTACCTTCCCCAGATGGGGTCTACTGAGAAACCCACTGGGGACAAAATAACTGTCTCTATCTGTCATCAAGCAAAGTTAATAAATCCATTTGGGGCAATATTTGCTGAGCTTGTCCCTGGAAGATAAAATTTGCTGAAGCCCTGCTTCTCAAACTTTATGCAAGCTTGACTCCCTTTTTCACTCATCTGTTGTGGTGTCTCATCCCACATTCCTCAGCTGAGATGGCAGCAAGTTCTTTCAGGTAAATGAGAGTTACTGGAATTAAATGCTACCTCTTGAAACCAGGAGGAACAGAGCTCCTATAAGCAATTACAGGTAGAAAGCTCTTCACTGGTGAGTGACTTTGTGACTTCCTTTGAAGCCTTTTGCATCCCTTTGGGGTTCTGACCTAAGTTTGAGAAACACTGCTTTAAGGAACTTCACTATAAAGGGACGTGGCAGTGGTGATGACAATGTGATGACACGGCACTGTTGCCCAGCCCACACCCACAGCAGAGTTCAGGAGGATCTCCCCAGCAGGTCCTGGTGGCCCCAGCCCCTCTGCCTTCAGCAGCTCTGCCCCACAGTGACCCAGACCGCTGGCAGCTGGGATGATGCGGGAGATAACGACCCAGCAGCATCGATAATACAGCCAATGCAGCACTCAGCATTAATTATCCCAAACTACTATAGGGCAAGGCCTGTGTCTCTTCAAACATCTGCCTCACAATCTTCTGGTCTTTAATAAAATCACCCTCCCAGCCATAGGGTGTAACTGGAATTGTACATACACATGTGCATGCAAAAACAGAAATGCGTAAGGAGAGATCCAGGTCCTCATTAAAAAATGGAATAAATAAGAATTCACCAAGGAATTCTGCCAGAGTCTGATTTCCAGATCTGGTTCTGCTGCATTCTTGCCCACAGCCTGCAGAGCTCTGGGTGCCTCCCTATCCTTCTCCAGCTGCACCATCCTCTTCAAATTCAGACTTCTTGCACCTATAATTACTAGGTGCCCTGTGCCAGGCTCCTTTAATTAACCAACCCAACTCTTCTCCCTTTGGGATCAGACTAAGCTCTTTTTTATTAGTTCCATCATTAGCTCCATCAGTATCTAGGCCTAAGCAGGATACCTTATACCACACCACGAGTGGGGCTGTAGGGTGCAAATGACCTCCAAAGCACCTGCCTGCAGGAGTGGCAAGGAAAGCAAGGCTATGAGCCGAGGAGAAGTGGCATGAGGGGTGGAAACACCACCTTTCAAATCTAATTACATCAGCAGAAACAACACAGCTCAAAATCCTCAGGAAAATGCCTTGTGTGAGGGGCCCTTTGTGTTCCCCTTAGGTGCTGCTACAGTGCTGAAGGCGATTCAATCCAAAGAGGGGCAAAAATTGAATAAACGCCCTTATTTGTCATTACACCAAAGCCAACCTTGTGATTTTCAGGGCTCCAAACAAGAGCCCAGCATTCCTGGAGTGCACTATTTCCCCAAGCCTCACTCCCTCCAAGCGACACTCTCACCAGTTTCCATTCTCTGAAGCTGTTCCACCTAATCTCTGGACAAACTGCAGCCCACACAGCAAAAATAAATGTCCAAATGCACCCTGGCCCCTGAGAGATTCTACTTGTACGTGTTCACACGTGGTGGAGGGAGAATGGGAGGTGGAAAGCAAAAGAGCTGGGTAATGTCCTGGGATTTCTGAGGACAGGCGGTCACTCCAGTCACACAGCCCAACTTCCCCAGAGAGTTTTCTCAAGGAGAAACCAGCCATCGATCTTGGGACACACAACTTCCAGGACCGTTCCTTATCTCAGAACAGCTTCTGCCACGAATTCCTGAATGCGCTTTAATGTTTAAATTATTAAATGCATTAATGTATTTACATTATTCAAGTCTTATGTGCATTTTTCTAAGATAATTTATGTATAAGAGCTTGAATGTCCATGACTGTTAATGTCTACAACCCTTCCTGTTCATTATTGATTCTGGAAGAGGGAAAAAAAAAGGCAGTGTTTTAATGCCTTATTTTTAATGTATTAAGAGTCTGAATAAGTGCATTCTCTTTTTTCTTTTGTAATTTCATAATTTAAGTAGTGCATTTATTAAACTGACACAGTATGAATTGTGGTGAAGTCTGGCACAGGTCCATGCTGCCAACGCAGCCCGACCGACCATCACGCTGCTCTGCAAATCAAGCACAAGCTCAGCTCCTCGTACTCCGGCTTCCACTCCCCACCCAAAATCAGGAGGGACACAGGCTACAAAGTCTATTTAAAACACATTTGCTTTGCTATTTCCATGGGTTTTCTATGTCATATCCATTTTAAGTCTTTGAATGTTTTTTTTATGCTATTGATGAGCTGTTTGAATGCAACCCTGATTTTTCAATGAGCTCTGACACACACACTATGGTTTAAAAATGTCTATGGTACCTTTTAAGCCCTGAAGCTTCCAAGCTCTTCAAAAACCTAAACTGAATACAATTTTGCTGTTCCTACACCACAGTTGTTGCATCATAAATCCAAAAATTTGCTCGCGGCTTAATGTCCACAGGCAAATTACAAACAGAAATCAGGTCACCTCCCCTGCTGAAGCACAGGCACGTCCAGAGCAGGACGCAAAGCCCTCCCGCGGCAGCTGCCCCTCCTGCATGGCAGCCTGGGACACAAATGCTGCAATGGGCAACAGAAACTGCACCAAAACACCAGCTCACACACAACACAGCTACCTCTGCTCACCCCACCCACACTTAACTGGTGTGTATGGACATGCACTTTATATATAAATTATGTGTAAATGCCTTAGATGTTTATAGCCAAAAATACTACTTCCAAAGTCCAGCTTTAACTGCCAGAGTAACCCACCGCCAGCCGAGGCTGCACAGAGCAACAGTGACACCCCACGGCTTGGAGCTTCACCCTGGGACTCGGTTCCCTGGGAGGAGAATCCAGGGGCTCCGCTCCCTCCGCCGCTGTGGCGGCCCCGACTCCAATCACATATCAGAGCAACTCATCAAGGAGCTGAGCTGCAGAGAGATAAAACTTGCTGTACGTAGGCACTGCATGTAATTAAGAGTGTGCATAAGTTTCACAGTGCATTCTGCATAATTACAGCCCTGCCTGGCACCGCTGCCAGTGCGAGCATGAACACACACGCACACACATAATGTATGCACAATACTGTGCATATGGACTTGGGAAAAGGCAGGGAACAGGGAAAGTTGCTGGCTGTTGTTTTAAGAGCTGACTCTGCCATTTCTAAGGTTAAGTTTGTGTTTTTTTGCTACTCATTACCATTCTTTAACTGTTACAATTTATATCAGCATATAATGTTAAATAATTACAGGGAGCGGAGCTCACTCTAGCGAGGATATAAATGCGCTGTGGGATTCTACAGATTTAAACAAATAACACTCACAGCAGGGGGTGAGCAGATGAATTAGCATTAATATCCTGCCTGGGAGATCCCAGTGCAGTGTTATGGCTTAAATACAGATCTTTTCTGTAACAGTCAATATGACAGCTCCCAGCAATACCGCCCGGCACATCCACCAGTCAATATAGAGCTGCAGCTGAAAGAATGCCCTCGTAACAATCCATACAGCAGCCAGTTAAAATAAATAACTTCCCTTTAACAGTCTATATCGCAGCCAACTGCATTAAAACCTTCCCTTTTAAGGTCTATACAATAGTCAGCTAAATGGAAAAATTGGCATCCTTCTTGGCAGCTCCAGAGGGAAGTCAGGCACCGAGCGGGCGAGAGGCTGAACTCTCCTCCCGTCTCCTGGGGCAGAGGGGGGTCCCTCGCCAGCCCGGTGGGGAATCCTGCTCTGCTGCTGCCACAGATCGCACTGAAAGCACAGTTTCAGCCTCCAAAGCCATCGTTTCACTACCTTTCACAAGCAATTACATTCACTTTAAAAAAAATAAACATCAAAACCTATTTCTTTCCTGATCGGAATAGGGAATCAGGCAGACCAAGCTGTCCAGCAGTAGCCAGCACACAGATCCGTATCTCCTCTGAGTAAAGACAATGTGCCTTTTCCAGCACTTCTACCACTAGAGAGATGCCCCAACTCAGGCTAAAAGCAGAGCCCGAACTTGAACTCTGTTTTAAATCAGTAGCTGCTTTTTCACTCTCTAACAAGAAGCAACAGGCTGAGGTAGGCTGGGAATCTGCCTCCCTTGGACCAGAGCACAGCACCTCATTGTGCAACAGCAATTGCAACAGACCACAATATAAATCATGACAGAAATGGTTACAAAGCACCCAAATTCTGAGAAATGAACTGGAGGAAAATCCATGACCACAATGAATTCTGCCACCAGGTCCCTGCATACACTTTTCCATCTCGGGGCAGATCCTGTTCACACACACACAGGTTTTATCCTGGTGCCCCTCTGTTCTGCTGGGAGGGAGTGGCTGTAAATTCTCCCTGCGAATTAACTGACCTGAAAAACAAACCTGTAGAACTTCAACAAATTACAACAACACTTCTTGAGGCAAATTAGAAAGTAAAACACAAAAAAAAAAATCTCATAAAGCACTTAATACTGAGCTTAGAGTTTACAAACTGCTGTACAAGCAGTAATAAATCTCTAGAAAATTAAATGTGTGGATATTTTCATATTTTCCATACTGCTACGAGGCTTTATTAGTAGGGAATTCTGCCATTAAAATAATACATTTGCTAGCTTCCTATAAAAGAAAGGAGATAGATGACAATTTTGTTAGAAATTGAAATGATAAAGCAGGAATGGCATTTATTCTTTAAAACTTCACAAATTAAAAACATCTGCCTGCTTTCTTTTTAAGAAACCTGTCCCTTTGGGTATATATTAAAAAACATAAACATAAACCAGGGGCCTACAATCCCACCAGATGTTTGGCACCTGGAGCCTTTTCAAGTAATTGATCAAGAAAATAAGTATTTTTTTCAGGTAACAGGAAAAAATTATCTCTAGGCTCTTTCACACTGTCAGTGCTTTAATTTCTTTAACCCCAGATTTTAAGGGAAGACTGCAGCTCCAAACACATTCCATAGCCTCCCAAATTAAAAATAAATACACACCACCCCTGCTCCAGAAGTCACGGTTTGAAGCTTTGACCATATTTTGCAAAATGACAGTTATTAAAAACAACAAACATGCATCGCTGTGAGTCATCTGGTTTCCAACTTGTGAGTCAAAAGGGGCTGATTCCACAGCAAGTGAAACCTGGCGCTGTCGCATGTGTAACGATTGGTATCTGTGCACCACAGCTCGGAACAGGATGTGGAAGGGGAGAATGAGAGGGAGATGGGACAAAGGGGAGGGGAGGGGAAGAGAAAACACACTCTTTACTGGTCCCAGTGTCACTGCAAATAAAGCCCACGTCAAGATTTAAAACATAATAATGGAAAGGCTATAAGGTCCCTGCTATAATGTTTCCTCTGATATTCCCTTTCATAAATGCTCTCTTTATGCTGCATGCTTTGCAATAATACATGTAATGTTTGTGAACCAGCCCCGCTGGGGAAGCTGCAGCATACGAAGCCTCACAGAACACACATTAGAAGGCAGGCAGTTCATTTACCAGCTCCCCAACTTTAGTTCTCCCGTCTTCTTCAGGGGAATGCCACAAACCTGAGGAGACAAGTCACCTAAAGCAACCTCCAAAACTGTTCAGCTGGGAACAAATCTGTGTGTACCAACACATGGACATGAAACTGCCTCTTCCTCCAATGCAACACCTTTCTGGGGGAGATAAAAGCTTCTTTCCCAGATCCTGCAAGTACAAGCAAGAACCCTGAACTCGTTCACAGGGATCAGGGACTGATGGCATCCTGAGGTTTCCTCTTGGCAGAGACAGGGAAGGACCCTTTCACTGCAGGGAGCTCAGCTCTGCCTTCCCACAAGGAATGGTCTCCAGCAGCCTGAGGCACCTGCAGGCCTGGCAAGGGAAACACAGGGAATCCACCACCTCCATAAGAACTCTGAGTGGAATCCACAGGATGTCAGTACTGAATTTCCCAGGTGACCTGACACCACCACTCTGAGGCCTCCCGGGTGCCTGGCAGCTGACCACAGCACTGGGAACCAAGGCCATCCTCATGGGATCGTGGCAGCCTCATGTTGAAAAGGGGGTTTTCAGAACTCCAGCATCGGGGGAGGCTCGTCTCAGCCCTGTCTGTAATTCTCAATCACTGCACAGAAAGTATTTATATCCTGTTGGCAGCATGTGCAACCAATGCAACTCCCTGTGTCAGAGCTGTCAATTATGGGCTTGACTTATGAGGAAAGATTAAATGAGCTAAATATGTAGAGCTTGGCTGAGAGACCAGGATGGGGGTGGGGGGAAGGAGAAATGATGTGAGAACTGTCTGCAAACATCTGAAGGGTGCAGATGCTTAAGGAGGAAAGGAATCACTTAGGGTGGCACACAAAACAAACAGGAGAGCAAAGCTGGAAGGAAGACACAGGAAATTCTCACTGTACAGGAGGCAAGCTCCATTCCAGCATGAGGCACTCTGCCGTAGGTGTGTGTCCCAGGAACACCAGCATTCAGGCCATTCAGATGCTCGACAAAACACCACAACACTGACAGCAGAGGAAAATCCTGCTCTGACCAGGAGATGAAATAGATAATGTAAAGAAGTGGGGCATATTGTGAGAGTGGCTGATGATGTGAAGCTCTCTCTTGCTTCTCTCCAGCTGTAAAACCCTTTTACTACAAAGCTATGCATATTTGCATTGTTACTTTTCCAGAAAGGCAACTGTCAAGTAGCAGTGGTGTGTGATGGGATCACAGTTGGGAAAAGGACATGGTCTGTACAACCATAACCAGAAGAGCTATGTAAACCTGCATACAAAACCAAAACAAACAAAAAACCTCAAACTGTTTAATTTGTTTGGAAGGATTTGCAATATAAGTGACATATGGAGAAATACAAGAAACATGGGAAAGTCCCATCTCCAGTAAGTTAGTCAGAGACTCCAAATCCAATATTAGAACAACTCTCAACTTCCTAGTTTGGCAAGCCTTGGTTCTGAAGGTGCTGCTATCAGGGGTATCTGAAGGATGTATTCCTGTGCATCAAGGTTGGAGAATGTTCTTTCAAGCTCTTGAATAAGCCACTCTACCTTTTTTAAGTGCTCCTGCTACCTCACTTTTTAACATGATGGACATATCTGAGGCACAACAAAGATGCCACAGACATTGCAAATGTTTTTTTCTGGCATGATCTCCCAGGTAAAAGCAGGAGGAAGCCAAGAAGTGAAGAGAAAGGTAACAGTTCTAATCTTTTAAGGATCACAAGCTGTCAGTAATTGCAGGAACAATGACACAAGCAGCACCTGGGCAAAAGGAGTCCAACTGCTCAGTGGTATTAGAGGAATTAACAATCTCTAGCAACATTTTTCAGAGTAGGAATTTAATAATGTGGAGTCAAGAGGTACTCCAAAGAACAAGTTCCTGCATAAAGTTATTTCAAGAAGCTAAAAAGGCAGTCAGCCACTTCTGTGAAGTTCTTCAGCTGGTCCCTCCTCTCCCCAAGCAGAGAACTGTGGGCAATTGCTGCCCTCTACAAGCTGCTCTGCACATAGCACAGCTCCCACTCACGGAGCTGGAATGAGGCCCTTACCCCACCTCAACCCTGTAAGCAATTCTTTTCAAGGAGAAAATATCAAGCATTAAGTATTTCCTAACTATGTGCCAGGGTGTTTTTCCAGTGCCTCAAAGTGCTGTAGCTTCCATTTTTGCCTTCAGTGAGAGATTTGGGATCTCTGGAAGTCAAACCATGCCTAACATGAAAGAAGACTCTGACCTAACTTCCTATGCTTTAATTTCCTTGTGTGTTTGTAAAGAACAACCTGGAGTATCACAACTGTTTTAAAACTATCTTGAAAGTCTTCTGACCAGTAATGTTGGTTTGTCTGAAAAGAAAGTAGGAGTTGATTTTAGAGCTCTTTTCTGCACAGGTGCACAGAAAAAATTAGAAACTACTAACTCACCCCCACCAGTGACACAGGACTGTCCCTGTCCTGGTTGTGCCACTGCTCTGAAGTGTCACTTAACCTGTCATTTGACCAGTACATTTTGTACAGGCTCATGGGGTCTTAACCTGCTTGGTCTGTGACTATTGCAAGTTTCCAGCTCTCATGAATTAACATTAATGCTACAACACAAGTTATATTCCAAACTATTATAGTCCACCCTCTTTTAAAATTGGGATTTAAAGGAATTCCAAACGAACTTTCCCACTGACCTCACACACAGGCAATTTAATTTGGTATGATGGTGTTTCTTTAACTACTCTCAGTAAATTTGCATCTCTGTGCTTTGCACATACTAATATATTTGTCTAAATCAACAGAGCAAAAGGAATTGACAGATTAAGTGACTGTACTTTGCAGGAACGGCAGAAGAAGTCAATGAACACCCAGAAGAAAGAGAGAAAAACAGGCAAAACCCCAATAATCTCGAACTTATCAGAAGGTCAAACACAGGAGAGCTCTGCTCAGTAAGTCAGAGCTCCCTTTGCAGCAAAGGCAGGGATGTCACACAAGGCAGTCCCACGGCCCTGGCTCCCCGGGAGCCAGCAGAGCCCGCACCTGCGCTGCAGTGCCCTGCCGGGCCCGAGGGAGCCGCAGCGGGCCCGATCACCGCTGGGAGCCCCGGCGGCAGCGCAGCCAGCCCGGCCCCGGGCAGCGGCGGCAGCGGCAGCATCGCCCCGCTGCGCGCTCTGCGCCTCCCCTGCTGACAGCGCTGAGTTATCCTCGCTAATGTCTCGCTGGGGGCTCCGAGCTCGGTGCCTGCTGACTCTCTGGCTGTCTGCAAATCCCCTCTGGACAGATTTACTTTTAGCGAATCACTCAGTGCAGGCCACCACTGCGAACCAACCCGCTGTGGCAGGTGCAAAATTCGTACAGTGAACAGGTATAAATCTCGTCTTCCACAACAAGGGGGGGAAATGGAAAGCAAAGCGTGATGAGGAGTGTCCCTCCAGCACACTCCAGCCCCTCACATCATTGCTGAAAATAAAATACAAAATCACAGTTTTCTACAGATCTAGGCTTGAACCTCTGACCTTCAAAAGAAGGGATAAGGATATTACAAGGTATTCCTTGAGTAAGAATGTGTTCCAGCAAACAAAGTAGGAGTTTTTCAGTGAAAATATCGTTCCTGTGTTCATTTCAAACAACAATTTCAGGCAAAGAAGTACTTCAAAGAATTCTCACATCCCTCGTTTTCTGTAGTGTTTGATATGGCAGAAGGATCAGCTCCTACTTCATAAGAGGGACACAGATTCTCAATTTGCTCAAAGATTGGCTCATAAAAAGTGGATTGTGAGTACTCTTAATTAACATGAGCCCTGACAAGCTCCCTCAAAACTTCTGACACAGCTCTGCAGCCTCTCCTCATTCCCACTCATGGTTTTGTTCACTCTGTTAAAGATAATGGTATTGTCAGTGTTAGGCTCCATCAACTTCTAATTACACCAGTTAAAAGCAGTCAAGGTCTCAATTGCCAAGCTCCTTCCTCAGAAACCTAAAAGAAATTCTCTGTACTCACAGTCTATTTGAGAGGAAGCTCAACAGAACAGACAAGGTGTAAAATGAGACAACAAAACAGAAAGTATCTAATAATGCTACTGTCTGTCACTCAGTGCAGTGTACTTTATTGATGTTTGCACAAAAAGGGGTACTAAAAGTATTCTGGCCATTATCATGACCCTTAAATATTTGAAAATCGGTTTAACAAAGGCTGGGGAAAGGCCATGAGGGCTCCAGCACATTCCAACAAACTCTACACTAATTGCTAGAGAGGCAGCAGTAATTCTTGGTACCTTGTACCTTTCAACAGCCTGTAAAAAAAGGGAATAAAATGTCCATATTTTAGAGCTAACTGCTCTCATCTTCAGCAAGAAACAGAAAGAAACAGCATATGCTAAAAATAAAAGAAGTGAAACAATCCTGGAAAAGAAAATACCCTGCTCCTCCTATCATGATCCAGGGATTTTGTAACTTAGGGAGAGACTGAGTGTTTTACATTTACAACCGGTACTGTTATATTTACAACTGGTACTTCTTCCAGATACCAAGCACCAGCAAGGGAATATTTTGTGGCAGGGAAAAAAACCCCAAACAAAACAAGCACCGTGTGGAAAGGTCTCAGTGACAAGCTCTGCCTCCTTAGGGTCTCCCTACAGCCCAGGCTCCTGCTGGAAGTACAACCTTCAGAGCTGCAACTGAGGCTGCAGCAGATTCAGCAGAAAGCAAATGCCAACAGCAAACATATTCAAGCTCTTGAAAGCAACTCAAAAGCAGCACGGGATGGTTAAAAAGCTACAAGACTCTGCTAGGGAGACACAAAAGCAGCTAAAAAGATCACTTAATTACACGAAGGAGAGGTATTAGACCAGGGGAAGAAAAGGGATTCCAGAAGAAAAGGGGATTTTTGTAACAGTTCAACCTCACTGAAAGGGGGGTTGTCCTATGTGACTACATCCTTTGCACATCCCAGGACTGTGCTTTGAGTGACTGTAAAAGGACAAAACTATGGCACTTCCACAGGCGGTCAGAGCTTATCAGAGGTGGCTGCTCCGAGCGGCGAGGGACGCGCAGCGCTCAGGTAAGCCGGGCTCAGGGAGCAGCCGGGCTTAAGGAAAAGCCGGGCTCATGGAAAAGCCGGGCTCAGGGAGAAGCCAGTCCCAGCCAGGGCTGTGAACACAGAGGAGCGGGGTGCTGACACTGGAACAGGAGGTCACAGTCCCAGCGGAGCCACACGGCTCATCTTAATGGGCCACGACCGCCAGCCGGGAAAGGAGCCCGCTCTGCCGCAGGAATTACTGTCCCAGCCCCCTCCACTCTGCCGCCACTGCCACAGCTCCCACGCTGGGACCTCTCAGCAGGGAGTGTTTTCACCTGGCACACTTTAGTGTAAGGACACTGGAGAACTCGAGGGATTAATGGCATGGATGTGGAGTCCCTTCTCTCTTTCAGTGGTTCAAAACATCCAAAGAGGGTGGGATAAGGAGCAGTTCTGAGCGTGACATGAGTTTGTAGGGCTGCGTTCTGAGGGCCTCCTGGAAGACCCAAATGCAGGACACAGTATGATGTGTCAGCCCGAGTCTGCTACAGCATCCTGCGGAATGCTGAAATCCTTGTGCAAACAACCAGGAACCATGACTTCTCCTGGATTCCTGCTGGGAGCAGCAGGGGCACAGAGCAGAAGGCAGTGCCCCTGAGCACAGAGCAGAAGGTATGTAGCACCTTGCACGATACACTGTCCATTAGAATAATAAATACAATACAAACCCAGTTTTAATCTATAACAATATTTGCTGATACAATGCCAGGTGGTTTGATTCCATTGCTTTCTCATTCTTGTGTTCTGGTACGTTCCAAATAGGTCTCAGCCCTGTCACCAATTAAGTCAAAAAAGGTGAGGGGGTGCAGAGCAGAATTTGGCCACGAGACTCTTTTCTACCTCCTCTGGATTCTTCAGCTGCTTAAACACCACACCCAAAGCCCAGGGTGACATCCCTGAGCATGTGGCTTCCCCACACGGACCCTTTGCTGGATTCCTGCCAGCCTGCCCTGGTGTCTCCACGAACACTTCCACGACACAGCACCATGTGCCTACAAGTCTGTTTTATGGCCCAAGGTCTCCGTGTGTGGGGAAGGCACCGTGCAGGGTCCTGACTACGGGCAGGATGGTGGAAGTCAGGTCATCTGGCTGGCAGAGCTGCACTGCTCATTTAATAAGGCGTCTGCAGAGAAGCAGCTGGAAGCAATAATGACTCCTAAACAAATGTGACAAAGACTATGAGAGTTTATTATTAAAAAAAAACCCAATTAATGAAAAAATAAGGAGGAAACCTCAATCTTTCAAAGGGCTCTAATTAGCTCATGTGTAAGACTCACTATCATGAGAGTAAAGTTTACTTTGGAGTTCTTTAAATGTATAAATAATTTTATGTAGTAGAAATATCCACCCAAGCAGGAAAATAGCTGCTATGTGCTTCCTCTGAGCACTTCTCCACTCACATACACAGTAAGAAATTAATGAAACAGAAGGTAATGCCAGAACCTGCCTTGAGAAGGAACAACCTGTTGACCAGAACAGGTTGTGATGATCTGCTGCCTGCTGTGACCTTCCTAAGGGAGGATGGGAGGGCAATCAAGCCCCCCCAAAACCAAACCAAAGCCATCGCAGGGCACACAGTGTCAATAACAGCTCCAGCTAATCTCACATCAGAGATCCATGCAATTAAGGGATGGCACAGTGTTACCAGGCAGAGAGATTGTCACTGCAGAGCTCTGCAGAATTCACAAACAGTGAATTTTATTGACCCTCTCCAGTTCACAGCCTTTACTCACATCTCTCTCCTTTAAAAACCATCTTCTGGGTTCCCCAGGTAAGAGTTACAGAGTAAAAATACTTGGATGTGGCCAGTGCCACGAGTACTTGAGTGCTCTCCCTGCAAGCAGCTTGTATTCACCGTGATCAACAAATGAAAGCCAAAGAAACTCAGAGATTTATATATTTAGGACAATAACATTGGCTAAGAATTTTGGCAAGGTTTTGACTGAGTTATAGATGGCTAAAGAGGAAGGAAAGAAAGAAAAACAAGGCTGTAAAAAACAATATACTGCAGCTCCAGGACTAGTGGCTCACTTCCCACTCTGCGTCACCATAAAAGAGCAAACAAAACAGGGTTCTCTCAGTTATCATCACACACAAAAAATCCCAGAGCCCTTTCCAAACTGCTTCTAGAGTAAAAACATTAGATCACATGCACTTGCAGTTGATAAACACTTCTAAGCACACTCTGAGTGCCTCTGAATATATAAAGACAGAGTGAATGAGGTCTCTGAGCACAGAGAGGTTTTTGTTAGACAATAGCACCAAGAATCCCAGTTTAAGTTATGCTGCACAGGGCCTTCTTCAGACTCTTTCCTGAATAAGCCCTGACCAAGAGCACACACTGCACACACTCAGGACAGGCAGTCTGTGCTCCAGGCCAGTGCAGTGGCCCAGCTGAGCCGAGTCTAACCCCAGCAGACAGGAGGTGATGGCTTTGGGTCAGAACTCCGAGGGGAACAGCAGGGCCACCCACGGCTATTCACACCTTTTCCACAAAGCACCAGCTCCTCAGAAAAGCAAAACAATGACTGCAAAATTACGTGGCAAAGAGAACAACTCATGTGCATTATATTATGAACAAGAAATTCTGTGTTGCCTCTTGAGGGACTCACCAGCGGCTCCCGAGATGCGGCGTTCTCAGTGGCAGGGCAGGAGCCAGCCTGGAACACAAACACAAGAGTGAGGACACATTGCCACCCGATGGACACCCTTAGAAACACTGGCTGTGAAGGTCCCTGTGAGCAGGACTGAGACACATTTGCCTCTGCTATCAGCAGCATTTCTGCGAAGGACTGAAGACTAGAAGGTCAGAAGCACAGAAAAAAATGTTAATTCCCACAGTCCCCATTTAAAACAAGAGAATTCACAGAATCTGCAGAACTCACTGAGGGAACCAGCAATGAGAGCCAGCAAGACTCCTGAGAGATGCCATGAGAGCAGTGGTCACCCGAACCCAAATTCTGAAATATTTCAATCATTTCTGCTGTTTTCTGCACTGTTCTTTTAAAGAGTTCACAGCAGCCGTGATTTAACAACCCTCCCAAACTGCTGCAGTACCAGGACCATCTCTCTTTCCCACACATTATTAAAAGAGATGAAGTTCCAGGGCAGATGCTGAACACTTTACCCTGCACACCAGGAACAAGTGGTGAACAGGAGGAAAGATATATTGTTTGATTAAAGCAGGACAGTCAAAGCTTGGACTAGACTTGAACTTCCAGAGCTCCCACTCTCCAGGCTCACTTACAGTTGTGCTCAAATTCACTCACTCCTCAAGAACAGGCACAACACTTCCCCACAGTCCCACATTTTACAGAATTACACTCTGGGCTTTCCCTCATTGACAAAAAACCCAGCAGATTGATCTCTGTGTAACTAGAATGCATCAGCTCTCAAAGGGCAGAGACACTTAAATTTCACCATAAAATAAACTTATCTTGGTCAACCATTTGCTTTCAAACGGGATGAACCTGATGTTAAGATGTGTGTTTTATCTTAGCAGGGGTGACACACACGGGTGACCTCAATGGTGAAAAAATGCACTTTGATTAGTAATGAAGACCAGTTTTGAGGCTCGGTTAGAGAAAAGGGAACCCACTCATCAGGTCCAGCATCAAGGTCCTTAAGTGACCTTTTGCCCTCTGATTGTATTCATCACTTTTATTCAATATACCAAACCTTCAAAGTATTTCAAGTTTGGGTTTCTTTCCCATCTACAAAATACAGCAAAAAAAATATAGTGATAAACCCAAGTTTTTACCACAAGAGGGTGCCAGAAACTCAAATATCCTGCAACTCCTCTGCTTCCAATCCAGGATCATCAGGAGGGCCCAGACAGACCTCGGAGCCGGGCAGGGATTCCCTGGGATCACTCGACATAACCACTGCAAATACCAGCTTCACCACCCCCTGCAGTCACACAGTCTGTCTGTAGGGCAGGCAGTGCCAGGTGAGAGCGAGCAAAGGGCACTCCTCCCTGTCACTGTCACCCTCTGGAACATGTTAGCCCTGGGACAAGTCAGGGAAGATTCCATCCTTTCCAGCAGTCACCTGGATCTAAGGAAAACAAGGGACATCACAGTCCACAGACCATTTACCTTCACCATGAAAACCATCCTTCCAGGCACAGAATCCAGAGGCTTAACAGCCAAGGGCTACAGGCAAGTGGGGAGGAAAATTTACCTGTACCTTGACTAACAAGGCAACTGAGGAATTCAGTCTCTGGAGCAACAAATCAGGCACCTTCCAACACCTTTGCAATTTGCTTTAACTACTTCCTTACACAAAAAACCACACAGCTAGATGGGGGACTCCTCCCAAGGGGGGTATAATGAAGCTTTAGAAAGAAAACAGTGTTTGGTTCCCCACAAAACCGTGTGTGAGAACTTCACCAGGATATCAGCTACTCTTCAGAGGCTACACCACCATCCTGCCCTCCCTTTCTTTTACTAGAAAGAACAGTAACAGAGACACAGGATCCTTTCTTCTGCTTATTTTTAGTAAAGACATTGCTAAAGGCCCAAGAAACATGATTTCCAAACAAAACAAAGTATTTTAAAATCTCTGGTAGAAATGTTTATTGCCTTTAGAACATAATTCTATCTACGTAAATGATTTCATTGGAGCTGCAACACTGCCCCCCTCCCCACAGTGCTTGTGGCAATATATTAATTCATGAGAATGAGAAAATTAAACTAAGAAAAACAGATAATAAGCCATAAGACATCTGACACTCCCTTTTCAGCATCTAAACTAACTCGATTTGTAATAGAAAACATGATGGGACCCGAACATAAACAAGTTAAGTGAGGCAGTGCCACCACTCACAGCCTCATGGAAAGCTTGGCAATAAATAAACAAACATCACCAGTGGCAGAAAGCAAATATTTTATTAAATTCTCTGAACGTTTAGTGTGCAATGGGGACAGCTTTCTACAAGCACTGATAACAGTGTCAAAACTGCAAGGCTTGTGTGAGAGGAGTGTTGTTTACATTCTGTGAGATTAATAGAGGTATTTCCATTGGTTTGTTTAATTCCAAAATTGTCCCCTTGAGAATTCACCTCCTGTCCTAGAGATGGTTCAGTTACACCCCCTTTCCCCAGGCAAAGCTACGAGATCCTCTCAAATCCCACCCAAGCCCAGAGAGTCTGAGAGCACTGAGGTTCCCAGAGCTCTGGATGAGGAATGTGCACCAGTGGGAGATGGTGGGGATGGGGCCATCTGTGCTCAGCCTCGGGCACACAGAGCAGCCCCCTGCCCCTCACAGGCACAGGGGGGGGAGCTCCTGCAGGAGCAGAGCTGCTCCTGGTGGGTGAGGGTTGGTGGGTGACCCTGCAGCTCAACTCCAGTGGTGCCCCACAGGCCTGAAGGAGGGCAGAGCCAGAGCTGTCCTTGGAACAAACTCTGCCACTAATGAAGTCAGGACAGGAGCCAAAGAGGGTGCAAGGAGCTTGTTATTGCCTGAGAATCCAGCATTCCTGCAAGAACTGGGACAGAATCCAGCAGTTTTCTTAGCAGTTATCCAGTTAACTGACCATTTTCACCCAGGGTGCCCTCAGAGCCCCTCCCTCCCCAGAGGAGCCCACCCGAAATGGTCCCTCTGGTGCACAGCTAACTCTGCAGCTTGGCTATCCTCCTCA
This sequence comes from Acropternis orthonyx, assembly GCA_035583155.1. Lineage (NCBI taxonomy): Eukaryota > Metazoa > Chordata > Aves > Passeriformes > Rhinocryptidae > Acropternis > Acropternis orthonyx. The sequence goes on along the minus strand of JAWWEU010000055.1, from coordinate 6,884,252 downwards.
GCCCAAATCCCTCCTGGCTTACAGAGCAGCACAAGCATTAACTCCACTTTGCTCTTTACAGCCCTCGCCTGAAAAACTCTCCTTGTTACACAACAGGTGGGAAGTACCATTCCCATTTTTCACTATGGACACAGTTCCAGGGGGTTGGAACTGGGTGATCTTTAAGGACCCTTCCAAAGCAAACCATTCCATGATTCTTCCTGTCCGTAACTTTAAAACCCAGGGGGTTCCCTGGCTACATTTATGAGGTCCACTGAAAAGCAAGGCTTTCTCATTTCCAAACACCAAGCCTTCTTTTTGAGCTAAAGCAGCACTAAAATAACGCGTGCTAAAAAAGGGTGCAATGGGAGGATACAATGCCCAAGCTCAAGAGAACCTGAATGTTTCTCAGGCAACCACATTTGCCAGTTAGCCAGATGTCTTTCTCAGAAACTGTCAGCCCTGCAGACTGCCCAGGTATTTTCAGATTTCCTGCCTCTGAAAGCACTCCGGGGCAGTGTGAGGGGTGACTGCACCGCCTGCCCCTGGCTCGGGGGCTGATGGCAGCAGCCGGGCGATGCAAGGCTGCCCAGCGCCCTGGGAGTTTGGCAAGGCCGCCTGTCCCCGCCCAGACCTGTGCCGGTTACCCAAGAGAGTGCATTTTGTGCAATTTCTTTCCATCTCAGTTTAGTTCAACAGCGTTCCCTCCAAACTCAGCCTCCCCAGTCCAAACCAGGAGGGTCGGCAGGGAGGCTCGTGGTGAATGAGCCAGGACTGGAGTGACTGCACGCAGAGTGTGTGGTGGCAGACCCTGCTCAAACAGCCAGACCCTTCCCCTCCTTGCTGCAGGCACCCAAGGGACTGTCCCAAATTCCACTGGTACCACTTCTCGGGAGCCTGTCTGGGACACTGGGGAGATCAGAGAGCTCCGGGGGGAGGGGGGGGTCACCGACTTTGCGGTGGGCTGAGTCTGCAGGGGAAATAAGTGTGCCCGTGGGTGGTGAGCAAGGCAGTGACAGCGACAGGGCCCTGCACGGTGCACACCTACACTCAGCCCACCGCACGGAGCCATGGGATCCAGGCTGGCCGAGACCTTCCAGAGCACAGAACAGGCACTAAACACACCCGCCCCACACTCCCCTTCCCCCCCGGCTGCCCCATTCACTCCATGTCCCAGGGTGACATCTCCCTCCCTCGCCGGCAACAGACAGACACGGTATTTAGTCTGAGTGCTCAGAATCACAGAATATCCCGAGCTGGAAAGGGCGCACGAGGCTCACCGAGGGCAGCCCTCAGCCCCGCACAGGGCTCCGCCTCGTTTCGTAACCTCGCCAGCACGCCGTGTCCCTTCTCCCTGGCTGCATTCGTGTTCATTTCCCCCTTTATTCAAGAGCTGTATGACTTTCACACCCACAGCCTCTCAATGCCACCGCGCCCGTGCCCAGGGCCCGGCCCGCACAGGCTGCAGGCGGCCCCGCAGAGCCGCTGCTCGGGGAGGGCAGGGCTGGCAGGGGCTGCCCGGCCCCCGGGGGTGTGCGGAGCTCCCCGGGGGTGTGCCCGGAGCCCCCCGAGCCCCCTCAGGGCCCCGGCCCGGCCCGGCCCCCTCACCTGCCCGGGCTGCTCCGCTCGCTCCGCCGCCGCCATCTTCTCAGGCGCGGCCAATCCCCCGCCGAGCGCGCCATGCAGCGCCCGCCCCTGCAGCAGGAGCAGCGAGCCGAGCGCCGGCGCATCGCTGAGCCCCGCGGGCACCCACGCGTGTCCGGGAGCTGCCGGGACACCCACGGGACACCCACGGGACACCCACGCGTGCTGTGACCTGCTGGTACACCCAGGCGACACCCCCGGCGATGGCGGCGCGGCCGAAGCGCTGCGTGGTGCGGCGGCGGGACGGGCCGGAGCAGCACGGCGTGGGCGCGTCCTGCCTGCGGGAGCTGCGGGACAAGGGTGGGTGAGCCCGGGGGTTCCGCACCCCGGCACGGGGGGGACTCGATGGGAGCCCCGGGGGTCCCGCACCCCGCAGGGTGTTCGGGAGGCGTCTGGGTCTGGCGCTGGGTGATGGGTGTTACTGCTTTAGTGGTTACTTGGGTGGACGTTTCGACTTCGTGATCTTAAAGGTCTCTTCCAGCCTCGATGATTCTGTAATTCTAATATTAATTTCTGGAGGGGAATCCCGAGCGTTTGTGCTAAAAAAGAGCTGATGTGCCCCAGCTTGGCTGCAGCCTCAGTCACGGAGAGTTGCCTGGCTCTGGTACTGGGGGTGATAAAAGGGCAGTGCTCTGTCGCTTTTGTCATTTAATTATTTTTTTCTGTTGTGCAGCTTGTGGTGTTCTGGCCATTGACAAGGCCAGGGAGCCCATCACTTTGGTGCTGGCAGAAGATGGGACCATTGTGGATGATGAGGATTACTTCTTGTGTTTGCCACCCAACACCAAGTTCGTGGCACTGGCCAAGGATGAGAAATGGTCCGGGAAAAGCTTAGGTGGGCTGTGGGTGAGGGAGCGTGGAAGGGCAGGGGTGTGTGGGACACACCTGGTGACATCAGGCTGCCTCGGGTGGATGAGGACTGACCCAGGAAACTGATGGCTCTTGTGTCAGACAGTGGAACGTCCTGGCTCTCGGGGGCTGTGGATGAAGTGGACAGTGCTGCAGAGAAGTGGAAGCAGCTGGCCAGGCAGCTGAGGGATGACCTGTCCAATATCATCCTGATGTCAGAAGAAAACCTCCAGGTACAGGGGGGAAACCCCCAATCCCTGTCCTTGGCTCTGCCCACCATCCATTTACCTCAGTAGGGAATGGAATCAGTAGAGCCAGATCTCAGGCTTAATTCAGCTGCTGCAGTTTGGCTGCTGGTGCCAGAGTCAGATCTCTCCTTGAGGGGAAACAAGTGTCTGAGGGGGGTGCTGTCCCTTTCCAGGGCTGGTTGGTTCGAGTATCTGAGTGCTTCACACCTTGTCTGTGGGGAGGGGTGGCAGTCACTGCCCCGTGTCCTCCCCCTGTGCAGCTTCCCAGGTGCCTTTCCTCTGAGTATCCCCACTGCTCTGAAAGGGGTGGTGCTTTGCCAGAAGTTGTCAGGACTCCTGTTAAATCTGCACGATTCCACACCTGCCTGGATGCCTTTTGGCTTCTGGTAAAGAATGGTGGCTTCTCAAGAACCCCTGTGGAACATGCTGGGTTTGGGGAGGGTTTGTACCGGCTGTTTGTGCTGCAGTCAGTGCCATGGACTCAGTTGCTCAGGAACACTGCCATTGTTTTCAGGTGCTCATTGATGTGCCACGTTCAGACCTGGCACAAGAACTTGCCCAAAGCGAGACCAAGACCCAGGTGCTGCAGGACACCCTGCAGCAGGTGCTGGACAGGAGAGAAGAAGAGCGTCAGTCAAGGCAGCTCCTGGAGCTCTACCTGGAGGCCTTGAAAACTGAGGACAGTGTCTTAAGCAAAGTAGCAGGTAGGGAGCACTGGGATGCTGGAGATGGAGCTGTTACTGGGGCTGATGCAAGAGCTGGTGCAGTGTATCTGTATAAAGTAAATGGTGTGAGAATTCTCTGAGCAGGTGAGAGTCCTCTCACTGCTGTGTCACATTTCTCACAGTTCCTGACAGCGGAATACTGGAAGAAAAGCCTAAATCATGTTTAACATTATGGAGTTCTTAAGCTAGAGGATGCACCTAGATAGAATGCATATTTTATTAATCTTAAAACCATCAGAGCAGTTCAGGTCACTTGTCAGGGACTGTATTGATTCTGCTCCTTTTCAGAACCTCAGGCTGCACCGAGGAAGGAGATGGATGTGGTTGACACAGGCCCCAGCAGCACAGACACTCCAGCCAAAACAGCCCTCAGTGACCAGATCCTTGCTGCTCTGAGAGAGAAACCTGCTCCAGAGCTCTGCTTGGACAGTCAGGATCTAGAGGTGGGTGAGAACGACACAACCACACTCAGGGAAATCTCCCTCTGGAGAGAGAGGCTATACGGGAAGCTGCCCTGGCTTCTGGGGGTCCTGATGTCAGGAGATCTCAGTCTCAATGTGGTGAGATTGAATTTATTTCTCTTCCTCAGGAACTCTATGCCCTGCTTGCAGCAGCTCTGTGACAGCCAGCTGGCTCTGAGAAGCCACAAAATAATCTTGCCTTTGGTCTCTCACCAAAATCAGTCAGCTGTCTTACCAGCAAGGTGGTTTTTTGTATGCAGATGCATCTAGCTATACTTCTTTTATACACCCCAAATCAACAACTCATTATTTTTGAAAACTATAAATGAACCCACAGCTGGGAAAGTCCAGCCAAACTGTAACCATTAGCAAGGTGTTCTTTCAAGCTGCGAACTTGCTGCCCTTGCTTTTCCCTGCTGTAGAAATGAAGTAACTGCTTTCTGTTCCTTTGAACATAAGAACAGAGCTTCAAGCTCTGAGTGTTGGCAGAATACTGCAAATCCGGTAACTCACCAAGTAGGTGATGAAAGCTGGGAACATCTTCAGTTCCAAAGTGCCAGTGCTAAACAGGTGCCTCGTTCCTGCTGCTGTTAATGTGGGCACAGGGTCAGCGCAGGGGGAGGCAGTAGCAAGGACTGTTAGGAGTCTGTTTTGCTGCAGCTGGTGTTGAAGGAAGACAGAGCAGCCCTGGCCTCGGCCCTGGGATGGGACAAGCAGAAGGCTGGAGCTCTGCAGGAAGCCTGTGACCAGGAGCTCTCCAAGCGCCTCCAGCAAGTGCAGACCCTGCACTCCCTCCGGAGCATGTCCAAGGGCAAGAAAACCCTGCCCTGGGGGGACTGGCCCAGCTCAAAACGCAAAAAATAACACTGCCCTGCTGTGTGCACCTCAGCTTCTGCTTTTGCATTAGAATCAATACAAGCAAAGGCACATCCTGGGAGCCGTAGTTTGCCGCTCATACTGTGGTCTGGCTATAGACAAGGGAAATCTGGACATTGTCCTGAGGCTTAGACTCCTGTGATGATTCAAATCATGTGTGACCAAAGGGATTTTAACTTTTTGCAGAATACTGGAACAATGGTACTGCTAAACACAGCATGTAAGGGTTCAGCTTTGAAAATCTGGTTGGGAGCCAGAAGCTTCCATCTGATAATGGTGGATGCAGCTCCTGAAGCCCCGGGCAGTTTGCTTACCTTGTCCTCCCACCATTTGCAGTGTAAAGGGTGGAAGATGTCTAGAAGACACTCTCAGGCAGTTATGAACAGGGCAGAGGGTTTAGCCAGCTCCTGCCTGGCTTTAAACTCCAGCCTGGATCTAGGAACTTGAATTCTTGTGCTGATTTCATCAGTTAAAGTAAATTCAAAGTCCTTTAACTCTGGTGCTTTTTCTTGGGTGCTGTATAAGAACTAACTTGTAAAACAGAGCAATTGCTTTGTAAGGCTGTGTGACAGACTTGTATTGGCCTGCTGTGTTACTCTCCTAATCATTAGTGCAGCATCATGATGCTTTTGTATTAACTGGCTTATTTTTAAATTTGTTAAAGTCTTTTTTTCTAATATCAATAAAAGCTTTTTATCTTACTCTTGAGCTAGTTTTGGTGTTTCCACCAGCTGCTGTAATTGAAGAATGTGCTGAATTCTTCTAAAAGATACCTCATCCCTGAAAATGGAAGTCTGGGATGGGTGAAAGGGAGGGTATTGAAGAGCCATTGTGTAAAATTTCCTGCACTGAGTCAGAGATGGGGATTCATAACATTTTTATATTCTTGTGCACTGCAGCATTTGATTTTATTTGATCAATATTGGATAGTTGCAGCCTACAAAGGCACAGGGTTTTCCTTACCCACTCCTGCTTAATAGCTCCAATACAGAGCAAGAATGAAAGGCTGCACATGGGCAGTACTCTTTTTCCACTGTGTCATGTACAGCCACATGACTCAAGTCTAGAAAGTGCACTCTTTCTTTTCAACAGAGTAAGGCTGCACCTAGAACTTCTCAAGTGCAATCAAAAATATTCTGTCATCTGGTACCTTCTTTATCTTGGAGTAGTGTTTAAGATGTAAGTCTAACTAAAATGTGAACCTGATGATTTTAAACCTGGTTTAGAAGATGTATCCTTCAAGAAAGAGTAACTGGCTTCAAGGAAGAGTCTGTCTCATGAATCAGGGGTTGAGCAAGAGAAACAGTGTTCAAGTCTTTCCTCTCTTGCTGCATATTTTAGACTATGCTTGGCAAGCATATTTTTGCTGGATCAAGCTGGCCCACACAGGAGCTTGAGCAGCCTTCTCATTTCACTTGGCTATTTCTGCCTATTTACTTATGCCTTTAAATCTGCTTATTTTGAATCTAATTATTTTTTAATTCTTTTTTACAACTCTTTTGCACCCTGTAAGGCTCTGCCAGCCCGCCAGAGGGCAATAGGAATCCATGTCTGTCCCCTCTCCAGGGCCACAGTGCTACCTGAAAAATGGGAATTACTGACAGGAAGGATTATACCCCAGAAGTGTCACAGACGGGAAATGACACAAAACATGTTTTAATTGTCAAGACAACAAGTGAGAGATATGGCTATTAAAACCAAAATATTCAAAATGCCTGAGCAAAAGTATCAAAACTGGAAGCAAGGAAGAAGTCAGTTACTAGAGAAATTAAGTAGCAGCATGGAGGGTGTTGCACATACTGAGTTGTTATAGTTCAGTGAGAATGTTCTGCTTTGAACTCTTTATTTAAAGGATTTTCATTTTAGTAACAGTCAGGTACCTTTTGTGAGCAATTAAGGCATTTTGGCCACAAGCTTTACTGAATTCTGACAGACCTTTCATTTTTGGAACAATAAAAATTCAACTACTGTTGCTCACCTAAAACCCTAAAGATTCATTACTGGTGTTAACCTGCAAGAGGAATCTTAAATAAGCTAATTCTGGTTCCTCTAGGATAATAAGAGAAAATGGCCTGAGACATTACTCGAAAGGTAAATCATGACATGTTGGAATCTCCATTTTCAGTCGCAGCTGCTTCTTGTTCCCCAGGAGTTTTCTCTCCCTTAGCTGCACTGGACTTCTTTCTCTTCTTCTCCTTTTGCTCCACGTTACTTGATGCAAGCTCTTCACTCTTCTGGGTGATATATTTTAGCTGAGAACAATAAACTAATCAGTCCTCTACTGAGGAACTTCATTTATTCACAAGAAATTGAGAGAAATGTCAAAGAGAAAGCAACAGGGCAAATTTTATTACAAGAAAGATGGCAGACTCCAAAAGAACATTTACTCTGCCTTTTCAGGCAAGTTCATCTTGCATGTTTCAAATCACATATGTAAGAAAAAAAATCTCCTCACATAAAATTAAAATCAGTATTGGAGGGATTCTTCTTCATGGATCCATGTACGGTATGTCCTAACATTAGTGAGTTTAATCCACTGAACTTCATATAGATCAGCACAAGAGAGAATACAATGATTCCATGATCCCTGTATTAATGCTAGGAGACTCAGCACCTCGAGATAGACTCAAGCTACTCCTGAAATTAGACTAAAACAAAGGAACACAATGTCAGGAAAAAGCAAAGTGATTCATTTGCAGGATTGATGATGCCGTGTCTGTTTATTGCACTTTTGTACTTGGAACCTCAGCAACCCTTCTGCAACTCCTGAATTGCAATGTGTTCCCACAGAGAGGAGAGTGCCATGAAGTGCAATATGATGAAAGTTTAAAAGCCACTGGATTGTGCCCATTCATCATCAGGAGGACAGTGAAATTGCCTAAACAACAGTTGCTTCATCATCTATAGCCTTTGTTCAAATACTCTTAACAGGTTTAAGAATGCTGTGAGACAGAAAATATAGTGAACCTCACCAAAGAACTGCTCCTTCTAGCCAAAAGCTTCACATCTTCTGTATTGATTGTGCTTCGTTTTGCATGCCTACACAAAATTGAAGAACATTCCTTAACATGTTTGTCAACATTGTGTGTAAGAGGCCAACCAGCACCTCACTGAGAGCACTGAATGCAGAGACTAAAAGGTCTTAATATGGACTCAGCAAACCACACCTGTCTTTTCTAACTATACACAAAAAATTGTTTTATCAAGCTTGTTTGTGTGCATCTTAATTCCCACACTTCCCATGTGAAAATTTAGCAGCCAGAACTTCAAGCACCACTGTCCTGTTCCCTCTTGCTTTGTCAGCAGGTCACTGTGTTAGGTTTTAACTAAAAACACCCCCTTACCTCCTTGGAGCAACCAGGTGAAGCACAGACAGGTTGGTAATGGCCTTTCACTCCCAAACCATCCATTACTGCTGTGCATCAATGCATTTGACAATTACATAGTCATTAATCTAAACAATCACTTGTACCCCATAAATGACTTTCCAAGATCAGTAAGTACCTACAGGGAATATCTATTTCCTAACTTCACAGCCACTATTTAAGCAGCCAACAGAACCCTTTAAACCTCAAATTACAAGACGTGTTTTAAAAGTTATGTAGGAGCTATCACAAAAAAAGAAAGCCTTTGTAACAAGCAGTGCCTACCTTGCAAACATTTCAAGGTCTTTTGCAAAGATTTCTAAAGAAAACACAAAGATGCCATATATTTAAAAAGCATGAGTGGGAAGAGACACATAACACACAATAGCTGTTACAAAGTTATCGGAGTCAGCTACGAGAGGTGACCGTAACTGGTTATTAGTGCCACTCTGGCACAGGCAGGAAGCCACACAGTATTTCCACCTATATTTACATGCTTTTTTTCAGGTCTGAAAAGCAGAAGCGCTATTTTTTTGTACTTTTAGAAACCTAATGCAGGGGGATGCCCCAGTGCCACCTAGTTCGGTGCCATTATTTTAAAGCCCCGCCTCTCCAGGAGTGGCTCCTGAACAGACAGGGAGCATCGCTGTAACCCAGGTAACCCCAGGAAACCCAAGGAACCCCAGGGAACCCAGGATGTACCGCACTGTCGGAAGGTGATCTCCGAGATGGCCGCGATGCTCTGTTTGCTGAACTGCACGTCCTTGTCCTCCTCCACCGTCTGGCACAGCCACCCGACCGTGTAGTGCACCGCCGCCTTGAGCCTCTGCAGGGACCGGGGCGGGGGCAGGCGCTGACACGGCAGCTCTGCCGGGCCCCGGAGCCGCCCGCAGGCGGTGGCTCCCGGCCCCGACCCCGTGCACGGCTCGGTACCTGTGTCAGCAGCGCCCGCTCCTCGCCGCCCGCCTCCGCCGCCATCGCGCCCCTCACGATTCCTTCCCCTCACGGCTTCCCGCCCTTCCCCTCACGGTTCCTTCCCCTCACGGCTTCCCGCCCTTCCCCTCACGGTTCCCTCCCCTCACGGCTTCCCGCCCTTCCCCTCACCGTTCCCGCCCAGCGCCGCCGTCATGCCGGGCCCGCAAAAATCATTGACCCCACACACAACCACCCAAATCTTACCGCGCAACCCGCAGAAAAGCTGCTTTAAATTGAATTTTAAATTGAAATATTTTGGACATAGAGATACTCGATAAAAACTAAGTAGTTGTCTTAGCAGAAATAAAGGGAGAAAAGGGTTGCTATAAAAAGCAGAGCGCAGCACAAAAATTTGAGGGGTTCTGAGGGATCAGTAAAAGGTCAGCCAGCCAGGTGAATGTTCTGAGGTCCTGAAGATGACTGGCCAGGGACAGTGCAGGGAGGGGATATCACACAGAGCCAACTTTGCATGCTGCCCATCCCTTGTCACCAACCCATCCCTGTCACCCCTTCATCCTCCACAGAGAACAGCAGAGCACCCCAGGAATTAGAGCTGTGAGAACCAAGCTCTGCCTGTTACAAACACGCCCTGGCCCCAAAGGAAAAGGCCTTTACCTCGCTGGGACCGTGTGTAGCTGTGTGCTGTCTGACACTCCAGTCGTCTCTGCCTTCATCCCTATGACTTCATGTACTACAGTACCATAAAAGTGCCATAATTATAAATTGTAGTCCATTAAATACTGCACAAAGACACCGTGGCTATCAGTACTGGAAAGAAAACACCTCAATACCTTTATACTAAATTTATTTAGCTTTCTTTTATGAGATATATATATATTGAGATATACATTTATATATGAAATATACCCACAAGTTATTACAAAAGTGTCCAAACACAAGTTCTAGCACAGTACAGTAAAAAGTGACATTCTAGGAGAAATATCTGAGATCTACAGTATCTTGGCCTCCAGTGGAAGGGTTTCCATTAGACATTGTAGGCAGAAGAGGACACAGTTCCCCCATGGCCTGTCCAGTTGGTGTGGACAAACACGCCCGGCTTCGACAGCAATTCGTACGTGTGTGCGCCAAAGTAATCCCGCTGTGCCTGGAGCAAGAGCACACACACACCTGAGTGTCACACCGGAGGAGCACACAGAGAGACCTGAGTGTCACACCAGAGGAGCAGCTTATCCAGGTATCTCTAAATGTTTTATTGTGATGAATTTCAGGTGCAGCA
>JAWWEU010000055.1:6840003-6864619 GCA_035583155.1 Acropternis orthonyx | reverse complement strand
CATTGCCCCCCCCGTCCCCGCACTGTCCCCCGGCACTGTCGCTGCCCGGTGCCCCCGGCTGTGCCTGTGCCCGCAGCAATACCCGGCACCGCCGCGAGATGCGCGTTCGCCTTTTCTCGCCTGTAATTAATTATTAATTGGGTTAAATTCCGCCGCTGGGCAGCGCCCCAGCCCCGACCGGCCCGCCTGGGGGTGTCCTGAACTCGGGGCAGCACAGCCTGGGAAAGCTGCTTCCAATAGCTTTGCTCCGCGTCAGGCAGGCAGGGCCGTGGTCAGGACATCACCCTGCGGCTGGGACAGAGCGCCGGGAGCTGCTCGCCCTGCTGTGGTGGCAACTTCAGTGCTCCGTCCGTGACTTTGAAAACCATCCCACCTTCAGACCAGGCCGGGGAGGATCCACGGGGGCTCCCTGGCACATCAGAGCTGGTGCCTCAGACCGTGATGCTGAGTTTGGGTGCTTTGATTTCACCCATTTCCTCTCATTTTTAACCATCACCCCCAGATAAGCTCAGTATTAGCAGCTGTGACAAGCCTAACTTATCGTTCAAGCAAAAGAATCTTTTGAAAGTATCCAAAAAGTACTTAGAAATGCTGTGTAAGACAGCAGGGGGAGGACAAGCAGGGCCTCCCATCTTTCCCAGGAACAGCCAAGACAAGTCTCTTCTCACAAAAGCATCAGCTTGTTCAGGACAGGTTCTGTAAACAAGTAACCAACACAAGACCCCAGCAATTAAATGCCAGTGAAAGGAGCACACATCATACCTGCTAATGCACTGGTTGTACCTTTATTGTTTCACCTCGTTCACTAACAATTCAGTGGTGCAAGGTTACCATACACAGTTAGATATCTGCATTGCACACCTAAGGCTATACAGCAAATGGATCAGAATTAGTACAAATACATGAACTATATTTACATTTTGTATACTCAAGCTCCAAATATCGGATATATTTACAAAATAAAATAAGAAAACGAAAACCTGAAATTAATGTACAGTGTTGCTGATACACTCCTTCGCTGGGATGAAATCAGTTTGCAAAGAGATTTGTTCGAGAAGGCCACTTATACAGCATATACCTTGTGTACCTTTTGTACAGAGAGTAACAGGGACATGGGCACTGCAGTTCCAGGGGATGTATTTCAGTGAACAGCGTGTCTGATGTCCACACTCGGGAGCCACGACCAGCTGCACAGGAAGTATGGACAAGCAGAGTGGAAAATTAAGCCCTGGTCCTGGGAAGTGCTGGCCACTCAAGGTCCCCCCTGCTTCCAGTCCTGGTTTCCAGGCAAGCAAGAGGTAGTTCAGCACTGCTGGGGCCAGGCCATTCACTTGGCAACCATTAGGAACTGAACACTTAGGAGCTCCACCCCCTCAGTTTTCTGAATGCACAGCTGATCCTGGCGATTTACAGCCTGTTCCAACAACATGGACACAACCCCCTGGTCCCTGCTGGACCAGCTCTGCTTTCCAACCCACAGAGCGCATAAATGGCCTTCTGAACAAAAAAGTCAGTCCTGTTCTTGAACAGTTGATGTTTTTCTTAAACAAGGAAGCACAAAGTTAATACATTCCTGCTACACACAGCACAGCCAGACCACGACTGGGGTAGGAACTACGGCGGGGAGATGTGACACACACGGCACAGCCAGTCCAAGGGACACCCGGCAAACCTTCCCGAGCAGCAGCAGGACCCTCCTTCCCCCCTTCCCCCCCTCCAGCAGCACCTTCCCCAGAGACACCCCCAGCCCCAGCTCCACAAGCTCAGGCTGTGCAGGAGCCAGGCAGGTGCACAGGCACCTACGGGTGTGGTACCAGGGGGTGTTAGACCGCAGCTAACCCTCTTTCTTACCTAATGTGCAATTAATTACAGATGTATAAATATACAATACATTACATAAAATTAAATCCCTGTAAATTAGATATCAAGCAGCAAAAAGTAAAGTCTTTGCTTTGACATACCTTGCTAATTAGTAATCAGGATTATTAGACATTGACCAAAAAAAACCCCTTTCTCAGCAGTCTCAGAAATAGGACTCCCTTCACTTCTGCATCCCAGAACAGAGGAATCTTCTTTGAAAAGGGACATAAAGTGCATTTCTAAAATACAGTATAGGTTTAGCTTAGTTTTAAAATATCCAGGAAGCTTCACCAACGTAATTTTCAAAGGACAAAAAGCCTAGTTTTGTCCTTGCTTTTAGAGCAGGACAGAAAGGCCCAACCCCAGCAGGCTCCCTCCTGTGCTGCTCTCTGGGCTGGCAGGCCCACAGCACGCGCCTCGTGGCCAGAGGCTGAGTCCCAAGAGCTGTCTGACTCCGGACCCCACACACAGCAGGTAACCACAGTGGGCTGGGACTGTCAGGAGAAGGCAGCTTAGCACGTTTCTCCCTTCTTGCTCTGTTTCCAAAGAGAAATTTCTAATATGTTGGCCTAAGCTTGTAAGTGAATGGACATTCACTTTTTTTTTGCTTTGTTATCTTTTCAAAGAAAACTTGGGTTGATTTCAGTCCACCTTTAACAAGGGAAACTCAAATGCCTCAGAGCAGGATTCAGTAATTGGAGAAAAACTTTGCTTGTCTTTATGTCAGACTAGAAATCAGTAATGCCCATTTGAACTCCACACAACACAACCTGTTCTGCCACAGATTATGCAGCTTTAGGAGGTACTGATGCTTAAAAACAGAATTTTGCTCCTCTGATGATCTGTTGTCCACACAGACATCGAGTCACGAGAAGTTGCTTGGTGGTTTTAGACAGAAGAGTAACATTAATGCAAGAGAGCTGTAACAATTCCAGCCCTGCATAAAGTAAGCATCTGTCTCTTCCTGCTTTTAAAGGAAGATCCCTTAATCATCATTCTATGCAATGCCTATATCCACTGAGTTCATTCTCTGGCTTATCCAAAGCAAAGACTTAGCAATCTAGTTTTCTTCTAGTTATGAAAAGAAAAAGATAAAAGTTAAAATGCTCTCAGTGTGTCACAACCTACCACCACCTACATCACTCTGCTGCTCAAACTGGTTCCACTTCCATGATAAACAGTGGTGATGGCAGCAATAACTTAATGCTTAGAATTAGCCTAATTCTTGAGATCAGCTTAGCTCCAGTGTGAGGAGCCCTCCTGCAGGACAGAGAGCCTTACCCACACACTGGAAGTGCTTTATCATCATTGCATACCAAAGGAATATCATCACTGTATTTAGAGTCACACACAATTGAACAAGACAAAAAACAGAAGGGAAGAAGTAAAACAAACAAACACCCATCCCTCTCACACTCCTGGGTCCCCAGGATGCTCCCTCCCTCTGGCTTCCAGTTCTGAAATATATCTGGGGACCACAGAGGCAGCAGGAGAGTGTGATTTAGCTTGGAACTACCTGGAGATACACAAAGATGTCCCAGCAAGTGGCAGACTCCACCTCCTGCTCCTCTGCCATCCTTGCCTTCAGGGGGTCTCACTGCTCTTTGCTGAACAATGGACACCCCACAAAGCCCAAACCTTGCTCAGGGGATTCCAGTCCCACCTACGCTTGGCCACAGAATTCCCAAAGCATGGCGTGACCGGCTGAGGCGTGACCTGAACCCAAGTGACCCTCTGGAGCTGGACTGTGCCAAGATGTGCCTACTGGAATAGTGGAACAAACCCCTTTCACCTCTCCCTTGAGAGCCTGCAACCTCTGGATGGAATTCCTGCACATTGCCCGGGATCACAGCCCTCCCAGTGCCCAAGGGACCACAGGAAAGTAGAACACAGCAGTCTGAAACACAGGGAAACACACACACCCCCCAACCTCCCTGAGAACCTGACAGGGAGAGGAGCTCACTTCTCCGAAAGGAAATTCCTTCTGCTTTCCTTTCTTGGGGCAAAGGCCAAAGCTTTGGCCACAAGGAGAACTTAGAACTGTAGGTCAAGAACTGACACCACCCAGCTGATGTCCAGGAAGCCAATTATGACTCTCCACTGACCAGGATCCACTTGATCTGTCCCCCAGGAAGGATTACCTTGGAAGCTCAAATTAACTAATGGGGTTCAGCTGATGAAAACTGAGGGAAATCAGGAGACTGGACAGCTGTTCCAAAAGGAACTGAAAGTGTCCTGCTGCTCCCTGGAGAAATCTGGGAGTGCTGGGTGTGGGAAGGGTTTCCTAGGCCAGGGGCTCCCCATGGACAGGTGGGGTCACACCTGAGCATTACAGGCAAGGGAGGCACAAAGAGGCCTTCAGAAGGATGCCCTGACACACCAGTGACAGCCCTAAACCTCTTCCCAGAGAGGTGAGAATTGTTCCTGCATCTCAGATTTGGGGGATTTTATCTCATTTTTCAGCCACATGACCCAGTTCTCCTCACAGCAGCACGGTTTGCTCAGCTCAGCTTGAAGCAGAGGAATGTTGGTGAAAAGTCTTTTGGGAAAGAGTTCACCTGCAACCCCACAGCAAGAGTTTCAAGGCAGATTTTTCTAGCCAGTCCTTCCTGGTTTGTTCTTTATCTTTTTCCAGCTCATCCCTTTGCCTGTTGGACCCTGGAGACCCAAACACTTGCACAAATTCCAAAATCCAGTCTGCCCAGATAGATTTGTCTAATATCAGCTTTCAGCAGAATTTAAATCAGAGGCTGGATCCAGAAAGCCTGAGGAGCTATTGCAGTTCCTGGCTGGGTAATGTCTCCATTGAAGAGTTGCTCTTTCCCTGGCGCTGGAACTTTGCCCTGAGGGAACAATGACCACTGCCAAGTCCCAAAGTGAATGAAAACCCTGCAGCAGTCCAGGCAGACAACAGACAGTGGACAGACACCAAAAGGTCAGTTGAAATGGGAAAACAGTTGTTAGAAGAGAAAATAAATAATTTTTTTTTCTTTTTAGAGTCGTGCATAATCACTCCTTTTTTTTTTTGATTTTTTTTTTCTTTCTCTTTTTGTTTGGCCACATGCTACGAGTACAATTGTGGTACAGGTGAAAAGAAACAAGGTGGGGTTAGAATACCTAGAAAATGTGCTGAAGGAGTGGGGCAGGGGGTGTTAAGCCACAGGATTACATACAAGAGAAACTGTCAAGAATCACAAAGAGGAAATGAGAGGGAACACTATCTCTACCAGGGGGGCCAGGGGCAGATGAGAACATCACATGGACTCAGTACTTCATCTGGCCCGTGCGTCTTCGAGCCAGTTTGGACCTGCACAAGAAAGAAGGGAAAAAGTAGGTGGTGAATTCTGGAAGTTTTGGTGGTTTTTTTTTTTTTCCTCCCCACAGTTTGTCCACCTTTTTTTAAAAATCTTTTCAGACAGTCCTGGTTTAGTCCATGTGTTAAGAAAGTAAAACTTACCCAGGGCTGTAGTGAGAAAAAATTGTCACTCCTCTGCTGTGCCCCTTTAGAGGGAGACAATCTTTTAAGAGCTACACTGTTGAGGAATTATTTGATGCTGGACAGTGACAGTTTATTTTTAATTTATTTTTTTTTACTGAAAGCAAGAGTTACTGCAATGTATTAAGATCTCCCCCACAAGCAGGGACTGTGTGGGACCTGTGTTAAGGGGAAGGCTGCTGGAGAAGCTCAAGAAAGGGAAGGAAATGAGAACTTGTGCTTCAGCTCCTCATCAAGAACCTGAAAAGGCAGTGCAGACCTGCATGCACAGAGGCAGCGAGAAACTTTATCAGTGTGTAAAATGGCAGCACAAGGAAACCATTTTGTGGCCTCCAAATGGAGCATCCCACACATGTTCAAAGTGGACGTGGCTGTTCAGGATGTCACAAGCCAAAGCAGCAGCCCCTGCAGTTCCTGAAATCCAGGGTGTTTTGTTTCTTGCTTGGTTTGGGGGGTTTTTGCCTACCCTCCTCCCCCCTTCAGTTCCCCCAAGCTGTGCAGTTCTTCAGAACAAGCTTAAACTCTGAGCCCAAGCACCTCTCCTGGTCTGCCCCCTCCCTGCCCTCCTGCCCCCAGGGGCTCTCACCGAATTGTGCCAGCGAGGAGAGGATTGAAGGCATATAACCAGTCGTTCATGTCCTTGTCATTGATGGCCTGCAGCAGGACCCCACGGTGCTTTGTGCACACTCCAAATGTGTTGGGTGTCTGCAATGTTGAGAACAACTCAAAATACTGAAGTCCACAAGCACAGAAGCTGATGCACAATTCCCCTCTGCCACGTTCCTCAGCCCCACAACACCTCAGGTCCTTCAATCAAGTTTCACTGGTCATTTCCAGAACATTATTGTCATTAACTTCTACAAAATATTGTTTTAACTTATGAGTGTGGACTTTGATGGACCAGCCAAGTGTTTGTGTGTGTTGTTTTGTGGGTTTTTCTTTAAATGAACAAAACACACAACCCCAGAACACCACACACAGGAAGCTGCAAAAACCAAGCACAGGGTGATGATACCGATACATGCTCCTGAAAGCTAATCTGGTGTGTAAGAGCAGTCAGGTTCAGGCTCTGGCTGTGTTCAAAACACGGGAAACCCTGAAAAATCTGGGAACATTTTTGGGCAGAACCATGAGATGCCAAACATCCTCCAAGATGCATTTTCCTTGGCCCAGAGATGACACACCTGACCTTATGGATCCACTACTACCTGCAGTGTTCCTGCTTTATGGGTAAACATACAGCAGCTCCCAGACTGACCTTTACCATTGCCTGTTGATCCTCACTGTATTCCACCTGGGCTGTGGATAAGTTTATGATTCCTCTTTCTACAGGATCTTTGTCACTGTTGTAAATAAAAACATAGGGACGGCGAACCACCACGAAGTGCTTGGCCCAGGAGCTGGAGAGAGGCTCCTTGAAGTGGAGGTATCCTTTCTTGGAGACCACAGAGCTGGAAAAAACAAACCCACAGATAAACAGGAGGAGATTTTTCCCTAAATCAGGCACCTACTGAGTATCCCTGTTAACTGCAAACACTGTGTAAGACACTTGGTCCTTGTGCTTTGCCTGCAACAGTATTCAGAGAAAGTTCTTCTGTAACAAGCTGAATTGTGTCTTCAATAATTATGCAAAAGTCTGACAGAAAGAAGGACCCTAAAGATCTCTCAGTGAAGTTCAGCCATGGTTTGATGATAACAAGCATCATATTTAAGTCACTGTCAATCCTGCTCATTAAGCAGATGCAGAGAAGGAAATCTGCAGAGGTCAAATGCCAGTGCAGCCTCGCCCAGCCCTGCCTCCCTCACACAGGGCTCTGCAGCTCTGCCACCCCCTGCTCATCTGCCCCCTCGGGGGGGGGCACAGAACCCCCACACCTCAGGAAGCCACAGTCACACAGTGGTACTAAACCTACCCTGGTCTGATTTCCTCAATATCAGGAACGAGGTTTAGGAACTCATTCTTTCCAGCTCGGGCAAGATAGGAAGTTTCTACTGCAGGAATTATCTGGAACTGTTCCACCTCGTGGCAGGGACTGGAGGCACGAGAATTTGCTTCTGGTGTCCTTTAAAAAACGTGAAGAAGGAAAAGTAAATCACAACCAAGCAAATGAATGTGACATTGGAATTTCAGGTCCCTCTACAGCCCAGCCTGTCCTGCGAGTTTCATCCTCCAGCCCAGAAGTTTTGTATGACATTGGGATCCTTTTGCACAGTATCAAAATAACATTTTTTCTTGACAGCTGTGGAATAAAACTTAAGATAACTGGTAGGTAGTTGTTTCCTTCTCTCTTGTTTCTCCTGCTAGACACAGTCACAACACAGACTATTGTTTGGTGTAAAAACCCTCAGGGATGTTAAACTGAGAAAGTACAAATTGCATGTCTTTCACTAGATAGTTATTTCCAATTCAATAAAAAGTATTTGCTGCAGACACAACTGAGAAAGAGAAACAGAGATTACTGGGCCAAACTGCTTTATCTGGGTTGTTATTAGACCTTTTTAACAGCCCTCTGAAAAAGCTTGTGGACTCTGCACACTGCAGATGCACTGGTCACTGGAATGACAGGGATCTGAGTGTTCCACCAGCACAAAGGGCGGGAAAAAAACCACTGCAAAATAACAAAATGGGGGGAAATAATTGTGCAGAGGGACTGGAGAAGTGTGGCAAGGGGGCTGCACAGAGAAATACTTGAAAGTAGGGAAAAGTAAGAAAAGAGGAGGAAAAAATCAGGAAACAGCCAAGAGGCCTGTGACTCACTGACCAGGGATGTTTTCCTGTTAGTACATTACACTTACTTCTGGTCAATTGAATTGCATCTGGAATCCACGAGAGAGGGGCAGGTGGATGAGGGGGTGAGGGTTGCACTGCTGAAACTGGACACCGACGGGTCCCGCCCCAGGGGAGAAATATCCGAGAGCTGCAGGGACAGACAGGGAGAGGCAGGGGGTTGGCAGCTGGGGCTCAGCCTGCCGCGGGGGGCACAGCTCAGGGAGCAGGCAGGCACTTCCATCAGCCATTCCCCTGCTCAGCGGTCAAACTTTGGCACGCCGCCATAGATAATTAAATAAAGCACAAATTCGGCAGACAAAGCTTGTTCTAACGTCCCACACCCCTGATTATTCCCACGCTGCTGCCTTCCCCAACGGAATATTACACTATCCAGTTTGCAACTTAATTTTTAAGAGCCAATTTATCCTTTTACATGGGGAAAGCGTACGGAGGGAAAGACAGCGAGAGCACTTCCAGTCTGAACAACTGGAAGATGTACTACAGTCCAAGCCCACACCATCTCCAATTCCTGCAACAGTCTTCACCTGATGCTGAACAGCCAAATGCTGTGGTTTATCACTTCACAGTATCGGCAGATTCCACGCCCCACAGATGTACTGCTCCTGTGCTACAGGCAATACTCACCTTACAGTCACTGATGCTGTTGTACACCTGGTTGAACTCCCGGTTGAAAGTGTGAGTGAGAAGCTGCAGACACTGCAGAGAGGGGGAAACAAAGGAGAGGCAAGAAAGAATTTTACATTTAGATTTTCAGAGGAATCTGAACACAAGAGGCAACTTGCCAAGACACACTTGGGAGCACATGAAAGAATAAAGAAACTCTAAACTGCTGTGAAAAATCCCAGAAGAAGAGGGGAATAAGCACTTCCCCTGATAAAATTAGGAAGAAGAAGAGGGGAGTAAGTGACTCCCTTGATAAAATTAGGAGGTTTCATTTATAGAACTGTTAATGAAGGGGGGTGAGGTGAGTGAACAGGACAGCACAAACCTTCCCAGCAGCACTGGGATGATTTCACTGCAGAACACACTAAACAGACTCTCACAGTACCGGGTGTTCACTGTGCCATCTGAGAAGCCCCTCCCTGCCCTCCAGTGCCCTGTGGCAGCCCGGCTGTGCCCCAGCAGGCCCCTGCCCTGCCCTGCCCTGCCCTACCTTGGTGGCCAGCTCCTTCTCGCGGTCCACCAGGCTCTCGATGTCGGCCGAGTCGTAGCCGCTGCTCTCGCTGGGCGTCACGGCGCTCTCGAAGGTCGTGGTGGAGATCTGGGAGGAGATGCTGGTGGAGGTGCTGAGGGTCCCACTGCTCAGGCTGGGGGACAGCGAGTCACTCAGGGACTTGGGGATGCTGTCCCCGAGCTTTTCACGAAGCAGAAGGAAGTGCCGGGTCTTTTCCACCTGGTAAGAGAAGAAATCAGCGCCGTCTGCTCCAGGATGGGGCCTGTTTCACACACACTGAATTCTGAGGCATTCTTTTAATATTCAGAGCAGTAAACGCTTTCCCCAGAGAAGGGAGTTTACAGTGGCACTGGAAATTGAATCTGCCTTTGTTGAATACACTGGGGTTCTGAGCTGGAGATTCTACTCAGCAGCCAGTCACACACTTTGTCTCTTCTCTGCTGGGAGAATTCATTCAAATCTTGACTTTGATCCCATTACTCACCTCGTGCAGCAGCTCCAGTTTCTCCAGTTCCCACTGATGCTCCAGGATGAGGCTGTCACCTCTGGGCCTCCAACCTGCCAGGTTCTCTTCTCCCCTCACATATGCCACGGACGTATCCAGGACTTTCCTCCTCCTCCTCTGCATTCCTGAGCAGTGAAAAACAACATGAGCTGTGTCAAAACCACAGCCAGAGGGATGTCACTGAGAAACAACCAGCAACCTACAAAGAACCAACACATCTGCTGTTTGGCTGCAAATACACAAGGCAAGGATTTAATTTACTGCAATTACACATTCCAAAGATATTTGGTTTAGTCTTTCTTATTTCATTCAGATGTTTTCTATTAACCAACATACAATGCAAACTCCTGGTGGGTCTAATTCAACACAAGGACTTCAACTGCCATGTCTTGGAGAACAGTGCACTGATACTGCACGAACTACATCCCTTCCAAGCCACGAATCTTGTTACCAGGTAACAGCAACACCTCCCACGGGCAAGAGAAAACTCTACCGCTGCCAAGCCCAGCCTCCTCTGCCAGGGAGGGGCCACGTGTTATGCCCCTAAGCCTAATACTCAGGTCCATGTGCAGTTTCCTGAGACACCCATGCCAGAAATGCCAAGTTCTCAGTGAATCCTCCTTCACCAAACACAGACCTGAGCCTAAAGTAACGTTCCCTTGCTCCTATGAAACACAGGAGGTGTTTCCCATCAGGACAGAAGTGTTCACTGTGTTCTGTCTGTGACATTTTCTGCAGTGTTTCATATCTATACCTGGACACCCAGTCAGTGCTTACCTGGACTGCCTGTGTCTGCCATTTTGCATAAACTTAGTTCATAGATCCCCGTTACTCGGTTGCTGTTCACAGGAAAGCAGAAGGAAACAAAAACCACACCATTATCTTTGGAAATAAAGTGCATCAGCTTTGACTCAGTGAATCCCAAAGTAGAAGTTTAAGAATAGATGTTAGTTAGAACTAGATCTGAATTATAATGTTGCAAAAAACAGCCAGGACAGATCCCAAGATCTCTAAAACGTTCCGCCCCACCCCGCACTGGACTCAGAGAGCAGCTGCTGCAGTAAATTCCAGGTCAGCATCAGGGTCATCTATGTGCAAGCCTGAAAAATGGAACTCTCTTCCCAACTGTCAGTCTGGAAAAGAGGTCAGTAAAGAGAGAAACCATCAGAGTTTCACTGAAATTAATGCAAGAAAGAATGTTCAAGACCAGACTGAAGAACCCGTGAGTAGGTATAGTTTCAAGGAAGAAATAAAGACAACTAAGCTGCCTCCTCCCCGTGCCCTCTCAGAGAAAAAGCACATATTGACATGGAATACTGATAGCAGAACTGGCAACTGAACTCACGAGTCTGGGGATTTGGAGTAGCCACTGCCAAAGAGGTTGCGCAGGGAGCGCGGGGGCGAGATCTTGGCGTCTCGCGAGTAGAACACCATGCACACGTCCTTGGTGATGACAGCAGGCTGGATGCAGTGGTCGAGCTGGGGGAACAGCAGCACTGAGTGAGGGGCTGCAGACAACTGTGCCAGGTTACACTGCTGCCCTCGGAGTGGGGCAGCCTTGGGAAGCTGCCCTTGCCTGGGCTTGTGGGGAAAGGTTTCCATATGTGGTTCTGTGAGAGAGAACTGTCAAACTGCTCGGTGCATCTTGTGGGTGAATAATTACACTACACAAAACAGCACCCTGCACACAAGGCCAGTGTTTGTAACACCAGGAGCACTTCCACAGCAACTTCCTCTGATCTCAGTGGGTTTTCAGATATGCAGATGGATAAAACGAGGCATAGAAAGGTAAGAGCACCAGTTTCACTTCACGTGTGTTGCCAGGCAGGAACACCCTGACATTAAACGTAAACTGAGAATACATTTTTCCACCCTGTTCTCAGAAAATGAACAAAGACTTGGCCTGGCTGCAGGACTGAAATGGCTCAGCCCAGCCAGGTTTATCTCAGGTACACACTGTGCCCTGTCCCCAGTGGCTCCGCTGAGCCACAGCAGGGCACAGGGGCCTCACCTCCAGGTAAGCAGAGAGGGTCATATAGATCTTCTCTCCGTAGGGTGTCACTCTGTTGAGGAGGAGGGAGTTATGCAGGGAACTGTCCCAAACCGCTTCGAACCGGTAGAAAGTCCTGCAAAACAAGTACAGTAGAAGCTCAATAGTAAAATTGCTCTGCATTCCTCCCATCACTCAGTGTAAAGCATCTCTCCCCTCACATCATCCACTAGGACTCTCCGTGATTTAGATAAATACTTGAAGCAAAAACCTTCTCTTCCAAGATTATTTACTTCTACCTCAAATAGTATGTTGCCTGTTATGAAAAAGACTCATCAAAAAAAAAAAAAGAGGGAATTCAGAAGAGAACAAAAGCTGTCATAGCACTCCAGAGAAGTCAGCACTGAAGAACAGTGTTTCTGAACAGACAGAATTCATCTCTATTGCTTCTGGTGCAATTCAACTCAGCTGGACCTTCAAAGTGCATGGGAAGATCCTTTTTTATAAGCAACTCTCATCCTACACCGTATTTTAGGACTAACACATAGCAACAGAAGAGATCCCTCTCATATCCAGTCTTATAAAGCCAGCAGCTTCTGACAGCAAATCAGGAGGATTAATGGTAGGGCTTAGTCCTATATTCAAGTGAGGAATATTTCTTTCTATGGTCTAAAAACTTGCAGCTCTAACACAAACTTCTTGCAGAAGTTTCCCCAGTTTGGAGCATGGAAAGGAAGGAGCTAAAGACTCCCAGAGTTCAATCCCAGCAATCAGAAAAGTTCTTCCGTTCAAGTAGAAAGTGAGGGACAGCACCTGACACAGCCCAGCTAAAGCACCAGATCCAGAGGATCATGACACTTCTCCTTCTCCAGCAAGGGCTCAGGGAAATGAGCTCTCTCCTTTCCCACAGGCAGAGCCTGATTTGAGGCAGGTCCCTTTGGAAAGAAGAGCTGTACCCTTATCCAGGAGCTCAGCATGCCTTTCCACACTGGCAACAGCCACAGAAGGTATTCATTCTCCATCACCTATGGACTTTCCCTCCCAAATCCCCTTGCTGTTGAGGTTTCTCATCCCATTTTGAGTCCAAATGATGTGGCACTAAAGGAAGAAAGCGCTTCATGTATATTATTTTTTAGAACTAAGTTCTGTCTCTAAAGAGTTTCTGTACTAATGCCCAAGGCCAACTTGGAAAAAATAGAAAATCAAACTAAAGACAAAGGACAAGAAGTAGGGTGGAGGTAGAAGAAATAACAAAACACAAAGCAAAACAAAAAGAAACACGAAACAGCCTAAGAACAGACATGTCAGTAACAGAGTTCTGATCTCAAATAGAGCTCCCAGGAACCCCATTTTCCTGATACCAGTTACACAATTCCAAGCTAATAAGTAAAGACAAGCATGAACTGTGCAGTCAAGTGAAAACACTGCTAAGTACTGTTTGCATTGGGAGTAGCATACTTAGGAAATTAGCTCTAAATATCTTGTTTCTGTTAAAAATGGTACAGAGCAACATATTCTAAAGGCCAAGTAATTGGTGACTTTAAAAGCACTGTTAAGTAATAATCCTTCCTTGGGTTGGATTAGGCAAAGAGCACAGGCTGTCCTCTAACCCTTCACACATCTGTGTCAAATCCTTTTGTTTTAAACTTTTGCCATGACTTAGCTATGACAGCAATTTTTTAAACTTTCAGCAAGTTCTAGATCTAATGTCAGGTTGGCAAAGAAAGTAGCAAACCTGGTTCTGCCCGCCTGGGAAGAGCAGTGTGTGGAGCCCCTGCACAGCCCTGCCCCACGTGCCGGCCGTGACCGCGGCGGGAGGGCGCAGTAAACGCTCAGCAGGGCAGAGCCGCCACCACAGCGATGGCTTTTGGACAAACACCAGCTCGGAGCCAAGGGCAGCTCCGAGGCACTTACTGCAGTGGCTTCGGGCCGGCCAGGAAGTGACTTATCCACAGCCTTGCCTGTCCCAGCCAGAGCTTGCTACAACAGACAGACAGGGAGACTGAAAGCAGACGGGAGCAAACCCCATCCAGCAGCACAAGGGGAACAGGGAGCACAGACAAGCAAAGCACAGCAAACAGGAGAAACAGCTTAAATGTATATTAGAGCTGACTCTTAAGTGGATTTTGGAGTTATTGAAAGGTGGTGAATTGAGAGCACTGAGGACAAAGAGGCAGAGCACGGGAAGCAGAGCACAAACTGCCCCAGCCTGCACTGCCACCGTGCCTGGCTCTGATCCCACCTGGAAGGGGAAACCACAATCCAGTCTGGGCAGCTCCTCTGCCAGCTGGTAAACTAAGGAGCAGCAACCACAGGGTTAAATTTCAGATGCAAATCCAGCCCCAGAACAGAAGCTGAAAGGTCCTCACATGGCAGCCACTGCTTTTTGTTCAGTGCAATTCTGAGCTGGAATTTCAAGTAACCTCATCATTCAGTTCTTGGCTTGGTACTTCAAACACATCACAGACTCTGAGACAGTGAGAAATTCCAAATTTAGTTCTTTGATACAGAACAAAGGAAGAAAATAGCAAGGACTATAAATAGGGACTATATTTGATGACACATTTAGAGAATCAGAAAGACTGAAGGAAGGAGGTTCTCTTATATGTGAAGGGAAGTTCATCTTCACAAGTCCCCCCGTGAACTGTACCTGAATAAATCCCTGACACAAAGGAGGAGGAGGAGGAGGAGGAGGAATACTAGTTTTGGAAGAGCTAAGAGATGTGCTAATGGGACTCCATAAGAGCTAAGAGGGAGGTGGCAGCAATACAACCAGGACATAAAGCATTCTATTTTCAAGAATCTTTATGTACAAAGGAAGCAAACAGAAAATACCTAGGCATATCCTTATCAAGAAAGAGCCTGTAAAAACATAGAAAGAGCTTCAGTTAGTGCAGCCAAAAGCAGAACAGAAAAGCAACAGCTGAGAGGAACAGAACATGTGGACTTCAAAAACAAAACAAAGCAAAAAAACCCCCACAGGAAGCAGAGAACAGTCTGCAGACAATGAGCAAACATAAGACATATCCCTCACCAGGGCCTCAATCCCACTCCACCACTGCCATGCACTCATCCCACAACCAGAGCCTTGGTATTTTGGGAAGAAACAGCCAACAGCTTCAAGACACTCATCCTTCACCCAAGTGACCCACTTTACAGGAAGCTATTGAGCTATGTGGGAATGTATTGAAACTGCCAGAGAACAGAAAGCACAGGGCTTTCCAGCTGCAAATCCAGGTGTGTCAGACTGCAAACCAGCACAGCCTCTCTGTGTTCCAGTTACGCTGATCCATTAATTCAGATACAGGAAAACACCCACTTGACAGTGGGAGACACAGAGGAACTGCCTCAGGGGGTCCCAACTCCAGCTGCAGCAGAGGTGGCCCCAAACCCCCTCCCCTCTGGGAACACTCCAGAGCTCCACTCCAGAGCTATCCCTGCTGGGCACCAGCTGAGGGCTGAGCAGGGGGAGGCTGTGCCCAGCCCCACGCTCTGCCTCTCTCCCCTCTGTGCAGTGGGAGCTTTACCCCAGCGAGGGACACAGAGAGCACAAAGCCCTGAGCCAGGGCCCTGCTGCTGCCCAGGAACAGGAGTCAGTTTGTGATACACCTGTAGAAATCCACAAATTATAAATTTACAAAGCATGGCTCTTGCTGCAATTGTCACATGCTTGTTCCAGGAAAGATACAGGTATTTCTCCCAAAAGTATCCTTGTCCTTCAGTGCTGTATTCCAGCACCAAACCCTGATGTGAGCTCAAACGTTCTGGGTTAAATCCTGAGACTCCCTTAAGTTGCTCCTTTCCATCCTCCCTTTTATGGTCCTTACATATGGAAAGCAATTCAGATGCATCACCCACAGATCCTTCACACAGATCAACAGACTTCAGCATCAGCAAGAAATTATGGTGGTGTTCATTCTTCATCTGCCTGTCCTGTGTCCATGGAATTCTACAGTTAATAACTAGCCACATTCCCAGCTTTCCACACATCCCGCCAATACCTCCAAGGTCAAATAAATTTCAGGTTCCTGCTAGAGTGCTGCCTTCATTCACTTACCTGTTGGAGCTGTGAGAGGATTTCAGGTATTTTGCAGAGATAATATTCAAAGACAGAATGGCATCCACAGCAGCTTCATCTACCTCTGCTTTATTTCTTATACGCCCTGAAAAGGGGAGGGGGGAATCAATTAGAACTTAACCTGCAACACAAAGGGAATTTGTTCTCCCAAATATCATTTCAGACTAACAAGCAGCTCTAAGTGGAAGTTGCAAAACTTAAGTTTTTCGTCTGGGTCTTTTTCAAAATCCTCTCACAAGCAATGCTCATAAAATGATAGAATCTGACATGAAGAGATATTACCATTAATAGTTTTATTTCCTTACAGAGTAAGATGCAAGAAAACTTTACTCACCAACAACCAGCTCTCTCACATCTTTCCAGTGCAACTCACTGCCCTTCTCATGGATAATGGTGACTGTGATTCTCCGCTGGATCCCCTGGGAGAGTTCCAAAAAAACCACTGGTCAGGTATTCACACACACACTCCCCAACTGCTCTGCACTTATATTGCCAAAGTGAAGAAATCAGATCAGGAACAGCAACATCCTGGGGGCCAACCACACTCTCCTTGTAGCCCAAAGCCACCAGACAGTACAGACTGAGAGACGACTGACCCTAGAGCTGTCACTGCACAGCTGGCTGGGAAAGGAGCACAGGAGGGATGCAAACCCCAGCCATCAGCATGCTGTGCCCCTGCAGAGATGAAACCTGCTGCTGCACAGCTTTCTTCAGTACCTGGTGGAGCAGGAAGGTCCCCTGGCAGGGCAGGCCCCCGGTGTGATCCACAATGGCAGGGATGTACCTGTGTGAGACAGTGGGATCAACGGGGGCACAGATGGACCAGCACAGCAGCCCCTGCTGCCAACAGTTACCTCTCCATAGGGCATCTGCAGACAGAGTGTTTCTTTCTGCCTACTCTCAGACTCCACAGGGCTCCTGATGGCACTACAGGAGCAGTGAAATATAGGAATATTGTCTACTGTACTTGAGTACTTCTGAAAAACTCTGTGGAACTAAAGAACCCAAAGACCTATCGGGATAACCTTCTTTGTATCAGAGATGAACATAAACCAGGACCTGCTCAATGACTTCTAGAGCATAAAGTCTCTGGTGACCTAAGGAATCAAAACTCATGGTCCACACAGGGTATGTTTTCCAGTGCCTGTTCTGCTGGTGTGCATGAACTTCTCAGTGGAAAGACCACTGAAGTGTGAAAAAGTGTCATTATATCTCTTCAGACCTTTCCAATGAGGGTGGAAGCATGTCATTCTGTGTCCTTGCTCCTTTCCAATGGGGACTAATGCCAGCAGCATTTATACCCCATCACTACAAACCACACAGGTCTCCACCCAATGGCAACTGCTGAACATCCACCTGGTCTGAACAGAACTAAGTGAAAAAAACCCCCCAACGCCCCCCTAAGCCCCTGTTATTGAAACATGAAATATTAATGCAGGACTTACTCCCCTGTCGGTTCCAATTCACTGATCTCAAACCACACCAGGAGGTCATATTTGCTCACACTCTGGCCCAGGCTGGGCTTGCTCATAGTGTTCAGCTTTGTAGCTGGCACTTAAAGACAGAAAAAAGAGAAGGAAGGAAAAAAAGAGTGGTTTACAAAGACTGAACATGCAAAGCTTACTAAGGGTTCAGGGGCACGTGCCCTTTCAGTGGTCCTACATATTGTAGGTACATATGCAGAGCTTTCTCCATGAAAATGATGGTGCCTACGGCATTCCTAATTTCTCAAAGGGTTGGTTTTTAGATCTCGGTTACCAGAATAAAAAAAGGTTAAATAACGAAACAAAGTGTATGCAAAGAGCTTCTCTACATCCACAGTGGAGAAGATTCCTCAAAGGTGCACTGGTTACTTTATGGCTTCACATTCTGTGGTTTAGAATTGCTCAGGCCTGTTCATGTGCAGCATTACTTACTCAAAAAGTACATTTTCCCTTCCCCACACAAGAGGAAAAATATAGAACTTAGAACTTCAGTCTCCACTTCTTCATGTCACAAACTGCCAGACTCCTGCACACTGAGGTAAGATATTGTACAGGTAAAAAGGCTGAACAAGAATTATTGCAGAGACTTAATCCTGCCCAAGTATGTTTCTGAGCTCCTTATCTCAGTATTAGTGATTATTACTGGCCAGATCCTCTCTAATTCCTTTCATACAAATGTAGGGATAAACCAGGATAAAAACATAATGGGATAACTGAAATTGTGGAAATAACCTGACACTCCCTGACACATACTCACATCACACCTTTCAGTTACCATTACATGACTGCTCTTACCTGTTCACCCATTCCATTTTTGCAAATGGGAACATCTAAAAGCTCAGTTCCTCTGTACTCTGACAGCGATTTTTGTATCTCTGTTATTGCTTTTCCACTTTTTCTCCTTTCACATACTAACCCCATTGTTTTTATTAGGCCAAATAATTATTCTCCCTTCTAGCCTCTCCAACCCCCTTCTTCCCTTGCTCAGGTGTTCCTCAGGTTCTCCCACCTCCACACCTCTGTGTATCCTTCAACATCCACCGTGACTAAACTTCCCAAGAACTGCAAGGGCACAGCAGTCCCCGGGTAAGAAAAGGTCCTTCCCTGTGTGCCTGGGTGGCCTCAAATTCGGTGTGTTCCCTGGGCAAGGCAGCAGGACCCTCGGAGGGGCAGAGTGCTCAGGGATCAGCTCCACCCTGGGAGGCAGCAGGGCTGAGGCCCATCACTGACTCCTCCCACTCATTTCTCAGGGTCGTAGCCCTGCTGTACCCATCACAGCTGCAGTTGCACATGAACTCTTTCCAGGGCACCCAACACTGCTGACAGCAGAGGAACACCAAACACTCAAGTCACTCCAGTTTGTTGCTGAGCAGAGAAACTCAAAAGCATCAGAAAACAACAGAAAGGCACATTTAACTAAACATGAAAGCTGGTTCCAGACATTCTCACAGACTTGCTCTGGCACAAGTTAATAACCAGCATGCCTCTTTTCTTGTTTTTAATAGTGGCAGTGAGGAACAGCACTGTTAGTGGCCGAAAAGGAAGGTGAGCAAAAAGCAAAGCTATCTAGAACACAGCACTACCTCTACCACTGGCTGTGTTTTCATTGCCATCTCTCATCCCAGGACCACAAAACTATATGCAGAACACAGAATAAAACCAGAGGCCCAGGAGGTTTCAGGGAATAGATGCAGTGCCACAGAAAAATCTGAGACTCCCAGCACACTGGAGTCTATATGGTTCTCTCTAAAACAGTCCTGAACTTCAGCACAGCATCATCCTTCCATGACCACAACCATGGCAGCTTCTAGTCCTAAGGACACTACATGATAAAGGGATCTGAAGCACGTTTTGGAACTACTTCTACATCTACCACAGATCAAGTTTGGCTACTAACCATCTCGTTTGGGAGCCCGCTCACTCTGACAACTGGGGACAGGCAGAAAGAGAAAAGGTGGCAGCTGGTCAGCTCCATCCTGGAAAGCAGCCACAGCAGAGGAGGCCAGAACGGTGGCATGCTCGGAGAGCGTGTTCAGCACATGCACGTTCACATAGCCAGACATAAGGTACCTAATCAACTCAATTTTCCTCTCATGGTCTGCAGAGGCAATGGAACACACACAGAGAAACAAGGATGGTGGAAATATGCAGGTGAGAGAAACACAGAGAAGGAGGAAATTAAAAGGTGAAGTGGTAAAAAAAAGCACAGTAGAGTTCAGCATGCATTATTCAAATTAGGCAGAGGGAACCAAGGACTGTGTCAACAAGACTGACTCACTACATGAGAATGTGAGAGAGCAAAAACATGAAGTGGTTAATGAACAGGCACATTTCCAGTCAAGTGCTCAGTAAGCACAGAAAGATCCATAGCCAGATCTCATGGAATACGGGCAACACCTCAGGAATGGAATTCTACCCTTAAGGAACCAAGCAGCACTTCCTGCAGAGGAGGCTGAAAAGAAATAAAAGCCATACAAAGCAAGAGAGCCAAAGGCAGCTCCAAAGCCCTTCACAACACTCACTCCATGACACCCCTGGGTGTCCTGGATACCTCAGGAACACCCTACAGCCTCTGTTTGCAGGAGCAGAGCTGTGATGTACAGAACTAGAGGGCTGTGCTCACCTGGCTTGGACAGTGGCATAGGGGGAGGAAAGAATCTTCTGGAAGGCTGTGGAGGGCTACAGAGGGATAAAAAGAGTTATCAGCACAGCTAAACATAAAAACCGTTTCATTTAAACACACACACCCCTGCATTTTTGTATATACACACCCCTTTTTGTCTCTAAAAATATCCTCACAATTCTATGAAGACAGTTGAGTATCACCTGTGAGGAAAAACAGGGGACCCAGCACACTTCTCAGACTAACAAGTGACCATTAGTCTAAACCAATCCTAGCTGTCAGTACAATATTCCACCACCACAATGTGCTTAGGGGGGATGCAGATGGGTTGGCAGAACAGTTTTCCGTATCTGAGCTGGTAGAGCAGTTCCATCAATTACCACACTGGGTCTCTCTCCCTCACTCTTACCTCCACCAGGAATTCTGCGTGTGAAGGTGGGGGTGTGCAATTTCAGGAGCATGGAAAGCTGCAGAGCTAACCTGGGCATGATCCCAAACTGCCTTTGTGCCAGAACAGTGAGCAATACCTGTTGAGATCCTGTCCTTGCAGGTGGAGAGGATGCTGCTGATAATGCCCAAAGACTTCAAAGACAATAGGCTTGGTTTTGATGTACTCCACAAAGGATTCTGTCACTTCCACGGCAATCTGTGAGGCAAAGTGAAGAAAGAAAATGAGACACTCAGAAAGGAAGTATTTCCCATACCATTTAGTGTCACTCACAGTAAAAGCAACTGCATTCCTTTTTGATTTAGGCATTAATTCTACTCTCTGACAAAGGAGAAAATGAAAGCCTCAGTATCAGGCATTTCAAATGGGAGAAGAGGAGGTTGCATGGAATCAGAGTTTACACGGTTCATAGAAATAGATACATTCAGTTCATCTGAGATCATGTGTGTTCACACATATATTTAATTTCCTGAGCTCCAGACTGTTTTCATTCCTTTCCTGGAAAGGAAACAGAGATTTCAATGGCAGGATGTAGAGGTGAAACAGGAGAGTTAAATCTGCCACACAGAGTCGTTCTGCATTTTGTTTTCCACTGGGCATTAAATCATTCACCTGAGCTCTCCTCTTACTGTCTACTCTTACTAACTCCCCTTGCCTTGAGGGGTGCACAGCCCTCCACAGTGACTGTCCATGCCACACTTTACTCACATTCTGAACGTGGTAAAAGCCCAGGGGAGTCCCTCGGCCGTTGTTTTTCAGAGGTTCTGTTGAGAAAGCCTCATCATGCCGGTGCAAAAAGCTTTGAAAGAAGAGAAAACCAACCGAGAATCAGCAACCACAAATGGTTTTGTGAAGATTGCTGTGCTCTGAACCCAACCCTGAAAGGAAACCCTAAAACAAGTTTATTGTGGCGGAACTTTACAGGGAGCTGAGGGATGGCCTAAAGCTAAGAATACCCTAGTCTTGCAGAACCACAGTTCCTGTACTTGTTTTATGTCTCTATTATTCCCATTTTTAATCTCTTTCTTAAGAACCTAAGCCAAAGAACACTTTTACTCGAGAGCTACTGATTTACTCCAGGGTCATGCAGCTTTCATTCCAACTGAGCTTATGTACCATCTAGTACTGAACTTTTCACATTAGAAACTTAAAACCTTAAGATATCTACAAACCAGTAATTTTTGAGTCCACTTTGATTTCTAATTCCTTTCTGCACAATGTTATTCCTCAACACCTGCTGACACACAGCAGGGACCAGGGACTCCAGTAACTCACAGGGGGCTTTTCTCTCCTGTGGAAAGCTCTCCATCAGCCCCTCCACTGCCCACTGTTCTGTGCTCTGTCAAACCACTACCTGCCTAATGAAAGGAAGGAGGACTCTTACTTGAACTGGCAGAAGATGTCAGCGTACTCGGGCAGGATCCCGCTGGCCTGCAGCACGGTCACGCGGAAGGTGAACACACTGCCCAGCTTCAGGTGGCCCCCCACCTCCTCAGTGAACCCTTCCAGAGTCATCTTCCCATCCAAAGTGGCTGACTTCAAGTCTTAGGGAGACACAAACATCCCACATGAATTCACTTTGTTCTTTTTTTTTTATTTCATTTCCTTTCTTCAAATATTTCTTCAGAAACAGTTGAGCACCATCACATTTTCTTCCTTTTGAACCCAAATTATTTGCTGATAATCAAAAGATCCAAACACCTGTGCTGTGTTTTGCAGCACAGTACTTCGAATGAGTAATTCCAGGATCCCTCATATGCAGCCCACAGGTTAGACCTCTCCCCAGCTATCATATTTCTGAAGGATACTCAGACTCCCTTTGTGTCACTGACTCAAAGTGCCCCAGATTTCCCATAACTTCTCCAAAACTACTGCATATTTCTTGCTTACCCAGCTCATTGATTCTGTTGATCTCCTCTGGAGGAGTGGTAACCTCTGAATTCTGTCCCTGCCCTTCCACAATTCTTAATTCCTCCAGTGACAGCCCAGACCGAGTCATGGCAACTGAAGAAAAATCACTCTGAAAAATTAAATTAAGTGGCTTTTAACAAACTCCTGCAGTTTCTGGGTGTGCCACCCCCTTCCTCCCCTACAATACAGACTCCTTACTTAGAAGCACAAGTTACTACCCTCAAAGACACCAACTCAATTTTAAGACTTCTCACCTTATCAAAGTACTCGTTGTCGAAGGAGATTTTAGCTG
The DNA here is from genome assembly GCA_035583155.1 of Acropternis orthonyx. NCBI lineage: Eukaryota > Metazoa > Chordata > Aves > Passeriformes > Rhinocryptidae > Acropternis > Acropternis orthonyx. The sequence goes on along the minus strand of JAWWEU010000055.1, from coordinate 6,841,967 downwards.
TGCCAGACTGCCGGATACCAGATCCGTAATCCGGGGCTTCTTCATCAGCTAACAAAACAGGGGGGAAAAAGATCAAGAAGTGATGAGGAGCAAAGGGAAAACCCCTCAGAGTTATTGAAATGGAAATTCTTATTACAATGGAAATCAGGCCAGAAAGTAGAAGAGTTTTCCAATAACAGGATGGAGTAAGTGATAGAAAAAATTGTGTCTGAAATCTCCCCACCATCAGCTCAAGTGTGGGAAAACAACATGACAGGCTATAAGCTTCATTATGAATATATTTAACTTGAGAGAATTTTAAATTAAAAACAACTTTAGCACTCATTTTGGTTATTTATTTACTTCTGATGATTACCCTGAGGTAAATTAACATGGATTAGAGCTGCCACCTGAAGTTCTGCAGCCACGAGCTCAGCAGCAGCAGCAAGCAGAGCTCCCCCTGCTCCTCCTCTCCATGGACAGCAACAACAGCGCCCAGTGAAACACCAGGGATTCCTTCCACAGGAAAGGCATGTTTGCAGGAGCAATCCCAAGATTCAGAAAGTGTCCCAAAGCTTTGCTTAGGGACCAAACGATGCCCTGGCCCTTTTTCAAGGGATGTCCCCAGCTCAATGTCTATTAGCCACGGTGTATTCAATTTATTTGGATGGATAAATGAAGTATTTATTTGGAAATATTCAGTCAATGCTAAGGAGACCAAACCGAACTAGAAATGAGAATTTTGTGCACATTAAAACAGACTTTAATTCGCTTGCTTTAATCCCTGCCAGAGCGATCCTTATACATCTTCAGCCTGAGATTTCATTATAGGTTCCCATGGAGAGTGAAGCTTCCAGGGATACCCTTCCTAAACAAGAAAGAACTGCTGGCAGTCGGCCACTGCTGGGAAGGACAAACCCTGGGAAGGGTGTGTGCTCTCAGCAGCACGGACGGGGCATGGCTGGCTACCAACGAGCCCAGCTCACACCGACCAAGTGTGAAATACCAGCAACGCACTGAACTGCAGGTCACCTCCAGCACACACAGAGCACAGTTTCCATCCCACACACCCACCCCTCTGCTCTGAAACGTTGGGAGTTCTTGGGGAATAAACAGTGTGTCAAAGCAGCTTCTAAGTGTAAATGTTTTTACAGAGGCAATGAAAGGGAAAACTGCTGCTGATTTCTGTTTGTAGCACACTGGAAACTGTCACTTCAGCAGCTTCCTCCCATGCTCTTGTCAGGCACTGGAGAAGCACATCTGAGAGCAGAACTGAAAGGGATAGTTTGAGCACAGCAAAAACTTGGTGCATGGAACTTCACTGCCAGTCACCACAGCTACCAAACTGCCGTGTGCCCTTGTCCTCTATTTATCCTGGGTGCTGGAGAGAAGACTCTGTTTTATTTTCAGTTTTCAGTCTCACTGACACTCCTTAGCTCTTTAACTGTCCTAAAAAGCAGTGTTGCATTAGTTGTCAGGTGTAAACTTCAGTGGTCAAGCCCATGCTGGCCAGCAGCATTATTCCAGTGTTTATTCAGGACACAACAAACGGAACCATTTCAAAAGCAAGTTACCAACAGAGAGCAAGAGTTCTTTGCCACGCAGAAACTCCGAGTACAAGAGGTTTGCTGTGCTTGGCTGCTTCCCAAGGCCGCAGCCGCTCCCGGAGCCGCCGCGGGGAGCCCTGGGTGCCTCACCTGCAATGGCCTGCACCGCCACGCGCAGGAAGCCGCGCACCTCTCCCTTCTCGCTCACCACGGCCACCCTGTGGATCAGGGGCACGGGGTACAGCAGGTTGCTCAGGTACACGAAGGCCCTGGGAAGGGAGGGAGGGAAACACAACAGGGGTCAGGCAAGGATGCACATGGGAGGCTGCAGAGCGCGCTCGGCTCCAGGACATGCCGCCCTCCAGGCACTGCCCTGCATCCATCCTGCCCACACGGGGCCCTCCAGGCACTGCCCTCCATCCATCCTGCCCACACGGG
>JAWWEU010000055.1:6744449-6839903 GCA_035583155.1 Acropternis orthonyx | reverse complement strand
CATCCATCCTGCCCACACGGGGCCCTCCAGGCACTGCCCTCCATCCATCCTGCCCACACGGGCACGGGCAGCCCCTGTGCCTGCCACAGCTCATGCACACACAGGGCTCACACCGCTGAGTTACACACACATGGAACACACAGGCTTAGGTGATGGCTGAATGGAAGGTAACGGGAGATGCACCACAGTTGGGAATGGAGCTGTTAACAGGATGGCAGAATCTATGGGGGAACTCCTGATTGTAAAGGATTATATATTGTATTATATATATATCACATGTACATATACATATGTATTATATATTGTATTATATATGTACTATATATTGTATTATAAAGAATTTTCCACCCCCTGAGGTGGTTTGAAATGATAAATTAAAAGGTAATTAATCTACTGTGCTCACACAGCCTCAGATTTCTACTGAATATATAAAAGTACTCTTTCAAAACCAGATTGACTGAATGCTTTCTCTCTTCTACATTCCTTTGGTAACACTGTATGCAGAATGATCAGAATCCCCCAATAAACCCTAAGTCATCACTCAGGTTTCTTGGAAGAGTCACTGAGTGCACAGGCAGTGGAAGACTGTCGGTCCTCACACCGAATCTCTTCAGGAGCATTGCATTTCTTTCTTTTAGAAGCAAGCCAAACCAAATCCCAAACCAGCACAGCAGTACCCCGGAGCAGCCATGTAGGAATTCCACTTTACAAAGGAAGAGCAGCATTTGGGCCCAGCAGTGGATGATCCTGCCATACAGTAACTTTAAATTCTGTGGGGGCAGGGTCTATTTTGGAACAGGGAGTTAACCAGTTTAATTGTATAGGTTTTAACTGACAGTCAGACTGATGTTATTTTATGTTTCTGCAATGAATTGCAGAAGTTTTTTCAGTGTCACATTTCAGCGGGATTAGCTTGAGCAAAACCTTAAGTGTTGAGAAGCCTAGGTCAGGTACAGAACAGCTCTCAACAGGGGGAAATGAAGGGCTTCATTTATTAAGTGGCCTGGTTCACAGTTCAGAAAAGTACTGAGATGCACAAAAGTTTAACCAATAGTTTCACCAGTCATTAAATTGGAAGTGACTAATTATGTAATTTAAATCAATTTATGCACGTTAGATTATACTAGGCAACAGTAATTTTTTCAACTAATTTCCTTCTTGCAGTTCTTTCTATTAGTCTTTAGTTTCGCATATAATTAACTCCTCTAGTTTATAACTGTTATTGCTTAACATTCCCAGGACAAAGGGGAGTGCTGCTCCCTGGGTTCACATGCCCATCCCCAGGATGAATGGATTCTCATGGAATGACAAGGTGGTCAAACAGGTATCAGTTGTAAACCAAAGACACAGAAATAATGCTACTAAAAAACAAGGTGATGACAAAATGCAACAGAGAAGAGAATGATTAATAAGGCAAAAGAAAAAAACCAAAGAAAACCATACAACAAGAAAACCAACTGCAACGTAACGCTCCACTGAGATTAGGATTTTATTCCTTTTCAGTCTGCTCCAAAGTGAGGTGAGCACTGACACAGCAGGGGAAGGGAGAAGAGACTAAATTTAAAGTAGCGAAATGAGAAATTTCATTTAATTTTTTTTTTCTTTAAAATAACATTTTCATTTTTAGCTTTGAAATTTCAGGTGATGCTCATCTGAGAGAGCAGCATCAAACCATACAAGAAAACAGCCCCTCCCCCTGGAACTGCTCACTGGGACTGGCTCAGGGATGGAGTTCAGGAAGGTGGGTGGTTATATGCTCAACACAACAAACACACCCTGTTTGAAACCCACATTTCAAGCCAGGGAGAACAGACATTCCCCAGAGAAAGGAATCCAAAGAGCCTTGCATTGATGTGCACAGTCAGAGGGAGCTCACCAGCTCCAAGAGTCAGGCACTGCACAGGCCTTCCCACTGCAAAGCCAGACTAATGGAAAGGGAAAGCACTACCTGCATGGAAAACAAAGCCACGTTTGTTTGCATGGCACAAGTTCTGAACCTGCTGCTCACCATGAGACAGCCAAAGCACTGCGCTGGAGGAACAGCTACAGCACGACCATCCCAAGGTAAAAAAGCCTATTTCTCCTCTTCCCTGAGCTCCTCCCATCCAGGCACTCAGCTCACTGGAGCATTTGAACACAATGCAAAAAGGATGCACGCCCTGCTTGTTGATGAAAATGCCGGCTCTCTGCCGTGGAGGGAGAGCAGACTGCAAGGGGCTGCAGCAAAGCAGGGCTGGCTCCCAGCCACGCTGCCCCCACAGCTGCTCCAGCTGCTGCACCACGGGGCGGTGCAGGCCAGGAGTGGCTGACATCCTACGCTGCTCCTCCTCCTCTTCCCACAGCCAGGAGAATTCCCACTCCCCAGACATCCCCTAAGTGTCCCCCTGCACCTTAGCCCAGCAGACTGAAAGAGGGGAGCTGGATTAGCAGAAAGATTGGTGAGGTAGAATGGCATACTCACAACAGAACTAGAAATTAAATTTAACAAACACAATTTCTAAAAGAACCAAAACGAAAACAACAGAACTCAGAATGATGGTGGATATTTTGAAAATAAACACATCAAGATTTAAATAAAATATCCCATAGTCCTCTCCCACCTCCCTTAAAAACAGAGCAAATGCTTCATGTCACACCATAAATAGAATCAGCCTTAAAGACAGCCCAGCATGCCAGAAGAGATGGCTAAAGGGACCAGCTCTTTTTTTTCCTTTTCTTTAAAAGTTACAAATAAAAGACAGTCATAGCACAGAAAGAGGGAAAAAAACCAAACTGTGATGGCCAAGGAGTTGGGGAACTACATGATCCATTTCTCCTCGTCTCCTTCATGACCTTGTTATTGCTGATGAACCCCCCAAAAATATTAAAACTTATTTGTCCTACACATTCTACATGTGGACCAGTACAAGTGATAAGGAAGTTTGGTTTTGTTATGAACTGAACACTACCTTGTGCTCAAGACAAGACCTGTGCAGATGGACATACCCTTGGTACTTGTCAGTCACTGTTCAAAAGCAGAATTCTCATGCTGAAAGACATTGAGGACTCAAAACAGTTCCTATTCAGTGGTGCTGGACAGTCTAATAACAGCTTTCTGCTGACAGAATGGGCAAAATGGAAGATAAAACAGGAAAAGAAATAAAATAGAAGCCAGCAACTGGGAAAAAGTCACTCAGCTCTCTGCCCAGGTGACACAGACTCAGTTTCACTCCTGAGTACAATTCCCAGCTCAGCCTGTGCAGCTCAGGCCAGTGCCCAAAACTGCTGCAGCTCCATGTGCCTCTCCACAGGGCAGAGTTTTTACAATTCCCTGTAAAACATGGAATGGGAAGCAACTTGTGTGACTGCCAGGAAGCACAACTGTTCTCATTCTGCACTGGATTTGCTCAGCTTGGGCTGTGCTTCCTGAGGAGTTTGTGAAATGAGCATGAACAGCCCAACTCTTTGCCAAGCTCTGAAGGAGCTGCAGGGGCACAGGCTGTGGGTGCCAGGGCAGGGACAGGCAGCAGCCTGGGCTCTGAGGAGCTGCCAGCCACCCCCAGACAGCTCAGATGCCATTCCCAAAGGGACTCCCACCCTGAGTCAGATTAACCTGAAAGAATTAAGTTTGAATAAAACAGGCATTGCATGTAGGGGCACAAATTCAGAGAGCACACAGGGCTAATGCAACTTCTTGCAACTTTTGCTTTCAAAACTACATCAAAGAAGCTCCAGAGCTCACTCCAGACAAAGACTGAGGTTTGACAACAGAGCTACACTGACCTAAAAGCTTGATAAAGACCAGCAAACTCAATCTCTCCTTTTCACTAACAACGCAACCAAGTTTCTTGCATTTGAGGAAACTCCATAAAGACCCCACCTTTCTGACCATGAAGTCTTTTCTGCTCACAGAGAAGGACAAAGCCAAGCTCTGGTCCCTTCTCCTTTGTTCCTCCCTTCCACTGGCCATGGAGCCTTTTCTCTGTGCCACACCTGTGGCAAACACATCCCTTCCTCCTTCAACCAGGACTTGGCTCTCAGGGTAAGGAAGGAGGCACAAAAGCATCTCTGGGAGAGTGGGAAGCAGCAGAGAGGGGAGCCAAGCCACTAAATAAAACCATTTCTGTTCCTTGTAATGAGAAACATGTTTTAGCAAGACTATTAATGAAGAAACAGTGCAAAGTGCTCCATTTTTTAATGCAGCCTGCTCTTCTGGGGGTCTGCACCAGGCTGAGGTCTTATAATGCCCTCATTGTTTCTAGACTGGCAAACTGGATAATATCCTGAAATACATGAAGCAAACTTGCTCCAGACAAGCAAGCACAGTTGCCTGGGGAAAGTGCTGCTAAACGCTCCCAGCCAGTGAATTTCAGTGATGATGACCCTTCCCTGGTTAATACTGGCTACAGAGAGTGAAACAATCTGAGAAGCCAAATCATCTCAGAGAATGCTCTTTTCCTCATCCAGGAAGGACCATTCTTCTTTCTCCTCATGCCATCTTTTCTCTTCATACGCAGAGGATGTTAAATGAGTTTTCAAAAAATCCGGGTTTACTGGATTGGACTTAAAGACTTTCCACCACACTCAGATTCTCTTCTGTAGGAGAAAATTCCATACTACAATTCCACCTTAGTGATCCTGCAGTGGCTAAGTAGAGAATGCTGTAAATCATGTTTAAATCCTGCACACAAGCAAACCCACATTCATCCTACGTTGCGACAGTTCCCTGGAAATAGATTTACTCACACTGTCGCATCTAAGGGTTATTTGTTCAGTTATCACTTAGGTCTTCATGGGACACGGAATTTAAAACTTGTGATGTGGGAACTGGATGACATGACATGGGAATTTAGAATGTAACGTTGACCCACACTCATTCTCTGGCAATCCCAATTTATGGATAAGGACATTTTGGCTAGACTGACAGTCTGTGTAGCACAAGGCAAAGCCATTGCAGTGTACAGCAAGAGCTGGTCCCTTTTGGCCATTCTCACAGGAACCTCACCAACCTTCCCACTAAAATGAACCAGGGGGATCGGTCGTAAAACGGGTCGCGCCCATCATTGAAGAGGTCTGATCCCTCCTCGGTTCCAACGTCGGAGCCAGTGTCATCCACAAAGGCCTCATCATCAAAGTCCTCCATCTCATCCTGCTGCTCATCAGCCAGTTCAGTGATGTCGGAGTCGGCCGTGGAGAAAGTGGGGGAGGGCGTGCGGTCGGCAAGGCGCTCGTTCACGCAGCCATGGAATATGGGGGAGCTGGAAGCAGCACGGACACCGCCCGGCAGCGCGAGGGGAAAGAAGAATGTTCATTTAACAGCTGTTGGTTGCCACCAGCACAGAGACCACCTGAGCAACAAGCAAAGGCTTCAAACCACCTGCACTGCAACGGAACGTGAGGGCAGGGGTCACCAACAGGGTCGGGGAAAAGCGTGTCCTTGAACGGAGCAGGGAGCAAATGGAAAAGGAATATCAACACACAGATCTGGAGAGCACAGCCAATTAAAAGAGCTACAGTTCTAATTTCCAACACAGCAGTTCTGTAAATAAAAACATTGTAAAGGTGCAGCCACCATGAGGAAATTAAAGAATCCCATCAGATACTTCCTTGGGGAATGAGCAAACCATTTGAACCACACGTGAGTGAGACCATGGGCCACTTTCCCAGTGTTACTCAAATTCTCACAGCTCTGCTCCAGTGACTTTGGACAGAACTAAGCTGGCTACGCTCTTTTAAATAACCCTGTAACTTACTAAGGGTTCACTCAAACCAGAATCTGCCCATTTACACCAGCACTGGCAACATCCCAAAGAGCACTTTCTACTCTTCTCTGTACTTTAGCCTACCAGAAAGCCCTGAAGGCCAAGACACGCAGCTGACACAGAGGCCATACAGTTTGTCACCAGGTCACCAGTCAGAGCTCAGGCAGCACTGCCAGGAGCCCCCAGTGCCACAGCAGAGAGGGTGCCACATACCTGCCCACGAGCTTGAACCAGTGGAAGCGGTCATAGAAGGGGTCGCTGCCCGTCATGGTGCCCTCCCCCTCATCTTGGGTGCTGGATGCCATCTCCCCGGCCCTGTCGTACATCTCACGCATCAGCTCCAGCCTCTGCCTGCAAGGAGCAAAGCAGCAAGAGAAAACTTCAGGGAGAACAGGAGAGAACGAGCACAGAACACAGAGTGAGGTGACACTGACTCCACCTGCACCAAAGCACCCCGGGGAACAGAGGAGGCTGCAGCCCAGGGTGGTGCTGCTCTCATTCGGAGCTGTTACGGATTTGGGGAGACACTTTGCAGGCTAAGCCCTCTAAGCTGGTATTTAAGACACCCCACAGTGCCTAGAAAGTTGGCATTTGGGAGGATACTGAGGAAAATAAGAACAACGGAGAAGGAACAGCAAGAGGGGAAATTTTTCAGTGAAGTTCCTTGCACAGAAGGAATTTATGTGTCCAGCAATATTTACATACTTGAGTTTTTCTAAGGACCAGTAATGTGTTGCTCCATTCTTCAGATCCTGGACTTCCACAGCCACCACAGTCCGAGGGAAAGGCCTGTTGTCCCGGCTCTTCTCCAGCTCAGTGGGCAGGAGCTCCGGAGGCAGAGGGGAGTAGAGGGTGTCTGTCAGCAGGACAAACTGAAACTGCACCTGCATGGAAAAAGAAGCACTACCTTAACCCTGAGAAGTCAGATATTGTCACTAAAAAGGGGACAGACACCCAATACAAGGTCACATATGAAGCCAGTTGGACTTGCAACTCTGTGAGCAGATTCAGGGGGAGTTTGTGCCACTTTTTTTGTCTCAGAATAGCATAAATCATATTTTTCAGCTGAGGACACGTATCTTGCCTTTATTATCACAGCTAGCAGAGGTTGGGAAAACTATAGACCCAGCTCATCCTGCAGCACCCACTGCTCTTGGAAAGGGGAATGAGCACGGGAAGGTAAAAGCAAAAAGGGGAGATGTTTTTGTGGCACTGACAGGAACAGTGAAAGGGAAAGGAGGGAGAGGAGAACCCGTCAGCCAGACGTGGCATGGCATGTTCTCCCAGCCACAAGTCTGAACCAGAGACTCACCACTTTTTTTAACCCTTTGAAAGCCCAAATTAATAAGCAAGAGACACAACTTTACAGAGCACAAGGAACTCGGAGCATTTGAAGCAGGATTATACAACCAAAACCGATGAGTCAGAAAATTCAAACAGCTGCTCTGCATGTCCCTACCTTTTTCTTTAACTCCACACTGATTGCATTGGCTTCTTTCAGATACACTGCATTTCCCCAGAGCTGGTCCCTCAGGGAAGTGAACTGGTGGAATTTCCACTTCCTGAAAGCCCACTGGGCGAGCTCGTACTCGTGGCGTGTCCAGGGCACTGGGAAGAGCAGAGCAACAGAGACATAAAACACTGGGGCTTCTTCTCAAGCCCATCACATGCACTATCTAATGCTCCTGCTGACTGGGGCATCAAGTTCTCAACACCTTTTCTGGGAGAACAGAGAACAAAACCTACATTTTCATTATTCAGTGAGGAAAAACTGGACTCAAACTCCCTCAACATTAGCAGTGGAGATCAGTGATCAAGTAAAGGAGGTTTGGAACAGAGGAAACAAAATGAATTGTACCGCTCGCTATTATTTTAAGTAATTTAACAATTATTAAAGCCAAATTCCAAAACAGTGGAATGAAAGCAACCATTATGTGAATAATAAACTATCTACTGTCCAGAAGTGGAGTTACACAGACATGTCACAGCATGCTAAGAATTCCTACCAAGGAGGAAAAAGAAACTTTCAAAATCAAAACAAGGAAACAAAGGCAATAGTGTTATTTTGGTGTCAGACACGTGAGTTCTGTTAGTGTCGAGGAGAGCGAGATTCCTTCAAATTCAAGCTTGAGGTTAAACTGATCCAGTTTACACACTGATTGAATTTGGGGATATATATCCACTGTTTATGTGGAACTTATCCTATAAATTGGTATTTTAAACCCTTATGCTGTGAGGATTATGGATCAAGAAGTTCCAAGTGTTTTGCAGCTTTCCAAAGCAAACTTTCTATCTATTGCAAGAGATGGTATAGCAACTGCTCCTTTAGGCTTGGCTTTATCCAAATTATTTTTAGCTTCAAACTCACCCTCTTCCTCCTCCTCCTCCTCCTCCTCTGTTGTTTCAGCAGCCAAGGACCGAGTCTCCACCTGCTTCTGCAGGGCCTGCAGTTTGCTCTCATAGTCCTGTGGGAGAGAGGAGAGGCCGTGTAGGGGGAGAGGGCAGAGCTCAGGAGGAGCGACAGGCCCCGAGAGCCCCCAGCCCTGCGCCCACTGCCCTGGCACCCTGTGCCCCTGCGGAGAGCACCCACCGCCCACTGCACCTAAGGCAGCAGTGCTGCTTTCGAATCTTTACAAGCTCACTGGGGAAGGGGGAAGGGTTTAGGAGCTTTAGGGGTTTTTTGCTAAAGACAGGAAAAAGGGGATTTTTTTGGGAAGCTGTTTGCTGCTTTCAGGGAGGCGGGAAAGAGGCAGAAACAGAGAAAAGATGTCATTTTGAGCAGCTAACTTTGTAGAAACGAAAAGCTCTTCAAGCAGCGATTTAGCAGAACCTTTTCAGATTCTTCTGGAGAAACTGAAAAGCTGCAGAGGGAATGGTCAGAAGTCAGGAGCATTCCACAAGAAAAGCGCAGGCCCATTAAATCCATTCACAAAGGCCTGCTTCTTGTCTTCTCTATTTTCAGACTTGTGAGCCAAGTAAGTGTATCTTCTGTACATTTAGATACCTAGATAAGTAAATACTTAACATAAGCAGACATTGTTTACTGACTCCACACCAAAACATTACTTTAAACCTAAGTGAAATAACTGAAGTTTGCTGTCCCACAATGAAAACAGAAAATAGGTACCATTTCCCTAAGCAGCACTAAGGTTGGCTCCTGGCACCCCATACTGGGTAGTAGTTAAAAATAATTGGCCCTGAGCAGGAGCTGAAGGCTGAATTTCGGGCTGGGTCACCCAGAAGCTGCACTGGCTGTAAAGGGCTGGCTTTGCTCTCAGGAGAGCCTGGCCAGCTCTCCAGGTGGGCTTTGCACACCTGACTAGTGGGAGCTCACACATCATGGCTGGAACCAACTCAAGGCGCCTCCACTGCTGCCAGAGGAAAACACTGCATCCTGGAGGTCCCTGCCCAGGCTGCTGGAGCCAAATGCATCTTGTTGTACAGCTCCAGACGGGTTTCATCAGCTCCATCCGTGTGGAAAAAGGAAATATCTGAAGCCACAACAATCACAGATTTTGAAAAAACAGAGAAAAAAAAATTCTAAAAAGACCCCGACCAGTAACCAAACAGAATAAACCCCTCATACACTCGGACTAGACAAGGCTCTGTAAGGCCAGGCTGGACCAGCTGCTAAAGCAGAACACTGAGTACAACAGCCGAGTCTCTCTGGACCTACGTGATGTCTGCCAAGGTGCTGCTGTGTGTGAGTCCCTCCTGTATTTGAGGTGCACAAAAAAGGGCATTCCTTTTGCCTTCAGTGAGCAAAGAAATGGAGAACAGCTAGCTCTGCCTTTCCTTCCAGAATTTAAATAAACAGCACACAGGGGTACAATGGGACAGCACTGAAGAGGAGTACGGCTTGTAGCCCCTTGTGCTATAAAAAGCTCATTTTCTCTTTTATATTTATTTTAAATGAACTGTGAGAGTAGACACAAATCTGCATGGGCTGCTTTCCACACAGCAGCTGAGAAACCAAGGGCGGATGAACTTACAAGAATCAGATTGAGGAACAATTAAAGAAACCTTTTTAACTCTGCTAAAACAATCCCAACTCCAAGATAAAAAAAAAAGCAGGACAAGCCCGCAGCCAAGTTTCATTTCCATTTTACTGAGACAAGGCTGACACTTACAAGAGTATTTCATAGTTTATTGAAAGAGCACTTGTTACAATACAAACCAGTCCTGCTTTTCACAAGGCAGATGCTTGTTCTTAAGACAATCCAAAATTTGTTTTTTCTTAAACAACAGACAGATCTGAAAATCCCATTTAATTCAAAGGCAGCTCACTGCTTTCTTTACAGTACAAATGGTTACACAGCATTGATTTCTCATGTGGCAGCTCCTGGAGTGATTCAATGGGAAGTAGCTGAGAAAAATTTAACGTATAAAGAACAAATTTCAACATATAAAGGATAAAGGACAAACAGTGAGGGAGATATTGAAACTACGCTGAATGAACTGATAAAACCAGCATCCCCTAATCTGACAGATCCCTAAATTCAGACTGCTTGAGAAAGGGTGTTGGAGTCAATCTGAGGGGGGTTAGTGCCACCCACCCCTCAGATCCACATGTCCTAAGTGAGCCCTAAAGGACCTGTTCAGAGCCATCAGCAAGGCACAGGGGGATCCAAGCCAGCTGCCAGAGCACACAGCTCTGCAGCACTTGGCAAGGCAGCCCAGCTCAAACAGCACTTCCACCACGGATGCCACATTCCCACTAACCTGAAAGCCTTTTCACACAGACTTGTCTGGAAGCAGCTGTCTCACCGTTCATTAACTCCATTAACACAGGATTTGGAGTGAGTATTCCTGAATAGTGCAAAGAGATCCACAGTTCTCACACTGCTTCCCTTATCAGATGAGGTACTGCACTGCTAATTAATATTAAATTCTTAAATATCCTCCTAAAATCAGGAAAAAAGCTGCTTCCTCAGAGCAGACTGGGCTCCGTTCTGACAACTGACTGTGCTTTCCTTGTGTTGCCAAATCACACAGCAGAGTAAGCAGGGTTGTTCTTCCAGTGGGGTGAGACACACTGAGGGCACCCTATTGCTCACCAGCACCACCCAGGCACTTACAGAGAGGAGCTCCCAGATTTTTAAGCTGAACTAAGTTGGCACAAACATTTTAGTGTCTAGCATTAAGGCATCAAGTAGCAGGAGTTTTTAATCTCGTGTCAGTACATGTAGTTCCAAGGATTTCAGAATCACTCCATGCTCAATCACGTGGTGATTTCATACAGGCAGCCCCAGCCCTCCACAAAACGGGACACGAGACAACACTGGTTTGGTCTTCCCCCACGGCCTGTCCTGGGCAGACTAACTGTGCTTGGCTCCTGTATTCCTAGAGAATTGAGGGGGCTTTCCCGAGCAGAAGGCCAAGACTTTCTGAGGAAATAAAAACTCATTACCCTTGACATGCACAAAGCCAAAGTGCAACGCACTACTAAAACAGGATTCTAAAATAAAGGCAACAGCAGAATATCATTTGCAGCTCAAAACTCATTTTGCCGTTCTGACTCAAGCTCAAAGAAAGCCCTGCTCATCTACAAGCCTCCATTTCTATAAGAATCAAGACATTTTTGGACACAATGCTTTATTTCCTTTGTTTCAAGTAGGTCAAAGCATGAGACAAATGCAAGTTACAAAGCCAGATTTGGACAGAAAATTAAACCTGCTGTAAAGAAACCTCCCACATTTGGGACCAGTTTGTTCTTTCAGGAGTTGGAGGACTGACTTTGTATCTCCTGCACGAGGGGCCAGTGTCCCCTCAGTAAAACCTGTGCAGAGCACTGAGAGCTGACACTTGACTGATCGATATGTAACCGGTGCGTGGCTGCCAAGGAACAGCCAGCACCCCCAACACGCACAGCTGAGGCTGGGAAAGTAGGACAGGACAAAAAAAGAGGATGGAAAACAAGCTTAAGGCACTTGCCACTCACCTACGGCTATGCTGAACCACACACAAGTAACAATTACCAGTAGGGCTTATATCTCATAAAAAAATAAGCAAACTCAAGTAAATTCAGGATACTTGTGCAAAACAGCACAAATACACTGCAAAGTGGACCTACCTTACCAAATGTAAGTGGCCAACTGTGGTTTTAAAATCTCATTCAAGTTAAATTTAATAGCAAAAGGAGTCCTCAAAGATTTAGACTGGCTTATAGTTAAGGCCACAGATTTTCAAAAGTAAGTGTAATTTTGTCTTGCACTTTAAAAAACCTGTATAATTAAGATTGGGACTCTCCAATTGACACAAAATCCCAAAGCCTATTCCTTAATCACTAGTTTTTCAGTAACTTGCATTTTGAGTGTGGGGAGAAGGAAAATTAATCTCATTTTCTCCTCAAAGCGACCTTCTCTTTTATTAAACAAGTCTTGAATTTGGGTTTAATCCAAGACCAGAGGCACTAACATGAGGTATCACATGAAGATGAAACGGTTCCATTCTCCCACCTGACAGGAGAATTCAGCCAATGCAAAGTAGTGATCTATAAATCTTCCTAAGAATAACTATTTCAAAAACATCTCCCAGGCTCATGCCCGAGAAAGCTGAAAAACATAAAATAAAAGAATTAGCTTTTTGAGTGCACCAGAGTGTTGAAAAATTCTAGTTCCTTTCCACAATCTCAGTATAATAATTAAAAACTATTATATTTAGAGATACAATGGGAATTAGAAAAAGCTCATTTCCAAAATATTGCTTCAGCAATATATATATATTCTGACAAACTTCCATTCAGGCAGGTTTAACTGTCACAGCAATTTCATACCAATAATTATGAACTTAAGCAAAAGGAGAAGAGACGTCTACTCAGGGAGTAGGGCCTGTTGGGACCCAGTAGCTCTTCACAATTCCTCTATTAAAAAAAGCCACATATCTTGTCAGCCGACAACTTTTGGTTTATAGATTATTACTATTATTATTAAGAATTTGAGTTAAGAGTGGAAAATACTGTTCTGAAGAGCCAGAACAATTTAAAAACAGATGGTCAGTTTTCCTTATTGCTCAGAAAAAGGTCACAAGAAACATTCAACACTAGAAACTAAATTCCTCTTTTGATTGTCTACATATAACACAGGAGGAAGGAAGCACTTTGTAAGTTCCAGACAATACTTTCAGCATTAGAAAAATACTTCAAGACACACACAAGAAAAATTGGTAAATGAGCTAGCAGGGAAGTTCTCCCCTCCACATCCCTCCCTCCAAGTGTTCTAGCCTATGACAGAGACAGTTCTTACAACTTTTTTCAGAATATTCTTCCAATCAATGCTGTTAAAACCACAAGGCCAGCGAGGTGCAGGGGCTGCGGGGCCGCCGCCCCGTGCGTGAGCCCCTGGAGCCCCCCGGCCTGCCCTGCCCCTGGTCATACAGTGGTCTCTCTGCCCGCTTTGAGGTTGGGAGCCGAGAACTGGCGCCGCATGCGCGGGGGCGTCACGAAGGGGCCGCAGTGGCCGTGCCGCTCGGGGGGTCTCGGCGGGGCCCCCTCGCTGCCGCCGTAGGGCTGCCGGTGCTGGTGCGCGTGGCGCTTCTGCTGGCAAGTCTGCGGGTCCGGG
The DNA here is from genome assembly GCA_035583155.1 of Acropternis orthonyx. NCBI lineage: Eukaryota > Metazoa > Chordata > Aves > Passeriformes > Rhinocryptidae > Acropternis > Acropternis orthonyx. Next base: position 6,826,603 of record JAWWEU010000055.1, on the reverse strand, counting down.
CCCTGCTGCCCGCCCGGCAGGTGCAGCGCCTCGGACGAGCCCGAGCCCTGGCGCCTCAGGCCCTTCTGGGAGCCGCTGTTGAGGGAGTTGCTCCTCCAGCGCGGCTGCGGCGGCGGCTGCTGGCCGGGCTGGGGCTGGGGCGGCGCGCTCAGCTGCTGCCGGTTGATCTGGATGTTCTCCTGGCTCCGCGGCGGGCCATAGAGATCCCACAGCTGCTGCGGGTCTTTGGGAGCGGCTTTGCTTTCCTTCTCTTTGCCTTCATCTTTGCTCTTATCATCTTCCTTGGGGATTCTGACCTCAATAACCTCGTCCTCGGTGATGATGATGTGGGTGCCCGGGCTCCACGAGTTCCTGTGCTTGGGGTTGCTCTTGAAAGGGAAGCGGGGCTTGCGGTTCTCGGGTGGGATGAAGCGGTGGGGCATGTTTTGCCGCCGGAGCTGTTTGGCTATTTCCTGCTGCTGCAGGTTCTTAAACCGAATCTGCTCTTGCCTCATCCAACGCAAGCGCCCGCGTCTGAAAGCCGGGTCACCCGCCATCAGCTGAGACACACGCTCCTCCTTGGCAAGATCATCATTGTCGCTTCTCTTCAAGTCGTCCGTGGGCTTCTTATCCACATCCCCTGCACTGGCAGAGGTTGGAGACTTGGCATTAGCTATGGCTGACTGAGCTTTCTCTGCAGTCCCTATCAGGGGTAAAACCTTCTCCATTTTTAGCATCTTATTTCTGAGAACTTTGATCTCTTCATCCTTCATGTTGTTTTGCTTCTTCACTTCTTGCAAAATATCTTCCAATTTGTCTATGTGCACCTTTAGGTCGTCCACATCAGTTATTCCTTTACCATTGGCCATCACATCTTCAATCTTCTCGTCTCCAACTCCCACTGTATCCCAGACATCACGAGCGACAGCTCGCCACGACTCGCGCTCGTTTGGATCTTTTTTCCCATACATGGCACAAAGCTCCTTCATTTTAACAATGGCCAGGGCCTCAATCTCCTGCCTAGTGTGCCTGAAGTCATTGAGTGCTACCTCATAGCAAATCTCCTTCACAGCCTGAATCTTTAGGTCTGAGATGGTGACCCATTTGGAGTCTTTGCTAAGGCGCCGGCGTTGGGGTATCTGGTACATTTTAATGGGTTCTCGTTTCTTCCCACTGCTGGGGAGGCCACACTTTTTTACAATGGTTTGGAGCTTGCTGGGGGGCAGCTTCTCTCTCAGGGAAGTGATCAGTCTCCAACTCTCCTCACACGATCTCTTGTCCGAATCATCCCCACTATCAGAGTCTGCATCCTTTGGAAAAACAAAAATCAAGAAGTGGCCCCAAAATAACCAAAATTAAAATTGTAAGAAAATGGAAAAGCTAAACAAGAAGTAGCAGGCAAAGAAAACTAAATCAAAAATCAAAATAAAACAAGTGATAAGGAAGTCTCTGAAGACTGGTGTTAGGGCATTAAAATGTATCTTCAAGAGTCATGGACTGTCAAAATTGGAACCCTTCACTAAACTAAGATTAACATTACATTTAAAAGTCCTGTCATCTCAAAATAGCAGATAATCTGAACTCTTCCCTCCCAAACCCTTCCAAAAATCTTTAAACAGACCAACTAGAACCAGTTTCCTGATTTTAAAAGATTAAAAACCAAGTGTAAACTGCACTTCACACATGCTACAATGACATGCACATCCCCGCCACACACATTTGCCTTGGTGACTGCTGTGGCTTCTGTCAGCAAATCCTCCCCAGGCAGGTGAACACAACAGCCATCAGAGATGTCATGAGCAGCCAGAGTAAGTCGGGTTAACACTGGTTAGTAACGTTGCACGTGGTTGCAGGGGTGCTCAAGTTTAGAATCCACTTCACTACAACAGCAGCCAGAGAAGTGTTAGACGATAAGGAAAAATGAAACAGAAGCAGCCGAAAGGTTCAATGTTAAAAGGACTGTAAGTGCCACTATGACAGGTGAAGACAGTGGTTCATACTCCAAGACTTGCTACAAGCTAAAAGGATATCCAGAATCAGAGTTTCAGAGGTGGGTTGTGGTTTGGTTTTGGGGGTTTTTTCCCATTTAGCACCTTGTTGCTTAGTTTAAAGAAAAAAAACCATTATCAGTCTTGTCTGTCCGAAGGAGGAATTTCAGCAGAATGCAGAGTAAGGATTTTTTTTTTTTAATTGTTTTAATATGAATTCTCTATTTGATATCTTTGACTTGTCTTCTTCTCAAGCCCTAGTGCCTGGAGCTTCCGCACACTTGCTAAGTATTATGAGTGTTCTGCTTCTTCATTACAAGTGTTCCACCTTTTGCTAAATGATTTTTACTGAGCAGTGCTTCAGGTTTCCATATGCTAGGAATGTTTGTTCAGGTAAACTGCCACCACAAGTTAAGGATATCCATCACTGCTGACTGCAACCAGGAATTAAAGCCAGACCACTTTCTTTCAAGGATGAGTGAGTTAAGACATCTCTTTAACAAGCAAAAAGTCCTATGGATTATTGTGATCCAAAGATCTTCGACCAAACACGGCCATCGGTGTCTAACAAGCCTCTATCTACCATCCCTGCTTTGCACATGGAGATTTACAACACACGAGAAACCAGGAGCAGAAACAGCCAGTTACTCCAAAACCAAAGGAAACCCAGGTTACTGACTCAGAACCACAGGGTTCCAGGTTTTGGACTTTGGGTAGGTGACCACAGAGAATGGGGAATACAGTGTAATTTGTTTGGGGAATGATGGAACGGGGGTAAAGGAAATACTGCTCTGCCCTATGGTGCAGGTTCACATTATTTGAGCTTCTTGTGACTTTTTGTGATTTTCAGAACAGTACTAGACAATCAACTTCTGGTTTAGGTCAAAATATAAGCAAGTTTAGAAACAGAACACAAACTCTCTGTGAGTTTACAGCTGACAAAATTTGTGGCCTAAGGAAAGAGCCTCTACCAAACTGCAGATTGCAGCGGAAACCAGAGGTGCCCTGGAGGAAGACACTGTGTGGTCCGACCACTCAGGGGTACAACCAGAAAGGCAAAGCATGAACTACTCCAACGTGAACTCCCAAGTTCCACGGAATTCTGACAGGTTACAGAACTACTTATGGGTAAAGCATGTCTTGGTACCAAAAGCTGATGAAGGGACAGTGTCATCGCCCTGAGGGCACTCAGAGACCACCCAGGGCAATGAGCACGGCTCTAAACCCGGATCAGCATCCATGGCCACTGCAGAGGCATTAGGGCCCAGAAAGCCAGTAAGACCATTTTAGCTCTACTAAACACATTTTCACACTCAATTTGTAAAAGGAGAACAACTATTTCTATTCCCTAGTAACACTAGCAAGGCAAATATATCTTAGTTGGGAACTTGGGGGGACAAGATTTGTTGGTTTTTTTTTTTTTTGTACAGCACATCTAACAAATAAACACCCCAATTGGTTGGAATCTCAGCATTAAACCAAAGCAATCTGGTAAACAGGATTAGCCAGTTTCTTACATCCAATATTATACTCCAATTTAGATTAAGAATATTTATATTTCAGTATCTGTCTTACACAGCATTAAGTTAGAGAACCTGATATTGCAGCTGGATACGGCAGCAATGTGAATACTTTTAAGATACACAAGCTGAAAGGCATTCCCAGGTTTCCCACTCCTTACTCAGTTGCTGCTGTAGGGATGCACTAACCCTGCCCAGCCTGGGCTCTGCACAGTGGCACAGACATGATAAACCCTGTCAGGAAGTTCTGCTGACACCTGAAATACTCTCCCTGAGCACTGTGACAAGCAGGACACTGCTCAGTGACCAAGGATCTCTTGTGATATGATTCCTCACGACTAGGAGAGGTGTCCTTCAGCAATTGCTGCTGGTGCAGGACAGAATTCCACCTTTGCCCACTAACTGAAACCAGCAAGAACAAAACCAGCTTGAAGAAACAGCATCTCTATTACAGAATTAACCACCCCACTCTCTGAAGAGCCCTCCCTTAATCTGAAGTATTTGGGGAAACAAATTCCCTTCACCACACTTCACAAATGCAGCCTTATTGGGAGCAGCTTCCCAGACAGCCAATTCCACATCTTTAATTCATACAATAGTTTTGCTTGTGCCTGTCAGCTAAAATTTGAGGGAATTCCATTACTTGCATCTCATTTTCTCACTGCCAGAAGTTACTCAATACTCAAACTATTTTTATTTTCACACTGAACTGATTTTCACTGTACTACTTTCAGCTACCCAGATTTTAACTATAAAATTCCAGAGATGAAACATTACATTAGTCACATCTTAACTTCCTTTCTAAACTAAGGGTTGCTTTCGTTCCAAGTCTGCAGCCACTCCACCCCATCCAAGAAATTAGTCCCTTGAGATGAAATAATTAGAGGTGCAGAAGTCTTTAAGTGTGTAATATGAATTTTTTTAAAAACTATGTAGCCTCTTCCTATGAGAGCCACAATACTTTGCTCCATTCTGGTTTTGGGAGAAGGGGAAGAGCTTTATAGTTCAAAGCCCAGCATGCATTAAACCCACATTTTTCAGTGATCTCAACCTCATACTCCAAACAAAGGAATCTTGAGTGTGAAATTTTTACCAGAATTCAGGCACAAGTACATCTGTGTTCTGTCTAAAGACAATCCACTAAAGCAGAATCAGGAGACTTGGGTTTCTTAAGAAAATCTACATTTTGTTCCTGGGATTGGGCTTGGTTTTAAAATTCACAGGGTGCTTGAGGACTGCAGCAATTTCTACTCGTAATGCACTCAGACATACCTGTTGTGAGGAGACTGAACTCCTCCTACACCAGACTTCATTTATCAGACTTCCTACTTAAGAAACATGTGGAATGGTGGGATTCCCCGTGTTCTGAATGAGCTAACATTCCCTTTGCACACTGTTCCCTAGGCATAACCCCACCAGGACCACTAAGACCCTCACAAGGAACTCCATGCAGGGAAGGGAGAAGGGTTAAAACATGCACAATGCAGCAACATTTTCAGACATCATTCAAAAATACACCTGGTGTATCAATGTTCTAGGAATCTCTTTGGCAGCGCAAAATTAGTATGTTCTGGTGATCCAAGACAAAAATAAAGGCAAACATCCCAAAGAGTAGCTGTTTATAGACTACTGAAAAGGAACTTCAAAAAACACAAGAGCACAGAAATGCCCTTCTTTCAGGTTCACTTGCAAGAAATCCAAACTATCCCAACAAGAATTGATTAAAGTCTCTTCGTTGTCAATCACAATCTCTGAATTAACAAGAAGGAGCTCACTCACACTGCTAAAAATTCACTGTAGACACTAAGAATTTGAAAGCAAAGGGAGAACTGCATTGTGCAGACAACCCAAGCAGGTTTCCTAAACTTTCAGATAAGCAAGGACAGGAATTACTGTTTGCCAAAGGTATAGTTAATAAGAAGTAAGGACACATACCAGTCTTTGCTGCTCCAACAAGAGATCAGCTTCCTCCTTCTCCTTCTTATATAAAATCTCCATTTCTTGTAATCTGAAGATGAACAAAAGAACAGAGGTAGTCAGAGGTCATTATTTTCATAATGGTTGGTGTTTCTCTACACAAACAGTGCCCTGAATTTCAGTTACAGGAATAAAAATAATTGCCCTGTCTATTCAGGTACTACAGAAGTGAAACTCCCTGTGAGCTGCAGTTCAGCCCCTCACCAAAAGGTCTGGAGGGCTTGTGGCAGGTGCTTACCTGTGATTTTTAAGGGAGGTAGAGCACTGAAACACTACAGTAAAACCAGGAGGGACCTTCTGCACTTCCACAGTGGGTGGCAGAGGTACTGCGTGGCAGAACCTGGTGACCTACAGCTGACTCCTCCTTGTTTCAGGCAGAGATTTTGAGTTGTTTTCTTACCTTTTCTCCATCTCCTGCTTCATGTCAATGCCCTGCTTCTCCAGCAGCTCCCTCTGAGCAAATGTCCAGTCGACTGGCTCTGAGGGAGTCTCAGCTGAGGGTGTTTTCTCTCTTTCCGCCCGTGCTTGCTCTGGGTGGTTGAACCTGAAGACGTGATTTTTACCCATGATGATACGATTTCCTAGAAACGGGAACAGAAGTTTAACTCCTTCAGGCAAGGATCCCAAAAGCACTGAGAAGCATCACTGAGTGGTTCATTCCCTTTACCCCACTGGGTGACAGCATGTGAAAGGATTGCCCTGTAAGGATCTCTGTGTATGTGCAACCTAAGTAGGTGACCAGAAACAAGGAGAGTGGTTGGTACAGAACAGTCACTGCTGGTAAGAAGCAGTGCTCCCAGAGCACACCGTCACCCTCAGGGGCACAATCCAATATCCCAGCAGAGTTTATAAAATATTAAAGGACAAACGTGGGAGAGGGACCAACAGCTGCAGCAAATCAAACACATCACTAAATCCCATCCCTCTTCTCCAGTGCCAAAACACAGGCAAAAGCCACTTCAGCAGAACTTTCAGCTTGAAAAGCTCGACTTCAAACCCTGGAATACCTGGTGCTTACTATTCTTTAAAATGTGGTTTGTAAGTATTGATTTTACTGGAGTCCTAGTCAGTGGGATTTAGGGAAGGATTTTACAGCTTATTTTATACTAATGTCAAAAGAGCTGAAGAAATCTAATATTGTTAAGTCTTCTGACTAAATCCTGCAGTTACCAGATGTCCACATGTGCATGTCGGAAGGCAGTAAAATGCCTCTGCTCTTCCAAAGAGCATATTAACGGAGTCAAAATTTTAACCAGGCATCTTAGTAAATAGACTCTCAAAGTAACCAAAATTGTCCTTATCAATGGATTATTAAAATAGAGGCTCTAAAAGATGTCAGAGACCATGTCTATTTTCCTCTAGTAACTCAATTTTCTAGATGCAGAAATAAAGGGCAAAACACACTTCTTTAAAGAGAAAATAAATTGTCCAGTCATGGTATTCAATATGAACCACAGGCAGGCACAAAACAGCAAAAACTGTTCCTCCTTTATTGTCCAGACTTGAACTGAAGTCACTGCAACTGGTTCCGTGAAAATACTCACTTATAACCTGGTACGAAGCACTCAGAGGTGGGTTTCGTTTGCTTGATTTTAGTTTTTTTTTACCAGCAGACAAATGAGGAAGGGACACAGAAAGCACCAGAACTTGAAAGAGACATGTTGAACCCCACAATTTAGGGAAGTCAGTCTCTCCTTTCTAATTTTTCCTCTTCATGCACTTCTATAGGAACGTGGGGGACTGAGTGGGAAATCCAGTGAGAGCAAAGAGAAGCTGTTGTGCTCCTCCGGGGGGGCAGATCTCAGCTTTGTCAGGAAACTGGGAATTTTCCATCAGCAACTGGCAGTCTGTCTGCTCTGTCTCACTGAGACTGCCAAGGGCAATAGGCTTGGGCAAGAAGGTATTTGAATAATATCAGGGTAAGCAACAGGATAAGCAGGATGCTGCGTGGCAGCAAATATTTGAATACACTTAGAGCTGGTGCAGCAAAGGATGAATGAAAATTAACTGCAGCTGAGAGAAGAATGGTACCAACTCCTGTTTAAAAGCTCCACTCCAGAGAGGTGACACTGTCCCTAAAAAGCACCCAGCATCCTGTGCATACGATGGAAATGTCACTTATGGAGAATGCAGAGAGAACTCCAGTGCAACATTTCTTACCTGAGCGCAGCTGCACAGGCTGCACAACCCTCTTGCCATTCACGTAGGTTTCTGATCGCTCACAAGGCTCCAAAGTAACAATAACTGCAGAGCAGACCACATTGGTGAGTGAGACTTCAGAGAAACACAAGTGTGCAAGCCCCCAAGGCCCCTCATTTCCTGCCTATCTTCATACTAACACCAGAGAAGTGAATCACTCCTGGATGCCATGCTGGTTAAAAATACAGCTCCATGAGAAAATCAATACCACTGACATCTCCACATACTGCAGTAGGAAATGACTTTTTTTTTCATGTTTGAAATTAATCAAGGTCAGAATTTAACTGCTGAACTGGCTGCAGTCTGCAATTTGAAGCTATTACCACAGTTTGAAGCTACTATCACTCAAACAGATTTTATTTTCCTCCCCTAAGACTGGAGAAAACAGCGAGTCAAAGCTGACTGGTTTTTTTGAGGTAAGAGAGGCTTTTAAATGCCAGTATTCCCTGGCCAGTGAGGGGGGAAAGATGCAGCCACTGCCTGGGAGGAGCAGGCCATGCGTACCTTCCCCGTTGTTGTTCCTCTCGCTCCGGAAGATGCAGTGCTCCTCCTTGATGTGAGCCCCGCTCAACACAATGTCCTGCCTTCGCTCAGCATCGGCTTGGCCAACCCTGCGTCCAACGGGAGATATTTCAGGAGCAAATCAGACACTTCCTACAGCTCTCTGTAGGACAATATCCAGGAAAAAGTCTAAACTATTAAGACTATCCCTCAAATTTAAACATTTGGACTAGTGTTCAATCCTGCACTGCAGAGAACCTGCCAGATTCACCACAGATTGGACGGGAACAGCTTCACAAAGGAAAAGAGAAGTCTTCTCTCTCTTAAAACATGTAACTTGAAGAGAGAATTGAAATGTTAAACATCTCGGGATTTACTGAAATTCCTTCCTCTTGTGCATCTCCTTCTCCCTTTAGAAAAGGATGCAGAAGGAAGGAAAAAAAACAGAGACGAGAACTTCCAGTGGTGTGTTTTCAGCTGGCAGACAGGGATCATCCCTCCCAATAATCACTTGAACAAAGGAGCAGAAGTGGCTCTGGAGACTCCTGCTGAATAATGTGATGCCACGAGCAGTTTCATCCAGCTCCAGACAGCGAGAGGTTGGCTGCATCCCTGGAGCAGGAAGATTTATGCCCATTCCAAACTCAAGTACTTGAGCAATTCTACATACAGACAACTTAATTTCCAATCCTCATGTTTATGAACTTGCTCTACTTATTACTTTACACATTTCTGATGTCAGCAAGCTAGGCTTAGAATTTATTTTTCAAGCCCTAAGCTATTCTATTCATCATTCTGTGCTGAGTCTTCTACAATGTGATGTTCCTTTCAGCAGGTCCAATGCATATTAGAGTAGTATCATATACCAGCCCTGTCTGTGTACTCCGCTCCATTTGTTCCCCAGGAATGTACAAACTAAGCAACCAAACACAGCTTGGTGCTCCAAAGATAATAAAAATCACCTCTATCCTTCCAGCTGTCTTGAAAACAAGTTTTGGAATTTCAAATTCCAAATCTGGCAATTAAATTTTATCTAATATATGTGAATGCAGAATACATTTATTGTGCAGAGGCATGGATAACACTTTATTTAAATAATAAAGTCAGTATTCATCCATATTCCAGCTGCTATGGCTTTCAATGCTGCATCCATCAAAATCTCTTAGGCATTTATTGCTTTTGTTTCCCTACAGCTCAGAGGGGATGTCATCCTTTCTTTGACTGCCCAGGTGCAGTAACAGCTTCTTAAAGCCCAGTGACTGCACACATTACTTTTAAAATACCAAATGAACTTAAAAGAAAATGCATTTATGTGCTTTTTTCCACCTACAACTGTCTCATGCTTCATTTGTACCTGCAAGTTGAACAGCCCAAGGCACAGCTATTATTTAAACTCATGGAGTCTCCAGCACAGGGATTTAGGGAAGCACAGAAGCAACTTGAGAGTGTGTCAGCACCAACCCTCACCTCGTAATGCCATCTTTGATGTAGTACAGCAGACACTCAGACATGAGTGGATCTTCATTAAGGTTTACAAGATGAGGAGTCTGAAAGAACAAAAAGTTAATTAAGATCTGAGATGCTGCTTTCAGGCTCTTTCCTGCAGCTGTGGAGGATGTATAATAATCCAGCAGTTCTGCCACATTTGGGGTTACTCCATAATGTATTTTTTCCAACATAACTTCTTGCAGCACTGAAAAGCATCACAAAGTACCAGCAGAAATACAGCTCAAATTGCTCAGTTATCCAACATATCAATCCACAGGAGGAATAAAGGCTTCAGCTGGAGAAAAAAAATCCTTGTAAAGTTTCTGAGAACCTTGAAAGGGAAGTCCAGCAGCAGAAAAGGCTGCTTCAGAAAAACTTTGAAACTGATGTGGAATCAACTTCGGCTTTTCCTGGGCAACACGAGTCAGGTGCTTATTTGGCAAAGTCTGTCAACATCAAAACAAAATCTAAAACTACCAACAACTCTCTGATACAAACAGCTAAAAAGCTCTTCATCTAAAGGTCTTCTAAATTTAAATCCACTACAGTCACTAAACCAACCTTCTTTGGTGAAAAAACCCCATTGGAATCAGCAAACAAGTCACAAGGCCTTGGTGTGAAAATCTAGCCAGGGAGATGGCAGTAAGCACAAGAGAAAAGGCAAAAATGGTTAAACAGAATTAAAGAACAAAAAAACCTGTTAATAAGCCACTTGTCCCTTTGTTACCCTCAAACTGAATACATTTAGCAAAAGGAAATAAATGTGGCTAAAATTCCTTGGGAACACTCTGCTTCCAGCAACTTATTCTAGCTGCAAAAAAGTTCACTGAGAGATGTTAACAGCACCCAGTCTACAGAGGTCAAAAATGACTGGATGTTCATGATGCTATTTGTACTTGAATGAAAAAATCTGGTTGTCCATTGCCCAGTGGAAAATTTCACTGTAAAGACAGAGAGCGGGAAAGGAAGACAGCCTTTTCACCCCTAAAAATACAGGGGTGACCCGAAACTGCAGCTCAAGATGTTTCATGCTGCCATCACTGGTCACTGCATTCAAATCAGCACTGGGAGCTGTACAGAGCTCTTAAATCCAGAGAAAAATGAAGAGAAACCAAATGCCAGACCCAGCCAACTGCTGTAACACCAGCAGGACTTGGACCACTTGAACAGTTTCAAGAAAGCAAGCTCAGGAACTTGAGAGATGGTGCTGGCAAACCTGGCTATTCACTCATTGCATATGATGAGTTACATACTGGTACCTCAGAAGTGTAGTCTTTATAAAAAAAACCCTTCACATTTTCTATCTAAATTTTCATCTCCTAAATTTTCACAACAGCAGCCACAGTTACTAGAAGGAGAACTAATGGAAGTGCAAGGAGAGCAGGGAACAGAAGCAGACAGGACTGGGCTGGGAGTTTTACTTCTAATAAATCCTATGTGGGTAAAAATAAACACTACCTATTACCAAAGCAACTACCTAATCCAGGTGGCATTTACACACAAACCTGATCAGCTGAAAATGCACCAAAAGAATCATCAAAAAGAGCTGACGGCCTCTGAGGGAAAATCTAAAAGGAGGTGAGGATCCATAATGTCAGAGAAAGAAATGTAAAGAACACGCAGTGAATCAGTGTCTTTACAAACCTCAGGCACTCCTGGAGCACATTCCAAAAGCAAACTGGAGTTCTACCTACTCCAAACACCACAGTCTAACACTACCTAAAGTGAGGGATTAAATATTTTAACCATTTCTGTACAAGGCCTCTACATAGGTCACTGTTTAAACTCAGATCCAGTTTATTACACATTTCATTACAAACTAGCAAGTTTCAGGCTAAAACACTACCCTGTGCTCCCTGTTCAACAATTTTTGAGATAGAGGAAAGTTCTTTTCCTTGTCCTTCTTTAATAACTCTGCTTCACCTGCAGAGACAGCTTCTTTGCTAACTTAATCACTTTATAGCTGTAACACTCATTTATGCCCTTTTCCTGCACATTCTTTCAAATTTCAGAAAACAGAACTCCTGCCAAGTATTGAAAGAAATATTCCCCTACATCCCCTATGTGCAGTGGTTCACTAGAGCACAATCCCTTTCTCCAAGGATAAGAGGGATTAACAAACTCCAGGAGGAGCACTTCTGATTTGCCACCAAACCAAGATATGCAAGGAGCTGCAAAACTTCCCCCTGAGCACAGAATCCTCTGAAGGAAGATGCAGAAAAATTCACCCCTCGTCTCCCTCTCCTCTCAAGTCAACCATGGAGACATGATACAACAGTTAGCAATTTTCTCTACCTTTTTGGGTGAGAAGACTCCCAGCGTTCCTCCATCTTCCCGAATGGCAACTCCCATTTCTGCCAGCAATGCCTCCCTGAGAGAGAAGAGCAAGATACAGATCATATTTTAGGCTTCTTAGACAAATAAGGTCTAATGAAAGCTATGCAATTAATACATGAGACTTTGAACCAGCCTTTCCAGGCCTGTCACCACCCCAGAGGACAAGCTTGTAAGATTTAGTGCCAGAGCTGACAGGCCTGAGGAACAGCAGCTTTAACTGTCAGAAATGCAGGGAAGAGCAGGACTCTCCCTCAGCAGTTACACATCTGACACAAAGGGCAGCACAACCATCCCTAAGCACCATTCTGCTGCTCCATGGCTTCTGAACAGGCTGACAACCTCCATTTTCCACGGACCATCCACAATATAGCACTGCCAGTTCCTGACCTTTCCATCCTAATGGCCTCAGTTTTCCTCAGCTTCTCCTCCCATGTTTCGTTCAGCTCTGCAATGATCTTCTCAGATTCCTGTGTGAAAATACCAGAAGGCGTTTCACAATTCTTCCCAAAGTTCTCCGCATAGCACAAAGCAAGTGAAGTTTGTGCTCAGTTTAGGCCTCAAAATAATTTCAGATATAAAAAGCACTCTTGGCACTTAAACTCTTACTTATTTCCCTTAATTTTTAAAAGGATAAATAGCCCTGAAGACAGGTTGAGAAGAAAAGATGACTTCATATCTAACCATAGTCAGACTTTATTTTGAAGCACCTAAATTTGTTTCCCTTTTTTTTTTTTTAAATCTGATTTGCAGACATTATTCAGTAGCCGGGTGCCAAGGAACTGCAGAGACCACACTGTTATTCCCATGGCAACAGCGGGTTCCCAACAGGAAAGGGCCATGCAGTGCGCGCCCGCTCCTGTGCCAGTGTGTGCCCGCTCCTGTGCCAGTGTGTGCCCGCTCCTGTGCCAGTGTGTGCCCCCTCCTGTGCCAGTGTGCGCCCCCTCCTGTGCCAGTGTGTGCCCCCTCCTGTGCCAGTGTGCGCCCCCTCCTGTGCCAGTGTGCGCCCCCTCCTGTGCCAGTGTGTGCCCCCTCCTGTGCCAGTGTGTGCCCCCTCCTGTGCCAGTGTGTGCCCCCTCCTGTGCCAGTGTGTGCCCGCTCCTGTGCCAGTGTCTCACGGGCAGAGAGCAGCACGAGGCACAGACCAAGCCCAGCAGCTCTGCCCACTCCCCCAGCCCTGCTGACGGGGGGCTCCCAAAGCCGGGGGCCCTGGGCTGTGCGGGGGCAGCGCGGGCAGGCAGGGACAAGGCTGCCATTGTCTGCCTGAGCCACGGCCCTTCTGTGCTGCACATTTGAATCTGTGGGGGCTGGGCCACGGCAACACTGGCAGGATTATTCTTCCTCCCTCTTTCAGCTTTGGGGTAATTTGGGTTTCTGAAAGCTGAGTGCATTTGCAAGTCAGACTTGGCCCACACTGGTGCTGACCAGACTCATGGAGTCTGCACTTACAACCAGATTTTCCAGAGGACCATAAATGAAAACCCAGAATTTAATTTATAATTAATTGTAGCTCCAGGCTACACATAAACATAAATAATCCTAACAGTAAAGGCTGTGCATGGACCCCGTTTCTACCCCACAACTAAATGCCCTTTTTAAGGTGCAGAAAACTTCCAGGGAAACAGGATATATTCATGAAGGGAAGTTCTCCCACGTTCACTGTTATTCACCCTCCTCAAAACCCACCTTCAAACGTTCAATGGCTTCCTCTCCTCCAGGTGTTGACATGATTCTTTCCTGTATACTGGACACAGATGTTAAGCCCACCTGACTACTGAGAGAGCAGGAGGATGGAGATGCAGTGAGGGACCCCATGGAGGCTGTGGAAAAATTGCCAGGACGTTGATTCTCGGAGGCTAGCAAGTATCTATGCTTATTGTTCTGAAAATCTTTCAGATCTGGGAGAGAGACACACAGACAGAGGGGAGGCAGGAAGGGGGGGAAAAGGAAAAGAGGAAAGGGGAAGGAAGAAGAAAAAGGAAAGGAAGGAAATACCAGTGTAAGAGGAAAGCATTTAAGCAGCAACAAGACAAGTTTTGTAATTTTTAGATGGCAGTTCTGAAACAAGTCTTAATACTGGTAACCATAACATAATAACTTGGCTCAGACCCTGAGTTTACTAGGAAGGACGGCATCATAAACCTTTCTGATCCAAAAACCTCGAAAAAACAAATTACACTCTGGCAAAAAGAAACCATCCCACTCCTCAGTGAACATGGAGCTGAGGAGCACAGAGCTCAGAGCAGGGCCAGGCTCACATCCTCGTGAGATTAGTGACATTGTGGGCTGAAGTCTGAAGAGACACCAACTCTTCAAACTCAGCAAAACATTCTTTCTGACTGAGGAGGGGGTGAATCATCTGGGGGACAAGAGAACACAAGTTCTCAACCACATCATTGCGTTACTTCTTGGCCTTCCTCATTCAAAAAACGGAAATTTAACATATCTGAGTGAAATATCTGACAATGTTCTTATAATTCAGAAGGTGCTTTAAAGCTTTTTGGTTGTTAGTTTAAATAAGAAAGGCCTTTAAAAAAAAGGAAAAGAAACAAAACGAAAATTTAATAAGGCAGCGTTTGTAGCCTGAAAACCCGGAGGCCTGAAAGATGCCACCTTGATAGACAGAGAACAAGGAAAAGCTGCTTGAATGACTTTAGAACAAATATCCAGCAGAAATTTATTTTAATTTAACTGTCGTCTTGGATATGTCAGTAAACTATATCCTCAGAATAATCACACACCAAGAGAAAAACGCTCTAACATGAAAATGTCAGACAACTGAATAGCTCCGTTCTAATATTTTAATAGTTTTAAATTCTATTTCAAAGACAAATGCTTTAAAATAAGTAACTTCAGGAAAGAAATGGGTCAAATCGGACCATGAAAGTTAAAAACAAAGGCATCACACTTCTCCAAGAGATGCTCAGCCCGTGCAGGGATTTCCCTGTCCTCCTGCCCCTCCCTGGCCCAGCTGCCCCTGCCAGCCTCGTGCCTGACTTCGCACTCAACCTGCTCCTCCGGCCTCGTGGGACGGGCGATCGCACCAAGGCAGTCTGAAAACCACCATCTGCAAATCCAGCAGGCAGGGGTGGGAGTTCAAGAGAAGAAAAGCAGGTTAAGGGAAGGGAATGCTGCTGGGATGAGGAAAGCAGGCATGACAGAGCGGGGATGAAGTCTCAGAAGGCCATGCACGCCTGGGGGCAGGGGCAGAGGCGGTCGCAGCCGCGCCCTGGCCCAGAGCAGGAGCCCGAGCCCCCCTGGGCACCATGCACGCCGCCCGCGGCAGCGCCCACACCCGCACACGCTGCAAGCGGCACCCGCACGTCACACAGGCCAGGATGAGTCTTTGCACCACCAGTAGCTTTAATTTGAGGAAATTTCAGACAGATCTCTTTCAGCTGATACTGAGTGAGGGCGAAGGAGGCTGACTGAAAGAGTTTGGAAAGGCTACCAGCCCCAACCTGACATGGAATACACCTCTCTTGCACGGGACTGCATCTATTCCCCTTCCATGGAAGCAAACACCTACAGAAATAAAACGCTCTTTGCTGACTGGTTTTAACCCTATTAAGTTAATCACCTGCAACCAAGAATTCCACCTCAAGGAAGAGACCTTCATCAGTGTACGATGTTCAATTCCTTTTTTTTTTTTACAGGACTATACAAAATAAATAAAACTCAGTGTCCAGGAGGAACTGATAACATTTCCTCCTGAGTTCATCACCTGACACATTTAAAACAAATACTTCTATCTGGAAAAGAGCCATTGAAACACCAGCAGGAACTGCTCAAGTGAGTAGCTGGGAAAAGACTTGAGGAAAACATTTTCTGGTTCAAATCTAACTGTTCACTGTCATGAAAACAGACTAAGGAACTACCACTCAACCTTCTATATTCTGCCAGAAAGAAAGCAATGAACACATGCTGCATTTTAAACTTTGTGCTTTTTTTCTGCCTCTGGACTCGATCTAAGTGCTGGTGAGGCTGGTTTTCATGGAACTGCACTGCATTCCAGTGAGTGTTCTGTCTGGGATTTCCCTGTGAGAAATGCTGGCATGCAAAGCTCTGTTAAAAGCTGACCCAGAGAAAGCAGGTTAAAAAGAGAACCACACAATACACACATTTGCCTCCACTTCCAGAGTATTCATCTCCCATTGGATCAACTGAAAGGAAGCAGGAGGGAAAATACAAGAAGGATCAAAATTGAAGGTTCACTAGCGACACAGGAAGGGAAGAGAATTCTACTGGCTATTTAAAGAAACAAAACACAATTTTCAGTAACGCAGTATCTTCAGTTTGGATTTGGAACCAAAACCCACAGACAGTACCAAGCATGAAAACACTTGTATTTCATTGTCTTCCGGCCCCATCCTCTTGAAAACAAACAAAGAGGTAAACACATGTTGTTACACATCTATAAGCAGCCTGTGACTAAGCTGGGACTTCTGCTCTACAGACAAAAGCTCTCATCAGAAACTGGTGCAACATTCTTTTTTGGTTTTGTTTTTCTTTAAGTCAGAGAATCTTTTAATCCACTGGAATAAACTGCATCTTTTTATGGGCATTTCCTTCCCTAGGAATAAATTCCCTGTTCATATTATAGAATAATGCAGCAGCTGAAATTTCAGTTCATTTGCCTTGTTTGGAATCAGGACAAGAAAACCGAGCAAAAGTGTGCTGTGGTGCTTTAAGAGGTTGCTGGCAAAGCAGATCAGCACAACATTGCTCTGCCAACCTAACTCAGAGTCTCCCAAAAGGACTCGTTAGTTATTCACAAGCAGCTGTTTCGGAGCTCTTTCAAGATGACAAATAATTTGTCACTCAGGACATTGTCTAACATGAGCCATTGTTTCCTTTTCTGAGAAAGGATGGCACTGAAGCCAGGTATCAACCCCTAACACTAACCCTTTAAGGAGGAAGAAAAGATGCTTTTCATTCTCAGTATGAAACTGAGTTCCTGTATCTCAACTCCATTTATTGGCAGCCACACAAAAAGCCCCCCATAACTCACCCGGGGAACTCCTGCATGTGGAAGTTCTATTACACAAAAGCATTTCCACAGCAATAGGAAATTCAAACTCTGTGTTTTTCCTTGAGAGTTTGAAGGTGGCAACCCCACAGACAATCCTGGTTGTTTAAAGACAGAAGGGCTGCCACTTCTAAAATCACGTTCAATACTTGAATATCGGTACCTATAGTTAAATTCTGTTGTTTAAATCCCTTCCTCTCCCAGGCCCAGCTCTCCCTCCTCTGCTAGAGAGGCTGAGCTCAAGATGGCAAGGTGTGTTTAATCCACTTACTGTCAATAATATCTCCCAGCCCTTGAGCACGCAGGAGATCCTTAAGCCTGGTCACCTCCTCCTTCAGCTCCCTCACCAGCTTGGCGTTGGGATCCTCGTTGATGACAGCGTTGCATTTAATCTGCTTCGCACGGTCGGCGTACCTGGGAGCACAGGAGAACAGCAGCCCTTGCAGCAGCCCTCAAAGTGCTCCTGGCACACCCAGCAGGGCAGCCAGACACAGCACAGCACCCCTGGCTTGCAGCTGCACGTCACAGGCGAGCCCCAGGTTAGAGTAAATCACGTGTTTGAATTCATGCTCAGTACAGAGTACTGCACCAACGCAGACAAGTTCTGTTCAAGATGGATTAACAATATGTATGACAGACAACTATTTCTGCCTTTATTCAGTGCCTTGAAGCCTCAGCTTGACCAATAGGCTCAGTTTTAGGGACAACACTGGATAAGCACATACCAACACAAGAGGATAACTTTTATTTTTCCAGTTAAGAGTCAGCAATAAATCCCTGGGTCTCCATTCATGTGCAATAGACTGGGCTTCCTCTTTAGAGCACCTGAGTTCTTGCCAGCATACGCTTCTTCCCCAGAGATGTTCTCAAAGTAAAATAACCCACAGGTTTGAGGGACAAAATATGGCCATTAGAGGCAACAGTTACCCATAGCCATCTCAGAGAGAAAAGTAAGTACCTTAAAGTGCTCAAAGTTTCATCGTAGTTTATGTCTGCTGGACTGAGAGCAGCAACCATTGCAGTTCTGGAGTTACCACCTGCAATGAACAGGCACGATTTCAGGTGGAATTACAGTGCACCATCAAGGCACTAATTACCAACTAAATATCAGTATTTTCAATGTACTACAGAATTCAACTATATTGTACATTGCCAAGAAACATACAGAAATCATAGGAAAGAGGTGTAACATTAACACAAGGTGGGACTATGATGACTCAGATTTGACTACTAAAAATATTTAACAGCACACTCCATACAGATTTAAGTAAGCTAAAAGCAGTCAGGAAATTCAGTGAGCCTTTCCTTCCAGACTGGCACAGGCAAATCAGCCATACCTAGATTTTCTCGGAGAAGCCACGTTAGGACAGAATCCCTGTAGGGTATAAAGTCTGTCTTCTTCTTCTTTTTACTCTACAAAGGAATGACACAATATGAAAAATAGACATTGAATAGAAAAAGAATCTTTAGGACATAAAATTCACAGTATGGGTACTAAAAGAACTATGAGAATATACACATATGCCACCTGAACACAGGGGGCCCACCCTGGGTAGTACAAGTGATTGCTCAGTTTGATATCAGATAACCTGCATCATATTCAGGCATCTAAACAGACCATGGCAAGCAGTTCAGAGAATTCCCAAGATGCACTACCTTCAGAAAGGTCTTTCTGTGCATGAAGAATATCTTCCTGACATTTAAATTCTGTGTTCTAACATCATTCCAAGAAAATTAAAGCAGCAAACCTTCCAGTCAGCCAAAAAAAAAAAAAAAAATCTGCTACTACTCAGACCATCATACCTTGCTGGTGCAGTTATCCTAAGTTGAAAGCATTAAAGAAAGAGGAAGAAGACACAGGATGAGCTTCTCAACAGAGCTTTATATATAATTTCTATGTTAGCTTGAACAGTACATTCTCTTCTTGAGAGCCCAAATGAATGAGAATTGTTTCTATTAAAAAAAATAAATCTAAAAAGCACTTAAACATATTCAGTCTGTCCAAGCTGTTGAAATATCACTTTTAAAATGAACAACAACAATTTATTGGTTTGGTTGGGTGGGTTTTTTTTAATAATAGTTGAGTATCAAAGTAAAAGACACAATACTTTTCGAAACCTACAAACTTTTGCTTGGATCAGCATATGCTCACCTAACACATGACCAAGTCTTGTCATTGCAAAAAAAGCCAGTGACAATCAAATATTACACTGGTGTTTCCACAATTTTAAAAAACAAAGCTGCAGTTTTCTAAAATTATTCTTTCAAATAAAAATCAAATTACTGCAGAACTAAAAACTTGCTATGTGAACATGTGTCTACACAACCAGGCTCCTTTTGCAAGGCTTCTTCACAGTTAAACCAACCAGTGCTTCAACCTGCCCACAAACACAGTCCCCACCAGGCTGCACGGCCTCCACAGAACAGGGTCAGCACTTTCATCTCTCAAAATACACACAGCTAATGGGGCTGGCAATGGGAGGCCACCAACAGTGCCTGGTTCTGCTGCACTCCATGGATTTCACTGCCTCACTTCCCCCAGCCACACAAAGGTTGTTGCAGGTAAGTAAATGCTGTACTACTTACCACTTCAGCCAATGCTGAAATAACTTTGCCCAGAGTTGTGAGCGACTTGTTTATATTTGCTCCCTCCTGAGAAAACAGAAGGCAGTGTTATACAGTATCAACCATGTATCTCTGCAGTCAACAGTTCTGTAATCAAGAGTTTTGCAAGTACTTTTTCCACACATTATTTCCCTTTTCCTTTGTAAAGCAAAGACTCCACATGATGCTTGTGCACCCACTCGCCCTGCCTTGCCCATCGCTCCAGTACCTTTAGCCGGGTTCCTTTGGCACCAGTGGAGTCAGCTCGCTCACTCCCAGCCAGATCCACCAGGCTGATCTTGCTGACCTGGACAGAGAAAGCACAAGAACATGGGAATCAGTTCTTGGTGAATTAGAGAATTCCAAAGAATTCTATGGCATCAGAACAACTCTACTGGTTAAAAAAAACACTGTAGTGTGCTTAAAGCTGCAGTCAAAGAGTTTTCACAAGCAATTAGCTTGATGCTGTTATCTCAGGGATAAGAAGTGTCTGGGTTTATGTTCTGGTTTAAGTATCACTATACCAAAAAGAGAATGAGGTCTCACATGAGCAGAGCAGAAGTCAAAGGAAATTAAGTATTACTGCTGCAGACAACGTAAGAACCTCAAAGGAAGAGAAACTAAACTTTATCCCGATGCTGGTGACACCACCAATAAAGCACTGACACTCTGTGGCTTCAGTCAGGCAGGTCAGTTAATGGTAATTTTATAGGGGGGTTTCTTCATAAATAATTTTTTTCAGATCTGTCCACAGTAGTCAGTTAAGAAATGTGAACATTACCTGTATTTAAGCTCCTTTTTTGCATGCAGAACCTTTGTTTCAGAGCGGTAAAAGCCACAAATCTGTTCCATGCTACACAGTGTGCTTCCTGTTAACATGCTAATTCCAGAAAGTGCCTAAGTCTCACTCATCCAAACTTCTGTGCCCAAATGAAAGAACTAACCAGGCAAATACTTTGCACTGACAAGAAAAAAACTTCGGGGAAAATACTGGGGAAAATTAACTGATTTTATTTCATACATCCCTCTCCATAAAAACAAGTCCTTAAGGCTGTATTTTTCACAGATCTATATATTCTCCTCTTGCACACAGTCCCCATTTAGTTCTTTTTAAAATTACAATTAAACAAAATCCCATGGGAAATAAAAGGGGTCTGTCAAGGCCAAATCACCAAAGAAAACCCCCAATTCTCATTTTCTCCGCATCCTGCCAGTAAGTCACTGCAGGGAAGATTAGTGAAGAACAGTCAGAAAGGCACTTGTCTGTAACACACCTTCTCAGTGGAAAGATCAGTTTCTGTGTCGTGTTTCTTCTGCGTGAAGACAATGGTAAACACGGCATGAGAGCGGCTGCTGGTTTCGTTCATGTTGGTGGCTGCCACGGTCCTGCACAGGAACAGACATGGACATGCTTAGAAAAGCAACACTCCTGCAGGGCTGGATGCAGCTGCAGAGTGAGAGCAGGAGGATTACAGGTGATGTTCTGCCCTGTAAGCAAGACCAAACCACAGCTAATATCACTAGTAAACTCCTTGATTTTTCACGCCTGAGTACTCCCATCTTTATCACAGTTCAAACAGAGCATTCTCAGTCTGTGTACTCGATAATCCACCTTCCATGCAAACACCCAGGAAAACGTGAGCAGCATTTCTGTGAGTCTTTCTCACACATTGTTCAGTGGAGCCAACAGCTGACATGGAAACACCTACTAATGAACCAGAAACTAAAGCCGGAATGCCAGCCTTAGTCCTGAGCACTTGAATGAAGGAAAGCGGAGACTGAGTTCACATGTTTATTTATACCAGGACAGTGATACAGTACACAGCAAAGGCAGAACTAATTGCCAGTATAATTATTTAGATACTTCATCTCAAGTCATTACAATCTTTAAATGTCTACACAGTGATTTGCAGCACTATTTCACCACACAAATCAATACCAGCCTTTTAATAGCATTGATGGGTGCATATTTCAGTAATACTCCTCATTTACATGAGGGTTTTTTAAAGTGCCAATGCATCACAGTGGTAAGAACACCAAACAGGTTAGTATCACTAACCTGGCTTTGTTCCCAGCATCCATGAGGTCTGCAATGTCTGTGTAAGATGTCACTGCCAGCTTGGACAGATCCTCCACGTACGGCCCAAGGAGAGGATGTTCTCGCACCCGCAAATTCCCCTTGTTCTTCGGGTTCAACAAGTCCCTGACTCTCTCACAGTAAATCTCCATGTAACTCACCTGAAGAGAGGAATTTGCATGGATAATTTAGTGTTTGTTAAGGTTTCCTCTGCAGCTTTTCAGAGTGCCAGTGGTAGACTCCCCCAGTCCCCCCACAGGAGAGCTGTAGGTGGGTGTCTCAGTTCATTTAACAGCTCAAAGGCAGAGGGAAGAAGAGTCACAAGTGTCAAGCATGAGATCTCTAACATAAGCTGCTGCCCTTGCATCCATGTACAGATCCCTGAAGCCCTTCAGAAAGCATTGGTGTGTAATGAAAAATTATGCACTGGAGTTCCCAATCATCCCAACAGCTTTAATATGACGCAGCAGCAAATGCGCTTCCTAGAGCAAAACAAGACAGATGGCAGGAGGAGTCTGCTTCCAAGGAATCTCTTATGAACCTCCAAAGCAAACCTCAGGAGGAAAAAAAATTAATATCTCTGTATGCAGAAGCAAATTTTGCTTCTAAAAATTACAGCTATGGTGTTTGCAATAAACACTCAGGTTTTCCAGAATTACTAAACAGGTAAAGGTAAACTAGTTTTCTGGTGCAGGTAAAAAAAGAGTCACACAAAGGTTTTATTTACATTTGCCTCAAACATAAAACAGAGAAAAGACACAAAGCCTACAAAATAAACTGAAATCATAAAAAATCAGCATCTTAATGCAACATCAATAACCCAGCACCCAAGCTCAGTTTAATGTCCAGCACCCAGACATTCTTTGATCCCTCACCACACTCACCTCTACAGAATATGACATCTCCTCATTGCTGTTGTCATTGATTTTCTCAAACAGCTCCTCACATAGCTGGGGAGAGATTAAACCCAAGTCAGAAATTAGTCTTTGCTGAGGAGTAACAAATAACTACTACATGTCACTCAAATGGCTTCAGAATGAGGGCAGGGCAAGAAAAAGAATGTAATGCATCAACCCCATGCAGACTCACTGGGAAGATAATTAATCTCAGTTCTACATCACTATCAACCTGATTTTATCTGGTATCTCAACAGTTGCTCCAGGTTTCACCAACAGTATTATTCTGTGCTATAAAATTAGAAGTAAGCTGCAGTTCTCTGTTAACTGTTACTGCAGTATAAAAATGGTCTACCAGTAAGTGTCTGAAGATGCTGTAAAAACCAAATCCCCTTTCTGGGCTCTGCTCTACCTGGGGGATGATGCCTGCTTGGCTCTCCTCCTGCTTGCCCATCATGGTGTAGGATTTCCCAGCCCCAGTCTGTCCATAGGCAAAGATGCAGACGTTGTAGCCCTCGAAGGCGTGCAGCAGCATCTCCTTCCCAATGTCATTGTACACACGGCTCTGGGATGCAAAGCAGGGATCTTCAGGCTGGGAAGACAAGGAAACAGCATAAGTACAGACTTAGCCATCATTCAAGTATGATTTCAAAAGCAACTGGGTTTTTCTCAACTTCTATCTTGTGGGTGAATCCCTTAGGAGGAGGTAAATTAGCCCATTTCTACACACAGCTCTTTTCCAAGGCAGCTCAAGCTGGAGAAGAATGACAATGACCATGTCACTGCATTGTTTGAGTATATCTTACTCCAAATCTAGCATTCTCTTGCTTCCTGAAATGCTGGATTTTAACATTACCTGCTCCCGAAATCAGGACAAATTTAGCTGTGCTAACATTCGGATGTCGGGATCAAGATTTTATCAGACCTCCTCTGTTCCCTGATGCTGTTTATCTGCTAATTTTCAGGCATCATGTTCATCATGTTCCTGTCACTGGTCTGTAATCAACTTGCACGGCTGCTCTGGAAGATTCAGTAAGAGAGGTGAGGGTTTTTTGTCTTGAAAACAATCTTGCTGGCCACAGATTTGCTCAGAAATACTGAGTCTTATTTCACCACCTAAGTTACTAAAATTAATCTCAGAGAAATGCATTATCCCTTCTTTATACATCTTTTAGAAAACAGGGCAGGGGAGGAGTAGGTGGCAGAACAACACAGTTCTGCTGGAGAACAATTACTGGAAGTCAGCAAGAGCCTAGCACCGATTCAGTGGAGGGTGGGGCAGAAGAGCCAGATGAGAATTTATTACTTTTGCAGCTCCTGGAAACACAGATCACGACACTGCCTTTTCCACACATGCCAAGGGAACCCAGGCCACACGTCTCCCTGAGCAAGTAAGAACCCGAGCAACTGCCACTGTCCAAGAGGACACTTGGATTCACCGTGGCTCACGTGCACCCGTAAAATATTTAGAACACAACATTGCTGAAGAACATTCTCAGCAATCTTTCAAATATTTACAAGTTGTTTCAGCTTTCTGCTCTCCCCAAACAGGAAAACACAACCTACGATCACCAGCTTTTAACCCGAATGTGGGACAGTGCAGACACATCTGATGGGGGTGGCATGATCAGAGAGTGCAGCTGAATCAAAGCAAACCACAACAGCACAACCAGGTTTTCTTGTAAAAACACTCACCGAGGTGTGGGACCAATAAGAGTAGTCAAAGCTGAAGGACTTTGGTGCTTCCTTAGGATTCTTTGGGTTGATAATACCTAGAGGAAATAAAATTCAAACTCTTAGCTATCTTGACATTTAGGAGCATCATTAATGAGCTTGCTGACCCGCAGTCTGTGACTCTGTGTATTTAGAGTTGCCACATGGCACAGGAGGTTGAAGTAACAGACTCACAGCTTCCTCACGCTACATTTCTGTAGGCATTACTTCAAGTAAGGCAAGAAAAAAACTCCTACAAGGAATACGCTGTTGCTAAACAAAATTCAGTGCATTCCCCACCATTAAGGAAAGCTTTGCCAGATACCTTTAGGTTGGTGAGTTTTGGTGTTTTGGAGGTTTTTTCCCCTTCCCAGCTACAAAGCACCTTCTATAACCTTTGCCTGGAGTGGAGCAACACACAGTGGATCCAGCTGTCATTCTAATGCCTGTATTCCAAGGAGGGTAATTTATAAGCACAGCCCTTGTTCCAGAAGTGAATCTCTACTGCTTCCTTTTCAGTACTACAGAGCTGGAAATCCTTGAATCTGTCATTTCCAACAGCTGTTTTCAACACCATCTGTGTTAGGACTGTAAAAAGGCACAGTCCTGAGGGTATCAAAATGAGATAAACCACCTTAGATTTACACCCACCCATCTACACCTAAAGCAGCAATCTGCCTTTGGGAACAAGACACTAATTACGATATGTGCAAATAAAATCCATGAAGAAAGAGCCATGCAAAGGTGTCAGCAGTCTTCCTGGGGATGATTTACACCCTGATACCAGTCATCCTAAACAGGAGATGCTTATTTCTCGCATATTCATGTCAGTTAGGCTATTCTTTGGGAAATGGGGACTTCTCCCTTTCCTTCTGTGATAAAAAAAATTCTATCACCCACATTTCTTACCATTCCAACATGAACTTATCATCTTCTTTCACCAAAGTCTCTGAAAATGTGGTTACAGGATTCCCATTAAAATTAAATCACTCCTCTACCAGAAGCTGTGTCCCTGAGCAGGGCTGTTATCCAAAATTACAGTGTGGGGAAAAGATCACTGTCTGGACTGCAAATAGCAACAGTTGCTACTCTTTATTTCTCGTGGCCAACTCCGTTTCACTTGGATGCACCTTGTGCTGACATTCTTGCCTTAAAAAAGCTGACAGACATGCAAAGCCAGTGAATAATATGCACCAGCACAGTATCAACTTGCAAAAATGCTTGTGGCTTTGGATAGCAACGTGGGCACCAACACAGAACAAACTGTAACCAGGCGATCATGTGTGGCTGCAACTTCCCTTTACTGGTTTGCCCAAACAGCAGCACAGCTACAGCTCACACAGTTCCCCCAGTTCCAAAGGGAACAAAAAACAAAGCCCACAAGACAACTCCCTGCCCCAAACTTAAATCAGTTCTCTCCTTGCAGTATATTCCAGACTGCTTCTCATTTCTCATCTGATAATTTAACATCAAAGGTCTGAAACAGAAGGAAGAGCTAATGCCTTGTACCTGGAAGTTCCTACCCAAAAAAATAGTACAAATAAAAACCTATCTCTAATTTATGTCTGTAAAGGCACTACAAGCTTTCCATTACTTCACCCTTCTTGCTTCTAGCTTAAATTTGATCCATCACATTTGTGAAGAGTAAAGTTCAGGCTCTGTGACTTATGCAAGTCATTCCACTCTGCCTCATTTTTTAAAAATCATTATTTATTATTATTTTCTTACACAGGCTTTCCTCAGCCATTGACACTAAGCTCCACATCCAGCTCGCTATTCTGGAAACCACTTTCTAGGATGCAAAGCATATCTTGAGAAGCATATCAGGAAAGGGAGTTTAACTGCAAACAAGCAGCTCTGTCAGAGGTTGGGAATGCAGCTGCCTGGCCAAATCCTTCCACTGCAGCAGGAACGGGCCAGAGAAAACCTCCCTGCTGCCAGGAACTCTGCATGCTGTCCCTCGGCACTGGGACCCACTCACAGCCTTTCCACTCAGCTCCTGGGCCAAGCCTGGAGTCTATTCATCCCCCATTCCTGTTTCCTGCACTTTCAGAACCACTGGTGCCACAGAATTCCCAGTCTACAAATGAATCCAGCACAGCTGACAGAGGGAGAAAACATGAGATTATGGCCCCAACAGATTTCAGCTGGACTAAACCCCTCTGCATTTGGGACACTCTTCCAGAGGGTGTGCCAACATCAGTGAGGTCTCATGTGGCCCGAGTTTGAACCCAGTGCTCAGGTATGTCATAGTGTGAGATAAGACACCTGGACGAAGATGGGATGGCAGCTCAGAAACCAGGAATTCCAACAGAAGTAACTGACCCAACCTGAAGGTGTCTATTGCACCAAGCATCTCCTTTGGAGGGACAAGAAAATCCCTGCAATCTAGCTACTTTTAGAGGAAGCTAATGGATATTGCTGAAGAGATGTAAAGGCTTCTTATAGTACAGGTAAGTTTTATCCTAAAAGTTCATATGTCAAATTGGAGGGGGGAAGAAATAATGCAGAAATTAGACTGAGTCAGCAACACTGATTTCGTGTCCTGTGTTCCTCAGCACACTGTGTTTTCAGCTGAACAAGGAAACAAACGGAATTAGAAGAGAAAGAGGACTGTTCGCAGTGTCTCCGATAGCCACAAGAGCACTAAGAGCTTTTCAGTTACTTTGTTTGGTTGGAAACCATGCGAGGCCGAGATGGCCTGTACCAGTGAATCAGGGAAGGGCCTGCCACCCCTCTCCTCTCCCCACAGCAGCTCCCCGCATGGCCCTCACACTAACGCTTTAATTACAGAGCCCCGGGAAATGAGATCGGCAACAAGGCGGACGATCACAGCAGGAAAGCATTAATGGTCTTTTTATCTTACAGAATAAATTTGTTTATCTGCTGTTTCAAAGGTCCAACGTGGCAATTACCCCTTGTGTTTGCCAACTGCCACTAAAGCTTTGTGCTGCAGCTGTAATTGCCACCAGCACGGCACCCTGGCCAGTCTCTGGGAAACCAAGCCCTTCGGCTGGCCCCTTCCTTCACCAAGAGCCAAGCTATTAGGTCACGGGCAATCTGTCACTTTTCCCTAAGTTAAGTTTCCTGCATCAAAGAGAAACTGCAAGGGGTACTTTAAAAATCCCTGTCTCCTGTACCACTGCTGCTGAAATGGGTCACACACACAACCCCAAGGCGAGAAGGATGGAACAAGCTGAAGATACTCTTTTCCTACCGCAGTGCCTGAAACCTCTTCCAGGATCAAAGCTCCAAGCAGTGTGCCAATGGTCAGCATTTACCTTTGGAATGGACGGCCAAGAAAAAGGCAAGGGAACAATCCTGGTTTTAAAATACCAAATCATTGAATTTGGTTGAGGGACACAAATGTCCAGATTATTCCCCTCCTTTATTTGAATTATGAATTTCTGGAAATTTTGAATAATAAGCTTCACCTTGAGACATAATATTTAAACCTGTTTTCTACCTTTCTAAGTAAACAGACTAAGTAATTACATGTCATAAATTGCCAGAAAGAAAAGCGCCCTGTGTGAACAGCAGCTGATTTAATACCCACTGCCATCCCCACTCAGAGACACAGGCTGCATTTTACAAGCTTATTTCTCCTTAGTTACAGAGTAAGCCACGCAGAGCTGCCTTACACCACCTAAAGTTCTTCTCACCAGGAGTAATTTAGGTACTCTCTGCAGCTCGAATAATTTAAACAATTATTTTTAGCTGCTCAGCTGGTTAATTTTGGTGGACTTTTGATACCTGTAACTACAAATGTGAGTTTTATATCTCAGTGACCAAACGGTAAGGAAATGAACAGTTTTAAAACAAATTTTTTCCCACCAAATAATCTAAATTTCAATAGTATAATATAAGACCCATATATTTTAACTAATTAGTCCTTATACAGGACAAGTACATAGAAAGAGCAGTACAGACTAATAAAAGGAGAAAGCAGGAGCACAATCAATGAAAATTATAATTTTACGTGTGCTGTACCAAAAGGAATAGACCAAGCCCCACAAAACATTTGGATATTAACATGCCCTTACTTAAACAGGCAACTTCATTTCTTGGCATTTTTACTGCCACGGTCCATCCCACTTGTTCCTTAAGTAACATTTTATATACCATCCACCATCTGCTTTATCAGCTAGCACAAAAATAACATACACTTTCAACCTTTCCAATGTATATGCTCAAATTCATCCCTGGTTTTTAATTTTAGCAAAAACTGTAGCAATCCTTGAAGGACAATGTCACTACTGGAACAGTTCCCATATATTTTGTAATATTTTGCATTCCTATTGTCATTTTGGACATCTAAACTTTTTGCCTTAGAATCCAATCTTGATTTTCTGAAACTGAAATTCAAAAAGCACAGGTCAAATATGCACTTTATTTTTCCAATTAAAACCAGAATGTGGAGAGCAACTGAGAGCTGATGCAAAGTTAAAATCTTCCAGGGTATTTCTAACTGGAAGCACCAAACCCTGTCTTCTCACCCCTTCCTAAACATATACACAAACACATTCCCACTTCAAGCCTTCATTTCTGGACTTACACTTCCATTTTCCATTAAAACTAACCAAGTAAACAGACAGTGGGAAGCCTACAGAGAGGAGGGGAAAAAAAACCCCCAAAAGCAAGGAAACTTAGCCAAGATCAGCCCCCTCATTCCATTCCCATCTACTCAGTCACATAAATATTTTTGCAGGCACAAAGAGTGACTAAAAGTGCTTCTTAACCACTCAAAACTCCTATCAGATTATGCCACTGAATTTGCAGGCCAAGCCCGATGTGTTCCCATCCCAGCCAGCACTGCTCCTCAGCGTGTCACACATTTGGCAGATCAGAAATTATCTGCAGCCCAGCATCTGGGGATCCACGCAATTCCTTCTAACAAGCTCTCGGAATAGAGAGACAAAGTACACGAGAGGCAAGAGTTGAAATTATTCTCTTACCCCTCAGTGCATTTAAAGTCAAGTCACTTGACTCCCAGCTCCGCCTCTGCCAGTGCCCAGAGTCATATTGCAGGGCACTCTGCCATCAGACATGCCAGGCATTAGTCACCGTGGGGAGCTCCAGAAGAAGTGGATCACTGCAGTTTGCCCTTCACATAAACACCAGCAGACAGAATTAACTTGGGCTAAATCCTGGGATTAGCTGGTACATGGTCTGTGCTCGAAAAGGGGGGTGAGGGGACGGACAGACTGATTTTTTTAAATAAAAAACCCCAAACTATCAATTGCCAATCAGCAATAAAATCCAATTATGATGAAAGCCAGGTATGGAACTGGAAAAACTGACCTTCCCGGATCTGTGCAACACAGCCCTGCTTTGTCATGTACATCTGCCATTCCCACAGTGCTACCACATCTGGCACTGCTGGGGGCACAAAGCCTCTTGAATTTCTACATATGAAATAAAATTAGATTTCATCTCATGACAAGAGGCTTCACACCAGCCTCCACAATTCCCCCTGTGGCAGCATTAACCCATCCCAGCACACATTCCTACCAAATGCCAACACTCAGGGATAACAGGCAGCAAGAAAAGCACTGTCCTGTCATCATTAGTAAAGGAACAGGTCAGAAATTTCCAAATATCATGATGGGCTAGACAGAACTTTGGAAGGGGAAATTTTTGGTGAAATATATACCCAATAATTAAAATATGAATTCAAGCTCTACTGAATTCTTCTAACTCTATTTGAATCATTATAAGCAGTAGTTTTTATTTTATGATGACTAAATAAACAATTTAACCAATATAAAAAAATCTGGGGCTTTCAGAATTGACTCCACAAGACCAAACATTAAATACAGAGTCTCTTAAAAAACACAGGTCTGGAAAATATATCTGCGCCATCTGTAGACTGGAATGACAACAATGGGAACATGTTCCTTGCGGAGAGCAGGGTGGAGCAGGCATTCTTTATTTGCTGGAATGTGAATAACACCACAAAGACACGTTTAATACAGGCTTCTTTGCTCGGCATATGCTGCAATCAGATCTATGGCCACAGCGCTTTTATAAGACAGACTTTCAGGGTGTTATTATAAGAGATAAATGAAGGGAAATGGACACTTCCAGCCTGCTGAAGCAGTGCTTGCTTTTCAAAGCATTGTTTGCATTTTTCAAATCATTAAAAGGGAAGGAAACCAAGGAGAAGCTAAGAACAGCTCATTTGGAATTCAACCGGATTCTCTCCCCACTGTGGAATTTCAGCCCTGTACTGGGAGAAAGGTTGGATGGGGGAGGGAGTGAGGCTCAACAGCACCAGGGCAAGGCAAAGGCTTGCTCACAGAAGCTGCTGGAAAGCCGCTCTCATCCTCAGCTGCTCCTACAGATCCCAGAGCTATAAATACCACCCCTACAGCTGGTGTTCTTGGAGATGCCAGCAGGCTCTGCACGAGGCAGGAGCCACTCCAACCACGCTGTTCTCCCTTAGCTGAGAAGTTGACCCAAAACCATCCCAAAACTTCCACTGTCAAAGGGTCCCCTGGGAATGTCCTGCTGCAGAAGCAGCACACCAGGCCTGTGCAGCTGGCTAAGCACTCGAGCTGAATTCTGCTCACATTTGTATAGTGAAAATATCCAATTCCTAAAGTGCATCCCGTTAACAATTTGCATTCTCTTTACTCCTACTTGCCTGCTCAAAGGTGGCAAGTTACCCAAGTATTTGATGAAAAGAATCACCTCTGAAGGCCTAGTTCTGTGTCAGGGCACTAAGTGAAGGGGAAGCATTTCACATGGTGAACTCGCCACTGACACAAACTCTTTGGGGTTGTCAGCAATAGCATCTCTGCTATAGTTCCATAACATACTGTAGTCCAACTGCATTTAACATCAGCTGGAACATCCTAGTCAACCCACAGTCTTGCTCCAGGCCCAGTATTTGCATCTCGAACATTTAAAGATCATTAAATGTTCATCTTCCCCCATCTCCCCAAAGTCATCTTCGAAAATAAATTTTCCTTTTTTTTTTTAAGCAGCTGAATTAACACTTCAAACTATTTTTATACAATCACGAGAAAGGCTTGAGAAGGCAAATCACTTAAAAAAATTCCACATTTTTATTTCTTCTCCAAAAAAATATTCAAGACTTGCAGCAAAACATATGAGCTGTCAATTTTGCAGGGCATTCAGAGACAGTGACTAAGAGAATTACGGACAAGCCACAGAAATCCCTAATGCTGCACAACAGGGAGAGCTCTAATGCTCATATTGGGAACAGGACAGTCATTACAAGAGTTTGGGCAACCTCTGCTATTGTGACCTCTTTGACTTGTCTTTCAAACCTCAACCACAAGGCCATTCATGCATCCTCCACGTGACACGATTTATCTTCCCATAAACAGCCTGTTTTGATAACACACCCACCATGAATGCAGGGCAGTATTATCACATTGGACAAGCACTCATTTAGGTTGCACCACTTACAAGGATTTACAAACCAGAAAAATCAGGGGAAGGGTTAAGTGGTATTCCTGCATTGCTGTTTATTTTCCCAAGACAACCTCATCTGCAAGACACAAATATAAAACACCAGAAACACTTAAAAGAAAGAAAAACAAACAGAATGCTTTAAGAACCAATGCCTCCTTGGCAGGCACAGTCATCAGAAATGGGGGATGCTTATTTTTTGAGATATCTAAAATTACTACTTTCAGAAGACAGATTGAGAGTCAAGACTGAAATCTATCCGTGAAAATTAATCATCCCACCTATTCTATACTTGCACTGAAAATGTCTAATCAAGAGAGAAAAACAGTAAGTTTATTAGGTCAGACAAACATAATGAACTCTTTTACTCACTTTTTCTCCGTGTAGCACATGCTATTTTTCAAACACATGTAATTTATACATGTTCCTTTTCCAGGTTAAGTGAAGGTGGCCCACTCACCTTGGTCAAAATCAGTAAAGTTTTGTCCCATCACTTTACTTTCTACATGTACTCAGTCAACAGTCTAAATAAATGCCAGTTTCTTGTAAGGATTTTTTCATCAGAACCTGAGTGCCACATGTCCACAGCAGCAGCTGGGACCACTCAGCTGGGCCTACATTTATTAAACATCCAATACCTTCAGCAGCCACAAAAGAACCTTCCAACATTACTGACACTATTGCTGAGCTAAAATCCAAGCAGGTAACTCTCAGTCCTAAGCCCAGGATCCAGTGGCACTCACACCTTCCGAGACAACCTGCACTGTGCAGGTGCATTCCTACACTGATATGGTTTATGGCAAACCAGAAAATACAATAACCACACATGACCTGTAGCTTGAGAACTTGGTTTTATTCTCTCAATGGCACACACAGGATGCTAAAACCTATTTTCATTCATCTATTCATTCATGCACATTTAATGCAACATCAATTGCAGAGGGCATATTCCAAGTAGGACATCTTATTTCCCTCCTTCATTAGTTCAGTTTTCTACATACTTACTTAGAGTTTTAAAGAAGCAGCTAGCTGGGCTCCTTGCTAGTGATTAATATCTAAATGCCATCTTGTAGTTACTAGCCTGAGCCTCTGGTTTGTTTTCATTTGTTTTTATTGATGCATTATTTATTTACAGACAGGATTATCAAATCACTTCCACCAACAAAACAAAAAAAAAATCAAACCCTCAAACAAACCAAAAACAAGCCAGAAAAAGCAGAACACTCAGGGAGTCTTAAGGCACAGAACAGCTTTGCTTTTCAGCTCAATAACCCAAGGCAGCAGCTGCCAACATTGTTTATATTTGTTACCTCTGAAAAGCCCATACAAGAACGAGCACAAGAGCTACTGACACACAAAACAGTCTCACATCTATAGCTCAGCTTTCATCTCACCTATTACAAAGCAGAATCTTTTTCCCCACTCACCATAAAAACAGCATTTAATTAACTGGACAGGCAATATGTAATTAATATATGCTGTGGGCAAGATGCATTGGTGGAAATCATTCTCAACAAAAATTGGAAAAAGTAAGAATTAAAGACAAAACATATTCAACCAAGATAAGCTGAAAACCATCATTCTAAACCAAATAATTCTTCAATTACTAATGTCAGAAAGCTCCTTTTGAGTTTGGCCATGATAAATCACCCAGTCAATACTTTAAAGAACATCCTCTCAGAACAGAACTCCAAATGAAAACAAAGCCTTTCAGTCAATTGAATCCACTTGCATAGCAGGTGCTTTTGAAAACAAATCTTATGTTTCTTAAGATGGTTTCTAAGTGGTAATTATAAAAAAAGATTGCCTTTTCTTAACTTAATCCCACTCAGTTACTGTTTTGATATAGTTTTTATGACACTAATTTGATGGGGGCACCACCTCTTCTTTGAAAAGTATTTTGCATTCCCAAATTAACTTAAGCAGCAGAACTTTGCAGCTTCTAACTTGTCCTTACGAATTCCTCCATTAGCTTCTCTTCTCCTGCCCTCACTCCTCCCATGCCCACTGAGGAACTCCTGGCAGTACCATTCCAATGGAGCCCATTTGCAATGGGATCCCATCCGAGCAGCACAGACCCCCTGCCAAATTCCAGCCCCTACACGTGACTTCAGCTGGGCTGCACAATCTCAGCTTTGCAACACGGATTTTGAAACATAGAGACTGACAATCCTCTAAGTGCAAGGTGCTGTATTACTGCAGATCAACGCCTTTGCAACCATAAAGGGAAAAAATAATAGTTTTGTCATGTTAGAAGAACAGACAAATAATGTTTCCAGTACTGGTTTCAAAATTCCCATGGTTTGCCTTCTTCCAGCAGAAAAAGAGAAGTTCCAGTTACTCCCAGTAAGTGCTCTTAACATTGTGGGCTAAAGACCTTTGTAAGAACTCTCTTTTCCTGAGATTAAGACAATTAGAGAACCGTATTCAGCTACACTGTCACTTTTAAACACTGAGAAATGATAAAGATGGAAATCTTGACTAAAGGCCTTGATCTCCTACAAGAAAATGACATGAAAGGCAGACAGGATAACAAGTAAATTCCGTAGGAGCCCGCAATGTAATATGTCGTTTTTCTTCTAAGGCGAAGTTAAACTGTGTAACAAAATTGAGCATAACCTTTCTAAGCCAGGAGGATGTTTTGCTTTGCTGGCAGGAACACCATCAATGACAGGCAATCCCAAAGGCTGTAAACAGCCAACCTCATAAAAATTGCCAAAAAAAAGCAGCATGTCAGGCAACAATCCTGGCGGCATTCTGACTTCAAGAACATACTTTGTTATGGATGTCAAAGAACACTCCCGGTTTTTAATATAGTCATTAAAAATTATTTATTAATAGAGTACACCTGTGATACACTTCGTTATCTGTATCTTTGTACTGTTTCCTTAACAAAACCCTGAGCACTTTGCCTCAGTTTCACTCTAATGAATGAATCTCTGCCAACAAATTTACAAAACTCAGACTCGGACAAAGTTTAAACTCAGGATCCACAAAGGATTTAAAGACTAGCCCTGCAAGCCAATACCTACAGAACTAAAGTTCAAGTAACAGTCAAAATCCCTTCTTAGCTATCAGAGTTCACACTCTCTTATCAATCCTGTATCGCAATAGTCCATTAGGCTTTAATTCCAAGATAAGGGAACTTTAAGTGTCTTGCAGGCTTAAAATAGTCACTACTCAGCATATCACTGGCCTCTCAGGTTTGCCTCCTGCCAGCGTGATTAGTGAACAAATGACAAAACAGCCTTTTCAGGGGCAAGATATCTAAGCCTTGATCATTTTGTTGGCACATTTGAAGGTATGAAGCAGGAACTTCTGTCTACAATTACTACTAAATTCCCTTTATTTTGAAATTGCTGCATCAGATATGAGCCTCAGATACACTAATGGCACTTTATGTGCTCAGCTTTTAGTCAACAAGTTCAGACCTTAATAATGAGGAATTCAATAACACAGTTGTGAGGTTGCAAAAAAGCTGAGCATTGTGAAAATGAAAGAATTTTTGGCAGAAATAGAATCAGCACTTATGCCCCCAAATCTTAGACATAGCCTAAAAGCTTACCAAAAGAATTCCATTTGGAAGTTATGTGTGTCAGACAACTTTAGGAAGATTCTTTGAAGCAAAGACTCCTGCTCAGGGCTTTTTCCCACCAAACAATGCCTTATTCATATCCTTTATTATACAATCCTCTTCTGTTCAAACTACTCCTCTGTCTATTGCTTTCTTGTGTTTCTCCTTTGAGAGAGAAACATAGGTAAAAAATATCCCACAGATTGTAACAAGGAGTAACTATTTCAATTGGTGTTTCCTTCCCCACAGCCTGTAATGGCCCTGATGACTTAAACCTGACCATCTGTCACATCACTCAGTTTGTGTCAGAGCCACAGGACTCAGATAGAAGGCTGCAGATCAGGACATTTCCAGAGCACAAAATAGATCCAAAACTGCAAAGAAATCGCCAACTAGAC
The DNA here is from genome assembly GCA_035583155.1 of Acropternis orthonyx. Taxonomy (NCBI): domain Eukaryota; kingdom Metazoa; phylum Chordata; class Aves; order Passeriformes; family Rhinocryptidae; genus Acropternis; species Acropternis orthonyx. The sequence continues at coordinate 6,790,886 of JAWWEU010000055.1, read as the reverse complement.
AAATCAGGAAGTACTTTTCTTCTTTTGAAAGCTGATGCAGTTTCTTAGAGATGTGTCATTGCAGTGCAGCTCTAGGATTCAGAAACAGAGCCAGTGTCTGTGCCACATCTCAAACTCAGACAAACAAATTGTCAGAGACTGACTTGTCACCCTTGTTGTTGCATTACAAACAAGGTTTTTCCACCAGCTCCTGGAATTCAAACACCTCAAGCACCTAAAATTATTGCTGCAAGCTCTGCAGGAAGCAAAGCTCTTACACAGGCACCCAGCTGTGCTGCTGGAGTCCAGAGCTGGGTGGCATTTCCATAACAAGTGGCCTCTAATGGAGTTTACAGTTCTTCCATTCTACACTGGGATCAAGTTATGGGATACAATCACCTGGTCTACATGAGATCTCTTCAAACAGCCCCTTCCCACCCATATTTTAAATTGAAATTTTGAAATCAAACCCCAAAAAGTTGCTTTGGGTAGTATTTCATACAAGATCCAAAGATAGGACTTTATTACACTAAAAAATAAGCTCTTTTTCCATATGACACCACTCTTCCCATGAAACCATAAACACTGTAGATAATTTAAGTGGCCACAACCAGGACTCAAATTCCATTGCAGAAGCAGGCTGACTACAACCTTGGCTAAAAAAAAAAGGGAGAGGCCTGTATGAAACCTCCTTTGTGTTACCAGGCACGAGTAAATACTCCAGTAATCAGACAGCAAAATAACTCAGTGCTTTTGGAGTGCTCCTTACTAAAGCTGCAGACAAGATGACTCTACTTGATTACCCAAAAATTAAAAACTCCCCCAAGAAGAGCAGTTTAGAGGCAGAGCTGTTGGTCTGCACAGGAGGAACGACCTGCAGCAAATGCTATCAACGCTGCCCTGGCCTCAGCTTTGTAAATACAACCAACCAACCAACAAGAAAGGTGTGCTCATATCCAGTTTCCCACAGAACAGTCTTCTCCTCCAAATTAGACCCACAATAATTATTTAAGAAGGCTAACACTTCTAATTGGTCAGAAAAGCAGATGACTTTCTGTAGTCTGTTATTTTGCTGCCATTTAGACACCTACTCTGGAAAGCATAAAACTCAATCGTCTTTTCCCTTCAGCTTTCTCACCCTACTTATGTTCCTAACCAAAGGCACAGACTGCAGAACAAGCACACCAAGAACTAAAGCACCAAGCCAAGCAGGACTTACACCACAATTATCATGTGGTGCTCTGCAGTGTATCCCTCTATCTGTCAGTCCACATGATATTCCCACACACTGAAGTCAACAAAAAGGTTTTCACTTTGGTGTTCTAATACTTTCTGTAGAATTTCCAGCTCACCACAAGCAAACACCACAAACAACTGCATCAAAACCAAGATACTCACGATTTAGCCTTCCCAGTCAAATTCAGAGACAACCTAATTTGTAATGGCAGCCTCAGAAAAGCAGAATCCCTAAATGATTAATTCTAGATGATACAATGTACACAGTACTCAGCCTGACAGAAAGAAAAGAATAAAGCAGGAAGGGTGGTGAGAGAGAAACACTCCCTTAGAAGATTAAAACAAACTTACTGGTTGAATTGCCTTGCATCTGGATGATACATTTGGACTCCTTGCTGGTCTCCCGGGAGTTGAAGGGCCGGACCCGAACAGCCACCTTCACCGAAGCCCCCGACATCCTGGCTGCTTGTGGTACACTCAGGGAACCGAAAGTGGTCAACAGCCTTTCGAGTTATCCTTCTTGCTGGTGTTTTCTACAGAGAAAAACATCATTTAATTATTTGCAGCTATTGCATTCCAGGTGTTGATTAAAGTAGAAAAGTTCAAAGCTATTTGATAACTTCTGCTCTGAGATCACCATCACTGACCCCCTCAAAATGTGTCACTTCAAAGCCAGAACTGGAAACACACTTTATCAGCACCTGTTCACTGTTCCCCCCTGTCAAAAGGTTCTGTCACCTGAAGCAGTTTTCAAGTGTGTAAATATTTGTTTTCATTGCTTGGTTTTCTTCCCAGAAAGTAGGGATGCCAATACCGAAATAAAGATCTGGTTGCAACATATGTTAGGCTTAACCTAACAAAGATAATTTTAGCAGTAAAGACACAGCTCCTTAGATTTCAGCATGAGGCAGTGACCATGTACCCCATATCCAGGTTCTCTGGCTGTCAGCCCTTGCTGCACAATGCATTAGCAATAATATTAAAACTAACACAAGTGTCATGGGCCATATCACACTGACTTTCAATACACATGACTCCAGACAAAAAGGTGTACCCTTAAAGTACCCTTTGCAGTCCTGGGAAAGCCCTCTTCTCAATACAAGTAACAACTCAACAACTACTTGTATATCTACTGATTAAAGGACACATTGTAAGGAAGAAGAGGAATCAAGAATTATTGCCTTCGGGGTGAATATTACTACCCATCTTCAGGCAAATGTCCACCATTAAATTCATCTTCATTATCAAAATACTTTTCCTAATCCTACCACATCCAAATGATGGAGAACTTTAGTTGGCAGGAGACTATCTCTGATACCCACTTCCAAACTTCAAGGCTGTCTGAGACAGCATTCAAATCCAGGGTTAATAAAGATTGAGTCAGCTGTATTTTCCTCCACCAGCCTCTTGTATTAGAAAGTTTTCAGTCGGTCCACAATTATTGCCACAGGATACTGCGAGTACTGAAGTGAAACAGCCTCAAAAGCAGGAAGACAGATGCAAAGAAAGCCATTAAGGCCTACTAGAAAGCTACTACCCTTGGCTAGGAAAGCCTCCATGGCACAGACACTCAGAATGTGGAGGACTACAGTGAGAAAACACAATCCCAGTGTTGCTTTGTCCTTATATTCTAAATATCTGCTATGGCCACTGCTGCAGGCAGGATTCAGGGCTGGGGAAACCCTTGGTCTGGCTCAGTGCAGTCATTTCTGTCTAGAAGTTGAGTTACCACGGGCAGAACTCAACCCTGCACAAGTCATCACACGTGGGCCAGAAATCCTGACATCTCCTTTTCTGGTTATCTGTACACCACATATCCAGTGAAATGTTCATTTCAGGGTTGTGATCACAGCACCACACAAGTACAAAACTTATTAGCAGAGCTAAAGCAGAAGTATTTCAGCTCTAAAGTAAGTTCTACAGTGGGTAAAAACACTCATACATACCTCATTCAAGTTATGACACATCTTCACACAGTACAAGAAGTTTTTAATAAAATTGTATGGCTTCATTAATGCCATCACATGGCGAAGAGAGAAATTAAATTACTCCACCAAGCAGGAGTAATTCAAAGCATTCCTTATTTTCACAGGTACCTGAGGTATCTCACCAGACTAGAAGAATGTCTTTAGGAACAAGCCAACTGAATCTCCATGTCCGTGGTACAGCAAACTGGTAGAACAGTGATTAATGAGACAGACACACAGTCAGCTTTGGGTTAGGATGGAATTTTAAGAAGTTTCACTAAAAACTTAAACATGGAATAGAGCAGAGAACTAATGGGAGTGAATTCCCATGGTGTCCAAAGACCCTGGGTTGTTTTGGAGCACTGCTCCATTCCCTCTTGCTCAGAGGTTACTGTTGTGTAGAGCAAAGTATCAAACATACAGCTTCGTTATAAACTTTCTTCCCCTGTATCCACTCTGTGGATTTTCGCTCTCCCTCCCTAAACACCACCCTTGCATAAGAACCTGTGCCCTCACACCAAAGCCAAGTGACAAGACTAATCCTGACACAACCCAGGACTATTATCCAACTGACCCTGGATATTGCTGCTAGAAACAGGAATGTTACTGTACATGGCCACCCAGCATCTTGTGTCTGAAATACAATTTCAAAAATAAAGTGCAAAATGTCCATTTCTATCCAGTTCACAGTGACACAATTTACTTTAACCAATGTGTTCTTATTATACTGTTCATGAAATCCAAGGAGCTCATTTTCCCTTCTTACTGTAGAGTCCAACAAAGAATTTTTTTCTGATGGTTTCAGATAAATACCCCTCAGAACACTGCATTCATTTCCACAGATAACTAGTGCATCTGGGAAATTGGCAAACAGAGGGTGAGATGAAAGAACCATCTACTTTAAAATATATATTCTCAAGTACCTTTGAACACCATATTCACAATAAGAAAGCATGAAGATCACACCTTCAGAGACTCCATATGCACCAGCTAAATGACAGCCTTGTTTGAAACATGGCTGTGATGAAATTCTCACAGAACAGGTCATAAAATCACCTACACCACCATTAAAATTTAACTGCTAGACTTCTGCAATTACTAGCTTTTCCAAACTCTAAATTTTGTGCTGATGGAAAGTTAAATGTAGTGTAATTTTAAATCTCATTTGTTCTCAACTCTGCTCTTTTTCATAGCTGAAGTAAGCAAAACGCCTACTTGTAGCTCCACATGGATTTTAGGTGTTATGAATATCAATTCACTATGCATGATTTAATTTTCATTAATAAGAAAATTAACCAAAAGCAATATATTTTGCCCAGCTTCCCACAGGTTTAAGCTGTTATGGTTTTGAGGGGGTTTTTCCCACTTAGCAGCAATTTAACTGGTCATAACATTTTATAAAGGCAGCTTTGCCCTCATCATACAGAATGATAAAACAAGGCAAAATGAGCCCAAGTGGCACAGCATCAGAGATAATAAACTGCAACTGGTTTTTCGAGGTTCACATTTCCCAGTAGTATCACTTCCTACACCATAATGCTGACTAGAGAGTGGAGACAGAACTCGAAAAAGAGCAAAACAAAATATGCAATTCAGTCTGTGGTACAGATTTAGAAGAACAATATTCATAAAAGACAGTGCTTTTTTAATGTTCTTTATAGGCTTAGAAGGCTGCCACCCATGCTGGAATGAATCACTCCCCTAATGCCTCGGAAAGAGTCTACGAGCTGTGCCTCTTTTAACGCTCTGTCTGTATGAACCCAACCAGGACTCAGGCAGGGAACTGCATGCTAAGGCAGTCTTTGACGTGATACACCACTGGCTCCAAAACAGGTGGCAGATGATATCTGAGTTGCTTAGGGAGCTCCATCAGCACAAAAGCAAATCCTACACTCTAGTTCTAACACTTATTTTAAACTATGATTAAAAGATACCCACACTGTAAGTCACACAGTGAGATTTTAATTCTGTGTCATTAAGCAAATGATTTAAATATCTTGTCTGTTTACTGGTATGCAAACTGACAAACCCAATTATGTTGATCAATTACCCTTCACAGGCTCAACTATATTTGGACTTTCACACAAATATTTGCAGAAACATTAAGACTTGGATCCTTGAATATATTTGAAAGTTTTGGCAGACCAGTTTTGATGCAAAAAAATACAAAATACGTCAACATACAAACATATCCGCCCTTTTTTTTTTTTGAAGTTACAAGCTGAGTAGGGATTTATAGTGAAATTATTATTTACATATTGAGAGCAGTTTGCTTTGGCAATCACTTTGAGCTTGTTGCAATGTTCAAAATCTGTATCTCTACATCCAAATAAAAATAGGAAACCCCACCACACATCATGAATGAAGAAGAATTGCTTTTATTTACAATAACCAGCCATTGTGTCATAACTTGCACAGGTTTTGCCTACAAGAGAATGTGCTAACTTTTAAATAAAAAAACCTGCTTAACTTAATCAGTACAACAGCTCTAAAGAAATAAAACAAGGACAGGGATTAGCATATGGAAAGTTAGCAAAACAGCTGTTCAGGGCAGCAGAGGTTTAGGAACAAGAGGTCCACAGCAAAGCCAATTTTAGGTCGTGCTCTGAGGCTGAGGCGGCGGTGACACTGTGATCCCTCAGCTGAACTCACGCTACGCTCGGCTATCTCTGGAGCAGGTGAAGATGCCAGCCCAAACCGCGCTGCAGAACTGGCGGTGCCCTGACACCCGATCACATGAACCCATGGCTATTTACCAACACACCAACACCGACCGCATTGTGCAACAGCAGAAAGAATCGAGCTAAGAAAGCGCTGGAAGTGGGGAGAAGCACCCTTTTAAATTCGGCGTGAACGCAGCTTCACATTCCGGAAAGCAGCTGTAAATCCATCGTCTGCTTCTGGCGAATTCTGCACCCTCGGCCCAACACCCGCGTTGTGGCAGCGACCCCAAACCCGCGGGGCCTGCCATCCCCCCATCCCTGCTCCATCCCCCCATCCCTGCTCCATCCCCCCATCCCTGCCGGATTGTCAGCTCATCATCCCAACATGGCTGCCTCGGGAACGCTGCGGGGCCGGGCCCGCACACCGGCCCGCGCTGGAGACCGGGACCCCGCACCCCGGGCTGAGGGCTGGGCTGGGCTGAGCCTCCCCCCGGACCCGCCGCCCCATCCCGGCTGCAAACGGGGGGGAAAGGCCGACGGACAGGCCGGGAGCGGCCGCCCGGGGAGAGAGGGAGGAAGGAGGGAAGGAAAGCAAGGGAAGGAGGGAGGGAGGGAAAGAAGGAAGCGTCCCGGGGGAGGATGCACAGGGCAGACGACAAGGCCGAGCGGGGCCCCACGCCCTTGCGCCGCTGCCGTGACAGCTGCGGGGCACCCAGCGCTGCCCACCATCCCTCCCTCCCTCGCTCGCTCGCTCGCTCCCTCCGCGGGCCCCACAGCCGCCTCCCGCTCCGCATTACGGCATCACCGGCCCCGCCCGGCCCCCGAGCCCCCCTCACCTGGCGCGGGCTGTCCGCGGGCCGCGGGCGCGGCGGGGTCAGCAGCCGGCGGGGCAGCGCAGCCACAGGAACCCGGCCATCCCCATCGCCGCCCGCGCCGAGGCCGGGAGAACTCCCCCCGCCGCAGGGAAGGGCGAGGGAGGGAAGGAGGGAGGGGAGAGAGGGGAGGGAGCAGAGCGGGGCCGCGCCGGGAGGAACGGGCGCCGCGCTCGCCTCAGCGCCGCTCCCGCACTGAGGGGCCGCGAGCCGCGCGCCCGCCCCGCGGGGGGGGGTGCCGCCCGCCCCGCCAATCAGCGCGCGCCGACACGCCCCCCGCGCCGCCTCCCACCAATGGCGAGGCGCGGCGGCCGCCAGGGCCCGCCCCCCGGGCTGTCAATCACGGCCCGGCCCCGCCCCCCTCCGCGGCGCGGGCAGCCACCCCGCCCTCCGCGCGGATCCCTCCGCGCCCCGCCGGGCCGCAGCACCGCCGGGCCGCAGCACCGCCGCGCCGTGTCCGCGCGCGCCGCTGAGGGCCGCCCGCGCGGCGTTGGCAGAGCCGTGAGGGAGCACCGGGCGCTGCAGCTGAACAAGGAGCGGTGGGGTGTGCAGAAACGCGCACTTGTGGCCGACAAAGGCAGGGATGGGGGGCGGCGGGAGCGGAGGCTGCCGGAGCGCGGGCTGTGAGGGGAGAGGATGGCCCAGCCCCCGAGTTCCCTGTGGAGCCGCGGGGATCGGGGCCCTGAGCCAGGCCTGAGGCAGGAGCTCGCAGGGACGGGTTAATTATCCCCCGCCCTCCCCTTCGAAGCGGTTTTTTGAGCACCCCGAGTTATTTTTGTAGACCTAAAAACGTATTTTTAAGTAAATTATTACATTTAGTCAAGAGTGCTGTATCAGCGCCCGTACTTTCAACAATTTCACGCATATTCACATAGTAACATTTTATTTTTGTGGGAATTATTAGCTGTAATGGTTCTCCATTCCAGTAGTACTTTGATAATTTCCACTGTTAGAAATTGGCTCGTCTGTAAGCTTATAAGCATTTTAAAGAAAAAAATGTTCCATTAAATACCTTAATTACATGTTTTTCATACACCATCACATACAAGTTGGATTTAAGCTGTTGAGAACATTCAGGAGCTGAGATTTCTAGTTTCAGAACAAGGTTTATTTTTGTTCACAGCCTCCAGGCTATTGGCTCTGTTAATCTTCACCGTGTCCCTTGTGTTCCCCTTAAGTTTCAGATTTTTGGCAGAATGAGTTATTTGTCACTTTGTTTGGTGAAAAGTGACTATTCCCCCTCCCCAGTCTCATCTGCAGTTATGCCAACCAATGCAAAAGCCAAACAATACAGGACTGAACAGGGGCTTTAGGGAAATATTGCCAAAGAACCAACTAATCAGAAATAGGTGGCTTTCCTATGCCCTAGAAAATACCATATTTGAACTTTGGAATACTTCCTATTAACTGGAGAGATGAGTTAGTGTTTTTAGCGTGGTGTAACTGTGCTAACTTTTACCTAGGGCTATGCAGAATTAGGTCAGCTATATATTCCCTGGGAAAAAAAGAAGGCAAAAACACCTCAAAAAAACCCAAACCCTGTTTCAAAATCCCCTGCAATCTGTTCAAATACTGGGTGTGCTGTAACCCTCCATGGCAATAGGCACTGATTAATCTTCCTTCTGCAGAGTTTGTGTAGTGTCTCCTAGGAACAGCAGCTCCTGCACCAACCCCATGCCCAAGTTTGGGGAGTGCTCACTCAGAACAGCTCCAGGACGTTAATTCAGTTACTTGATCACAGGGGCTTGAAAAATCTGCCAGAAACAGTCAGAGAAAGACAAGTCACATGTTGGAAACCAGAAAAAGGGCAGGACGTGCTGGGTGGCATCGGGGAGGTCATTCACTGCAGAGGGAGAAGAGGAAAATGCCTCTTAAGTATTCAAGTACAGAGTTGAAAGGTGGCCAAGGATTATAGAATTTGGCATTTTAGCTCAATTTAGTTAGAAAGGCCTTCTCAATATCATTTTTGAAAATCGGGTATCCTTGGGTAATTAAGAATTATTAGAAAATGTACTGAAGTGGAATTCTACTGCATCATTCTGTGAATCCTCTTTAAAAAATGCACGTCCATTCCCTTCCAGGAAAGGAACCGTTCTTACTCCTTGTTTGTTTCTGACGCCACCACACAACCCTGAAAAGAGCAGAAACATCCAATTCCCTGCAAGCATGTGTGTGCTTAAATCTAGAATTTAAGATACTCCTTTTCAAGAAAAGTCACATAATGAAGATCCCCAGCCCAAGAAAAGCGATCTTGAGCATTATTATACCAGAAGAAATGAAAGTAAGTAGTAATTTCTTGCATTTATTAGTACAAAGAAGTATAGCTGGTTACCCAAATCAGTAAGATATGCCACCTAAATTGGGGAAGCCTGTTGAAATACCTGGAAGAGGGTAGGTTTAAGCTAAGTGATAAAGAAGAGAGCTACACTGTAATGCAATGCTCCTGGGGGCTGTTAGAGTAAATCTGTTGCTGTCTGACAGCAGGGTTGTCATCCTACTATTAAACAGCATTAGCTGTCCTTGCTGCCAGCAGGGAAGAGTTGACAGAGATGTAAATTGTGCCATTACATAAGTATAAATTGTGATATAATAGAATCAATTGTGCTGAATTGTATTGCTGTAACATCAGTACTTGCCCCAGGAATGTCTCTAGTCTAGGGCTTGAGGACAAGTAGAGACCAGTGACACAGTCTTGTACCTTAAAATTTTCCAAGAAAAGCACATTTTGCAACGTTTGTAGAAGTTGGCTGTTGCTGGAATGAGCCCTCCACAGCTCAGACACATTTATATTCTGCAGATACTTGTAAATGTCAACTGTAACTCAATCCATTGAGAGTTTCTGTGATGTCTAATACAAAGTCTCTGTGTTGCAATGAGGTTACAGTTGGATTGGAAAAGGTAAATGACATGGTAGGAGGGGGAAGGCAAATCACAAAAAGCTTCAGGTAGTATTAAATCAATTAAACTAACAATTGTTGCACAACTGATACACTTTTGTGGGAGATTTATTTTTAATCCAACTTCAGCTTTGCTTTTCAGTTCCTCAAATGTCCGCTGTCCCCTGACTGAGAGGGTTTGATTCACTTCTGTGCCTGGGCAGCAACAGAATGGCACTTCCAGCTGCTCCCATTAAAATACATTTCATATTCTGCCCATGAAAGCTGAATTTGGGAGAGCACTTGTCGGAGCTCACACCTTTCAAATACTTGATAGTAGCTCTCCAGATAAAATTGTTTTGGCCACTTCTGTCAAGTCTTTGTGTCTTGTGCAATATCTGCATTGACACATTTTCAAATGATAGATGTGTGCCATAATTAGACAAAACATCTCAGTAATGCACTTGGCTATTTATATTCCTCAGGTCAGAGTCTTACACAATGGCAGAATAAATATAAATTCAGATTCTGAAGGGCATTGTCTCAATTAATACATCCCACACCAAAGGTAAATATTTCTATCTCCTCCTGTCAAAAATAAACATATAGAATTTTCATTTTATACTTGCACCGAAAACAGTTATCCATGCAGAATTCCTGGTAAAACATTTAAATTCACAAACCTCCTTGATATTGGTTACAGCACTTCCAATGTAAAATATCGAGAACTCTTAGAGCGCAGCAGACAAGCTCTGTACAGGATGCACTAACACAACCAGTTGGTTTTAATTTAAGGGTGGATTATTTCTGCTTGTGCTCATTTAGGTTAGAGTACTCTTTATTCACCAAAGGTGCTGGTGTGTCTAATTTGTAATAGCTGAAGAAAATTAGAGAAGAAAGCATTTCTTCCATCTTTCCAATATATTCATAGTCTGTCAATGAAAGTTAGATATGGTATTAACTTGCAGAAAAAAAAGCCACGTGAAACCACAGTTTAATCATCCTACCGTAAAAATGAATACACTGCTGAAAAGTTGTCCTCCATCAAAGAAAGAATAAATGTTGGGATATTTCTAGGGATTTCATTCAATAATCCTTAATAAGGAGGGGACAGTGAAACACGTAAGTTTTCCTTTCTGTAGAAAGAAATTACCTCTTCACTAAAGAACACGCAGCTCACCCCACCCACAGCACATGTCAGAATCCGTGCTGGGTTTGGGTGCTGAGTGGCAGCCTGCAGGTAAAAGCAGAGCAGGCTTTGTTCTGTGATTTTTGAAGAGGGAGGAAGAGGGGAATTTGAGTTTGTGGGAGGAGTGAAGGTTAGAATTATAAAACCAGCCAACAAACAAGCTTCTCTGTTCCAACAGTCCATGCAGACCCAAGCTCTGGAATCTTCCTCCCAGCCTTGGAGAAAAGAAACACATTCACGCTCTGTAAAGGGGAAGCACCACTAGCAAAAAAAATCCACAAACCAACCAAAAACCCCATAAAAGCAACCCCACCACTGTATCCTCACATTTAATAATTTAGAGTTACTTGCACACCTCAAAGGTCAGCACTGGATTATACATAACCCCCCCCAAAGTCCCCCTGGAGCTGTCACCAGCTGTCACGTCGCTATGAATAGGTGTTCAGTGTCACCTGCTGGGAACATTCTTGAGTTTCAAGTGTTACTGATATCTGTGTGCACAGACATTTTTCACATAATTTACTACGTTATCTTCAATCCTAAATCGTATCAGCAAACCTGAGCAAAGCCACCCAACCAGCTGTAGTTTTGATATTTTCACTGACATAAGAAAGACCAAGGAAACGTTGTGTGCGAGTGTGTATCATTTATTGTAGTTCAAGAGAGTCAGGAACTGAACAGAAGACACGGCGAAAAACAAATAAAATAAAAACAACCTTTTTTTCAGACTTAATTTTAAAACACTGTGGTTTCAAATCCTTTTTAAAAAGGAAATTCAAGTATCATATGCAGGGGGCAGTAATACAAAAATGTCTGTGAATATTTTTTTTTTTAATTTTTTTTTTTAAAAACGTAATTCTACATTTCCTGCACCCTTTCTGCTTTGGTAAGGCCAAGCCATGGATACAAATTGGTATGCAACATAAAAAATGACCCCTGCCCCAAACTGCAGCCTCCAAGGATAAAAGTATCTGCTCTCTGCGGACAAGCTCGAATGGCTCAGAACTGTCATTTAGCATATATCATATCTGCAGCATTGAAAGAATGTATTTCGTTTGTTTAAAAGTCACTGAAATCCTGGTATTCCCAAGCATCTCAGTCATGGCAGCTGTTATATTCCTATCTCGAGGCTTTTCACAAATACCAGAGCATCTTGATCAACGTAAAGGAAAGGGACATTTCAAGGAATGGAAATTAAAATCCATGTGTGAAGTCTTTGCCTTTTCGAAATTATCCTTGTGTCTAACACCAATCAAAACCCAAATAGGCAAGTATGTGTAATATAAAAATACGATCCCAAGATGAACACTTTGTTGCAGGCACAGTTATCGCACAGAATATGTTCTTTTGAGGGCAGGGGAATGATTTTGATTTTCACAGGGTTTGTTGGGGTTCTTTTGCATCACAGAAAAAGAGAGACAGCAGTGCAGGTTTGATGAGTGGAACAGAAAGAAGGGAGGGAAAGAGGAAAAAGTTACTTTAGCAGCAAAATGTCCAAGGTTCTAACCACAATCAAATTAACGGATATCTGGCGGTAAAAAACAAGGTTGAAGGGATGCTGCCCTGATCCATTCGTCTTTGCTAAAATAATTCAGCTGTAAAAACTCCAAAATGTGACATATTGAAGGACAGTTTTGTAACATAAGCAACTTCCTAGCTTGTCCTCCATGTTATTGACCATCGTTATCACTTAAATATATGTACAAGAATTAAGCTGCTTGTCTCCTCGTCCACATGCTCCTGGTCACTACTGCAAGTCAGTGCCGTGGGCGTGCTAATCCCACCAACAGCTTCCCCAGGGTATCTGCTCCACTACTGCCACAACAGCCCACCCTGCTCTTCCCACTGCTGTCGGCGTGCACTGCAAGGCAAGTCTTAATGGTCATTCTGCTTGTCTCTCATCCAGGCTTGGATCTGCTCTTTAAGTTCTGGCACTAATAGGGTAAAAAAAAAAGGAAAAAGAATTATTAGATTACTCCATAATAGTACTAAAAGAAAGCTTTTCATGACCAAGAGCGATTTCTTCTCTAGAAACCTGATTAGGAATATCTGCTACTCTTCTCTCTCAGTGCAGTTCCAGCACAGCTTTGGGTAAATGAATGACTCGTTTATATAGCATAACATTTTTCAACCCAGTAGTTATGAAGACAAGGGAATGAGAGTGGTTTTTTTCCCCACCAGAAAAAAGGGAAAGCAGAAGGAATGAACTTGAGATGAACGAACTGTTGCCTTTCCTGAGGCCTCCCCACTGTGCTCTGAAAGTACAGACCTGCCCACAATGGCTTCGCCCAGCCCACAGTTCCAACTGTTCCACAGTACCTGGTTCCAGCATATTTTCCGTCAGCGTCTGACGATTGAAAGGATCAGTGGATGAGTTCAACAGATGCCTCAGGATGATTGACCTGTCCATAATGGTTCCAGATGGCAACCTCACAGGATCAGTCATCAGAGTGTCCATGAGTGGATCTGAGGGCACAAGTGTCTCCTCATTAGCTATTTTCAATCTGATTGGTTTTTTTTTTACTGTTCTCAAGTACATGTAAGCAAAGATTGGAAAATCCCAGGGAAAAACAAAGGAACTCTTAGCTCTCTGTATTTACTTACCTATTTAGTTTAAACAGAGCAGGACACAAGGCTTCATAAAAAATAGATAGTTTCTATTGAAACATAGAATCAAAGTAACAAACCAAATCCCTCAGCATTTAGGAACTCAACTTGCCTCTGAATTCATCCGGGGCATCGCTGTAATCAATCTCTGCACGGGCATTCTTGGCAACGATTTCCTCCACTTTCTCTGCCAGCAGTTTGAATTTCTCTATTGCTATGGTGGACTTGATTCCAGCCTTCCTCATCTTGGAGATAACCTCCTCAAAGAGCTCTTTACTGTAGGACCTCTACAAGCAAAGCATAAAGACAACTTTCCTGAGCTGTAGTATCCTTACGTGCCATAAAAATGCTCAAGATGTTTTAATGCATTTTTAAAACTGCAGACCGAGGGATCAATGAAACCTCAACCTTACATCAGCTGAAAAGCAGTATGTAGTAACATTTCATCTGGCACCAAAATATCAGCTTTGGGGTAGACTTATGATTTTTTGTTTTACTAGTCATCACCACTGTAGGGCTGTTCAGGACCAAAAAGAGGGCAACATCACCTAAAGAAATGAGGAAGACACTCAGAGAGGCTAACTAATTATTACGACTCTGTCTTGCCACTCTCCTGTCTGCATTCCTGTTCTCACAAGTCTTGGCTGAAAATACATCACAAAATGATTTTTTAAAATGTCTTAACTTTGATAATGTGCAAGGCAGTACCAGGAAAGAAGTGATTCTTTCTTCTAATCCAAACAAGAACTAATAAAAAACCCACCCCATGATGTTGCAAAAATAGCAAGGCAGCTCAGAGGGAGTGAATGCTGGACATTTGCCAGCTGATGCAGTAGGAATATCCCGAGAGACCAAAAGCATATCCTGTAGTTCCCACAGAGCAAGGGAAGGACTTTTGTAGCTGCTTGTGTTCTATAGACACCACTTTCTTTTGACTTCACAATGCCATGTTTTGACATAAACCCTTTAATAAACAACGTTATTTACCCTGCAGTGCAAGGCTGAATTACATGACAAAACAAAACACACAGAGTGTCACAGATTTCTATTTCCCTTGGGATTTTTAAAGTGTTCAACACAGCCTTACTTCTTTCATCTACACTACATGGCACCAAGAAATGCCGCTCAGTACCCAGGACACACAGTGCCCACCCAAACCCCCTTCCCGTGCAGAGAGAACAGAGCTGTGGCAACACGCCCAGGGCTGTACAAACGTTTGCAGATTCCCTCTCATACGTGCTGGGATTTGCAAATGGGACACGTCTCAAACGGCTTTAGAGACCCTGCCATGATCAAGCAACTTTTTGTTTTGTTTTTTCCTTCCAATACCAGCAGCCATTAACCAACCACACATTTCCTTGGTGTTCCTTTCCTGTCTCTGACAGTTTCCAAGACACTAGTCACTCCCCCCACTCCTTTTTTATGAAGGGCCACTTTGTTAATTAAGCTTTTTTCCAGTTCCCACACCCGCAGGCTTCTGTCTTTTGAATCCCTACGTCAGTCTGTGCATTTGCTGTGGCTGCCGTGGATGAATGACGGATAACATCCTCATTTTCACATATACTGAGCAGCATAAAAATACACTGTATGCTCACTATACACATGCAAATGCACCAGATCTGTTTCAGAAGTGTTCCTGATATTATCTGCAATTATCAGAACTTAAATAATTACAGGAAAATGATCTTGAGTTACCCCAGCCCTGCTGCTTCACTAGACATGCAAGCACAGCCTCTGTGCTGTAAACCAGCTTGCACTAGTGCTTCAAGCAGCCACTGAGAACAATTTTTCCCCTCTATATTTTGAGAAGTTGTATTTTAAGACACATGCACGGACAGATGTGATTCAGTAGTCTGATAACTGTACAAGAACACAGAGGTGATCAATAGCTTATCTTGCTCTGAATACAACCATGAGGAGTTCAAAGGTGTCCTCAATTGTCTTATACATGCTGTGCTTTGTCACTTTATTACACAGACATTTAATAAAGTGGTATCAGAGGGGATCCAATTTGGAAGCTGTTAATCTAAAGAATGAACTTTGATTTGTTAAATGAGGCTCTTTGTCCCAGCTCTGCCTGTTTTCCTGAGGAAGGGGGGAGGGAGTCAAAACTCTGTGTGCCTCAGTTCTCCCACCTGCAAAGGGACAAAGTACTTCTGCTAATTTACGAGGCTGTAGCTAATAAGCAACTAATGCTCAGGAAATTTCCTCTGTGTGTGAAGTGCTATAGATATTTATGCATGTTTGTAAGTTTGCAAAACACTGGGAACACCCACCTACAAAGAGCAGACAGACTATGAACAGAGATGATCTGCTGAAAGAAAACAAACTGCAGGTACAGAAGACAAACTGGCTGGCAGCACACAAGATGATACACTTGCAGGATATTCTGCCCTTCCCCTCATCTCTCTGGAGCCCACCTGATCATCAGCAATTGCTTTAGCAAAGCGAGCACAATCCAGCTGCAGATAAATGTCAGTCAGCTGGTCCAACAGCTTCTTTGGTTCAAACCCGTATTTCTCTGGGTTTTCGACTTTCAGGTCACGGCACTTGGGGCCACAGAGCTGCTGCAAGTTAAAGTTCAGCATTGCAGCCAGTCGTGGTCCGAGCTCCTGCAAAGGCAAAGGAGAGCAGAGCAAAGTGTGAAGGCAGCGACAGTGAAGATTATCACTGGATTTGCACACAGCAAGATCAGGAATTATTAACTAATACAACTTTCATTTGGTAGGCTTGCAGGAAGAGTCTGCTCTTCATTCATGTTTGCCACTAAAAATGTCATGCAAACAGCTTCTGCCTAGAAGGATCGCACCATTTCAGTGACTCAGGTAATGCTCTCAACATCAAATAACATCAACAGCAATTAGATTTTAATGAGTTGGAAAAAGGGGAGGAGAATGGTGACAAAGTGCTACCAAACATTTCCAGGTTGTTATCCAGATATGTTAGAGAAGCAAGAAACCACCTTAAATCTGAGAAGAACTTACAGGTCTGAGGAAAGGCTTTTGGACCTGCTTGGTAAGGATGTGGAACATATCAACAGTTTCTGTTGCCAGGGCAAGATATGACCGGGACACGCGCTCGTCCTGCGCCAGCTGCGACTGCCGGGCCTGCTGCTGATCCTACGGAGCAAACACACCACGGTTACAGGCCCACGAATTCCTACATCATCCCCCCTCCCCCCAAACCTCACAGCCACACAATGCTGACGGGATCAAATGAACAGACAGCAATTCAAATACAGATGTGAGGCATCTTTTAAGGTACAGCTGCTCACTTTTACTACCCAATCCTAATGGCTGCACCAATCTTCCCGAATTCTGCAACTCTGTAGAAGGAATGCAAATGGCATCACAAGGCCCCATGGTTATTGAGTCTGTTTACATCCCCTAACTGCTCCTCACAGCTGCAGAACTGGGCTATGCTTCCTTTCCAGCCAAATGCCAGTAACTTCAAAACCAGCTTGGGATCTGAGAGTCAAATGAGGTTCTCTCTAATTTATGCACCATCATAAATAATAAACGCTCCCCAGTGCAACAATCTGTAGATGATGTAGCGGCTCATTCTGTAACTACAGTAATGGCTTTACCTTGCTGGTAGGCACAAGCGGGAAGAAAGGCTTCAGAAGAGCAAACCAGAATATGTTTAACAAACAAGATTTTATAGCTTTTCCTTTTGTACTTTTCATTTTTTTTAAATCAATAACCTTAAAATAGAAATACCCGACATTGGTGGGTCAACACACACAATTATTGTTTAATCAGGCCAAGATCTGAGGTACAGGACTATAATTGTCTGCATCGAATCTACCAAGGATCGATGCACTAACAAAATAAAAGCTTCTACTCCTTGAAGTCAATTCAACTGGCGAGCATCTTCCCCAACCTCCTTCAGGAAGGTTAAAGTCTCGGTTTCTCCACTTAGAATTAAGTGCACAGTAATTTGAAACTTTTTACTATTTCCACTTCACACCACTCTCTTTGCCAGGCACAACATAACCAGGCAGAATGATGGTTTTTTGCAGAATGTCATCCAGAGTGACCACGGCCATACTGGCAGCAAGAAAAAGCATCAAGAACTGCTTCTCGTGAGCAGCTCTTTGGTGCTGCCCCGTATTGAAAAGGTTTCTTTAACGGTCTTGTATTAAAAAATTCAAAATAAGTAAAGGGCACTTTGAAAAACAGCTCTGTTCACCCTGGGCAGCAGGTCCCATTGCTCTTTATTCTTCATCTCCTCTTGCACTTCATGGATACGTTTTAGGGACTCCAGACTCTCATCCAGCAAGAAAGTTGTGTCATTTATCAGCATGTTGATGTAGCGAACAAACTGCTTCCCAGAGCTGAAAACATCGAAACACAGGTATCACGGCAGAGCAGGTGGGGGTGCAGAGAACACTCCTGCACTGAATATTGCCAACAACGCTCCCATTCCCCAAGCCAAGGTGACTGTGGTGTCCAGAGCTCAGCTTAGAAACGCTCCAGTTCTACTGGAAGGGGTTGCCATGTAAAACACAATGGAAAGCAGCATCACCCATTCCCAAAGTCAGGGGCTCCTCAGGTCTCTGCCTGAGCAGCCTGTGTGGCAGGGAGCAGCCTTAGACACCAGCTCTTACTCACTTGAACTCTTCCATAAATGTACCATGGTGAGCTATATTTTGCCAGAGGCTTTTGAAAATGGTGCTGATGTGGTAGCGGATTGTAAACTTGTCATAGAACTCGCTAGTGGCTCCGGTGTGTTCCACGTCTGCAAAAGAGCACAGACCCCAGGACTGAAAGCCGAGCTTTCCCAGCAGGACTCACCTGCAGCACACATCCCTCCCTGCTGCTCCCATGGCAGGAGCTGCAAGCACCAAGCTTTAAGAGAAGAAATTCAATTCCATTCAAAAGTCTCCACCTTAATTCCCATTAAAAGAAGCCAGACGGTACATTTTCTAACCCAGATCCAACCTCAGTTCTGAAGAAAAACCCTCAGAAACTAAAACATTTTTGCTCTATTCATCTGCTCTGCTCTTCACCCCCCAGTCTAAAGTTTCACTAAGAAAACTCTGGGAACACTACAAAAACAGTTGGTTTTATGGGTGCAAAAACTCTTCTGAAGCATCTCAGTCTACAGGACTAGCAAAACTACACTGAGGAGTTTTAAAATCCCAATACTGCCTTCCAAGCAAAGCAAACAAAAAGCTTGAATTTTGTAATCTAAACACCACAAAACTGATTGTAACATCAATCTGCATTGGTGGAGTTGTCAGTGCACAGCAGCCTGTGGAAGGCATGGAATTCTCAAGGTTCCATCTAATCCTGTTTCCCCCAATTCCTGAGCAATAAAGCCTCATCTTCACAGGACCCAAGATCCCCCAGGGTTTGTGGGGTTTGTGGGCGTTCTTTGTTTTGATGGTTACAACACCTAACACAGCCTTTGGCCTTAGAACGCTCCTCGCTGTGCACTCAGTGAGCTACAAACAAAGCACTTACCTGTGTAAAACTTCATCAAGGAGGGGACTAACAATTTAGTGGAGAGAGGGTGATTCTCAATCATTTCAAAGAACTTCTGTGTCCGGGGCTGAACAGCTGGATTTGTCATGAACATCACTTCCACCAGCTTGGCTACTAAATAAGGATTTCGGATGTAGTTCTGGTTGCACAGCATCACAACAAGGAACATCACTATGTCCTGAGTGCAGGGCTCATACAGCACCTGAGGAGCGTATCTGGAGACAGGGAGAGAAGGAAAGCCACCTGAAAAACCCCAACCCTAAGGTTCTGCTCCTTAAGCTATGGCTTTTTAAAAATATTATTCTACTGATGGTTTAACATACCACAAGATCAAAAGATCTCACTGCAAACCATAAAGAAAATTCCTGGAGAGGGAACCCTACTTTCTTTCAGGAAAAAATTAGGTTAGAAGGGACTCTGGAGCTCATCCAGGCATTACAGCTGCAGCTATAATCTTATGGCAGCTATAATCCTAGGGCTGCTATCAAAAACCAGAACATTAACTACAGAATAGTTATAATAGCACATTTGCACCCTAAATTTATGCATGTGCCACCTGCTATCAGAGCAAGTGGGAGTACGAAATTCCTTTGGGTGTAACTTCACTTACTGTACAATAAAAAATAAAAATTCAGCAACATCTTCCACGTAAAACTCTGGCAATGCTGCAAATACCTTCGGAACCTCAGGAGTTAAAGGCAATTTTATGCTGTAGAATGAAAAAGACAAGAAAAAGGACAGCAAATCAGCAGGGTTAGGCAGAAAGTCTCCTGTGGTGTCTTATGGAATTCTCCTATGGAAACATTTCATAACAGTCCTGAAACTGACTTTATAAAATACCATGTCAGTGTTTCAGGGGTACCAAACACACCTGAAGGTGCTCCCCCAAGCCCAACTGAACATTAAACTCTAAATAACACACTGATTCCATGCAAAAATGTATGTCACTGACATAAATAGCAACCACAGACACTGTCGGTAAAAATCATTCTACAACTGCTAAATTCAGGGAGCAATCCAATGTGATCTGCAGTGTCTTTGATACAACTTACACAGATAATCCTGGCACTCACTTGGGGTAGGCAGGGTCAAGAATGCGAAGCATCAGCTGAATCACCATGCCATAGAAGTTCAGGCATCTCCTGAGAAAGTTTTCATCCAGCAAACCAGCATCTGCACAAGCCTTGCACCGCACCAGTTTCTGCAGAACATGCACACAAAAACTGACCCAGGGCAGGACAACATCAAGGAAGGTCAAGCCTCTCCCAGTTAATCAATATATCTGTGAATCATGACAATTATACAATGGTCTCTGCTTACAGTACACTCTCATTTCGAGAAAACAAGGGACATAAGCCCCAGCATAGCAAGTAAAATACACTTGATTCAGAGCTGCCGGGCAGAGGTGCCTTTTACAAGCTTTATGGGAACAATGAAAGAAGTAACAAAGGTATCAAAGTGGGAAAATGTGCAATTAAAGTCATTTTGGTGCTACAGCTCAGAAAACTTGTGCCAGTTTGTACTAGGAACATCTAAGCAAGACAGACCTTCAAAAAACAGCACCCCATCTTACTCATCTCTGCAGGAATTCTGTGTGAGAGTCGGGACTCCAGAGTTCCTCCTTGGGCACGGACTGTGCACACAGCTACCCCTGAACAAAGCACAATCCCTTTGCTTGCTCTCTTCCCAATAAAAACCATAGAGTTTTCTTCTTTCTGAAGAATACTGAGTTAATCTTGGTGTTACTTTGAATCTTAAATTCACTACTGATGTTCTGTTGTATCATGGCCACCACCTAGTGCAGCACCCACACTTGTCACAGGTTCAAACCTGCCACTTCCAAGGAGAATCAGGGAGAAGTTGCACTTAAACATTAGGACACAAAGTCAACACACAGACAGGCTACAAAGGCATTTAGTCAGGAACTGAATCACTTACAGACCTTGAGCTGTGTCTTGCACCGTTTCAGCATCTCTCGATGCCTGGTGGCCAGGGGAGAATCCTTCCACTGGCTTTCATTGTTTTTCAAATCTTCTACAGTCCTGAAAGCCAGAGGCAGTAAGACGTTACCAGGGCAGAGGGGAAATGTGCTGCATTAACAGGCATTTAACCCACTTATCTGCTGAACACCCAGGGACTGTGGAGAGGCGGGGAAAGAGCTGATCACTTTCACAAAAGTTACCCATCAGCATGACAAGAAAAATAAATGGCTTTTGTAAATGCTGACTGAACATCTGCACAGCCTGCCCTCAGAGGCACGACATACACAAGCTCCAGCATCATGCCCGTGGTCCCAAATCCTTTTTGGGAAGAGCAGTTGGTTAGAACAGAGCTCATACACTGAGCTGCATGAATACGGTCCCTTTTCATCCCTTCTCTGAACACAAATTCTCTTGCACACCAATCTCTGCCCACAGCAGACGAATATCCAGTGTAATTTCTTTATTAGCAACATCTAAAGACGTTGCCCAGAGTTGCAACTCAGCAGCCCACGGAAAATGCTGAACCCTGAGCTCCTGCTCTGTCAGTGAAGCCAAGAGCACCTCACTCTGCACTGCTGGACAGGGACTGCTGCATCAGCAACTCCTGGGCAACAATTCTAAATAAGGGAAAAGCAGCAATTCCTTTGCAAGCCAACCTATGGCTTTTTTACAAGTAATCCACAGGCTGTTTATAGGAAAATACTCTTTCCTTCAAGATACCCTGACTCTTCCCACTCCGCTCTCTGCAGCTTCTTGGCCTGCATGTGCTTTAAAAATGAAATCACTTCAAACGCAGTCCAAAAATCCCGTAATGAACTCACGGCATTACTGCCAAGGAACATCAACCAAAATGCAACGAGTGCAATTATAAACAATGGAAAATACTGACGATACAAAAATCTGTTCTAATTTTAACAGAGTACTCTTCGACATTTAGTCACTACAAAATCCACTTCATTTCATGTCAAGAGAAATGGGAAACAGGAGCACCTTCGTGTCAACATCACGATGTAGTTATCATTTTTAATACGGTAAACCACATGCTGAATTACATGTACACCAACAGTACTGAGAGGTTACTGCTGAAGGCTTCTCTCCCCCTGCCCCCAGAGCACAACGAGTTCCCCCAGCTCAGGAGCTGAGGGGGAAAGGGTAAATAACTGGGGCCTTCAGAACAGCTCAGGCACAGCTACCAAGTGTTGTTTCTGAAATCCCATCAGACAGGTAACTTTACGTGCACTGCCCCAGCTCCAGAGCAGCAGCCACCCAAAGCCCCAACCTGTTGAGCTCCCTGATGGCCCGCAGCCTGCGGATGTAGCGGCGGCAGCTGGGCAGGATGGAGAGGTGATGGGCGTGCAGGGTGAGGAAGAAACACTCGGTTGGGAATTTCGGCTCAGAAAATGGAGACGGATCCCTGTCTGGAAAACAAACAGACAGAAAAGCAGCAGAGGTGAATAGATTAAAAAATTAACTGCCTCATCTAGGGGTGAGACCTTGAACTCAGCTTTCTTTAGTACGAGGAAGAGCAGATAGCACCAAGAAAAGGGATTTAGGAATAGGGGAATTATTTGCTGGAATCAAGTCCTTCCATGCAGTTCCACATCAGAAGCAGAAGGCACAGTAAATGCTGAATAAGGGTACTAACAAAGTTCAGCAATCCAGGCTGCAACATCCTCCATTGTTGCTTTCACTCTTGTCTCATCCGTAGGGAGCTCGATGCGACACCTGGGGTGGAATATGTACATGGGATCAACCGTCTCCAGCTTTATCTTCGTGCTCAGCTGCTGCAGGACCCAGAGGAAGTTGAGCATGAAGCCATCTGTGGACACCAAGCGGTCGTCTGTCTGTGGGGTGAGAAAGCAGAGGGCTGAAGACACAAGCTGAGAAGCACAAGGGTAGAGGCTTCAACACAACTGACACCGTGCAAGCTCAAGAGAAGGGAGAAATGAAGAACACAACTCTGCCAGGAGAATGTTGTGATGATGGGAAGGTCAGTTACTGACTTACATATCTTCCTTCTCTGTGGCTCAAGAACATTGAACAAACATATAAATAGAAGCAGAAAATTATCTAAGAAATTAAAAGGGCCTCTTTGGAGAACGGGGGTTTGTCACAGATACAAAGAGCAACAGAAGAGCTTCAAAGAGGTGCTGAGCTTCAGTTCATAAGTTTTATCTTGAGTGTATTTTCCATTACTTCTTCACTGGAATTTCAGAGAATTCCTAGTAATATTCAGAAATATTCCTAGTAATGGTTCCAAATGTGTGCTTTTGAAATGGAGACAACAATGAACAGCTTCAGCTGCTCAGGACTCACACACAGATTTTATCAGAGGAAACGAGTGCAATGCATTAATTAAACAATGGCAAAATCCCATCCCTGGTGTTCCACTGGAGCCAGGCCAGTTTGTGTCTGCACTGCTCCTTTTGCAGACACCACACCAAGCCCAGCACCTCACCAGCTGGGAAAGCTGTTTGCTAAACACAGTGAGCTGGAACAAAGCCCTCAGAGATGGGGCAGGGGGAGTACAAAGCTTTCAGCATCTACTACAGAACCCCTGCCTAGTGCAGTGACATCTCAGCCCTAAGAGAGGACATAAACTGATAAAACAGATAAATTTCAGAAATGAAAGAGGCATTGAAAGAGAGAAAGACTGAGGACAGGGCTTGCTGTCTGTGGTAGCAGCCACTCAAAACCCTTTGTCCACCACTCCAGACCACCACTGCATGAGCCATCCAGTGTTATTTGTGGGCAGGTGGGGCCCATGAATCACAGGAAGAGCATTTCCCTTTGTTTACCTGCATTTGGGCCTTTTTCATGTTGGCATTGACAACAGCTGCCATGTAACCCAGAGCTGCTTCCCGGGTCTCCCCATTCAGCAGGATACTGTGCAGGATCTTGAACAGCTCTTGCTGCAATTTCAAACAAATATCCTGTCAGGCTGCACACACTCCTCAGCATCACACTCCTGCCTTCTCTTGGCCTGGATTTTTATGTTCTACAAATTCCACAAAATTCCCCAAAACTTCTCCTGTGGTCTTATTGTCCCTCTTCTGTGCATATGTTAGTTATGACATTAGGTACACAGAGGACTTAAATACAAGCCTAGTGTAGTGACACACTCTCGTAACACAGTGTTTATTTACTCATCCTTCAACACCAACTGTGACCCCTGACCAACTGGTCTGATATTTTCTGAACTGGATTACAGCCTTAGAGAAGTATTTGTAGCACTGTATTTTTTTTTCCCAATTCCTTTCAGCCACATCCTAAAATATTTGTGGTTTAACACAGAAGCTCATTTTTCCAGATCATATTCTTCATCTCTGTCAAGACCCAAAAGCCCACATACTGTGCATTCTTTTGAGGAATGAGAGCACTTACCCTTGCTAACTCCAGGTAATGTTGCAAAGACTGGCTGACAACCCGGGTGTTTTCAAGAGTAATGGCCGGCCCTGAGAAGTACTTTTCAACTACTTTGTTCTGGAAGTAAGATGGATATTGGCAAATGTATCAAATGTATTGGGGAAGTAAAAAACCCTCACAACAAAAAAACAAAAAAAAAAAAAAAAAACAAAACAAAAAAAAAAAAAAAAAAAAAAAAAAAAAAAAAAAACCACAAAAACAAAAAAAACCCCCACCATGCTACTACCAACATCCTTCTGTGACACTTACATCATCTTCAGCAAAGACAGAGAGACTGAAGAAGGCTCCAAGGTAGGAAAGTCTTTGCAGTTCTCTTCCTGCACCTGTGCTTAAAGATTTAGGCAACCACAAGGGCAAAGACACAACCTAAAAATAGGAGAAACAGCAAGTTCTTCAAGGCTGCCATGCCAGCCCTCCTGCTCTGTCACCCTCCAGTGTCTGCCACACGCCCCCAGCCCTTCCACACTCAGTCATGCTGGGGGCTAAATGGGAACACCCCCTCAGCATTCCAGCTACCCAAGCAACTCACGCTTGGCCTATTTTTTCTAAACTCTCAGGAAAAAGCACTCCCTTTACCAGCTGAATTTAATCTGTTGTTTTGCATGGGATGCTCCAACAGCCCTTGCTGAGAGCTCTGGAGAACGTTATCGACGTGGGCTGTACCCCCCCACCCCCACCCCAAAATAAGTGACATGCTTCTTCTAACTTGGCACACTTACCAAACTGCACATAGGGTGTGTTTTCCCAAACTTGATTTCACAAAGTTCACATAGTGCCTATAAAGAAATCCCGGGAAAAATTACATTTGTGAGTAATTCCTAAGTAACCTGTCTGCAAAAACAAGCTTAAGGTGGCAAACTGCTGAAAGAGCCAAACCTTTTTCCCGTGACCTATGGAAAAACTTCACTCTCATGGTGAAGAGAGTGAGAGCACACCCTGCTCCCATTTTAGCTTTTACATCTGCTCCAAGTTGTCTCAAAAAGGCCAACACACCTCCCAGAATAATAAATTACTGCACTTATTTCAAAAATTAGCTGTGCAAATTGTTGTTTGCTCAGAACATGACAATGCCTGTGCTGGACTCCTGACCCACCACATTAAAACCAGTAACAATAATAAATAGAGCAATTGTTCTCTCCATACACCAAGGCCTTTGTCTTCTGAATCGGAGTGGAAAAATGTCAAAAGAATGGAGAACCCAGGAACAAAGAATCCTATCCAAGATCTCTAACTCACTTTCAACTGCAGCACAGAAAAAAGAAAGCAGTTGTAACAGAGACTTTTGGAAACACAGAAATACTGCTGGCTTTCCCACTTCTCCTGTGTTGTATGTTCTCATTCTTCAACTGTACTACAGCTGGTAACTGCTATTCCATCCTTCTCTTGGACACTGTGCCAGACAGAGATAGTGAAAACACAGACTCATTTCCAAGTAGCCAACAGCCAAACTTGCAGCAGTTCACAGTTTAAACTGGGGGAACAACAACAGGGCAGGAAAACACACCCAGCAAAAATTACTGTTTTCTGCAGAAGTATCAGAGTAACCAATTTGATTTGCAGCACCCCAGTGCAGCTGATTTCCTGAAGTGCCAGTGAGAGCTGAGGTGGAACAGCCTTGTGTGGCAGCACACCCCGCACAGCCCCCACAGGGCAGGTGTCAGTGACAGTGCTCCACTTACCAGCAAGCCAGGCTGTCCTGGGTGGCCACACACGCTTTGCAGGAGTGGTTTGGTTTGTCAGTAAAAGCAGCAGGAGGGCAGAGGATCTGGGACTGAGTGTGCATTTAAAAATCCTAACAATAAAGCCTTCAACTTTCCAGCCAGGGAATACTGTGATAATTCCCTCAGTAAACAGTCTTCAACTCAAATATTTCGGGTTTCATGCAATGGATCTGAGCTTCCCACACACAAAAGGGTGTCCAGCATACTTTAGTATTGGGTGTCATTTCCCAGACTTAAATGGAGAGAAGCTTAGCAGCATTTTATAACCCCCTCACAGTATTATAATTATGCACGAGGGAATCCATACATTTGATTAATCTCTTACAAAGCAATATACACAAACATTTGAGCAGACCACTACACAAACAGCATTCATTGAGCCTGAGCTATTACTGACCTCACACTCTACTAGATTTTTAACGGTCTTTTACACATCTCATGCCACATTAAGCTTCTGACAGAGTTTAATAGCAATCCACTCATCAAAAAATCCCCAAAATGTTGAAGTACATTATCTTGTATCCTAAAGAAACTGCTTCCTTACCATAAGGGGATATTTAAAATTGTCACTATCGAGGGAGCTCTCTTTGGAAGCTACAGCCAGGCCTTGTAAGATGGGAATAAAGATCTGTGAAAACACAAGTAAATCACTTTATCCAAAAATAGGAAACAATCAAATTACTCTATTGCTGAATACAGCATGAAATGCCTGTTCATTCTCCAAATACTGCAAGTTACACAAAAGCAAAACTAAGATATTTTCGTTAAATAATCAGCTAAGCCTGAAGGCTTAAGAGATTATTCAAAGCTAAAAACCAACTTGTTTGCTTTAGTGGCAGTGCTCAGGTGCTGTGCCATCAGGCCCCTGCCAGAAGGTGTGTTACAGAGCAGAGCAGAGCAGGGGCTCTGCACAGGGGCCCAACAACCCGAGTGCCCAAATGGGGCAATTCCCTTGCCTGCACACCCAGGGAACAACACAGCCCTCATTTTGCAGGATGTGCAAGTTGGTAAAGATAGTAAGCAGCAGTCAAGAGTTGTTAGGAAAGAGGAAGTGATTTGACAGGAACTTATTAATCAGAAGTAATTACACCCATTTAGTAAGTGCCAATCACACTATACTCTCACAGAATAAACCAACAGTAATTTTGCCCCAATAACAAGAGATTCCACTGAATTTTAAAGTATTTTGTGTTGCTTCTATGAAGAGAAAAATAAAATATTAAATCATACTAGAGAAAAGGACTACAGCCAGAGAAAAGGTTCTCCTCTCCAGGGCACATGGCCTTTAACACTTTTATAAGCAGTATTTGACAGTCTTAAATGTACTTTCAACTGCATGAACCTCTGCTAAAAGAACTCCAGACAGAAATATAAATTATTAACAGGTACCTGCACTACACATAAAAATTATGTCATGTCATTCTTTTCAAAACTGGAAGGATCAAGTGCCATTCCAAAGGCCCCTTTACAGCCAAGTCCCACAATACTGCCGTGCTAATAAGATACAATTACAACCCTGCTGATCTGCTCTACAGTATATGGGCTAAAGTTTGCTAGTTTTGTGTCTTAACTATTTATCAGCATCTCAGGGAACTCCTGACACACAGAATAAACCAGCTGATGTTTCTCAGTCATTTCCTCTGTAAAATATGAATTACTGGACTAGGATTTGTAA
The DNA here is from genome assembly GCA_035583155.1 of Acropternis orthonyx. Classification (NCBI taxonomy): domain Eukaryota; kingdom Metazoa; phylum Chordata; class Aves; order Passeriformes; family Rhinocryptidae; genus Acropternis; species Acropternis orthonyx. The sequence goes on along the minus strand of JAWWEU010000055.1, from coordinate 6,763,204 downwards.
AGTTCTCTTAACACCTTAGATACAAACTATGAAAGATGCAAGGAAGGCTAAAGATTGCAGAAGAGAAAATACAATAAACCTTCCTTAGCAGGATTACAGCAGATTGCTGACAGGTACATTGTGAGGCATTCTGTACAAAAGAATGGAAACCAGATCAACCCTGCAACAAACACCTGCCTATTGCAGGCAGTCCACTCCAACATCAGCGTGTGCTGCTTAGTAACAAAGGCACTTTTAACAATTGGAACCAGCAAATCATGCAAGTCAGTCTTTTCCACAAAACGAGTTAGAAGGGAACAAAACCAGATGCCAATTGTTTAGCAGGCTGATGGCCCCTGAGGGGATGGGCACAGGCCTGTGAGAGGCAGGATAACCCTCTGGAAATCCACTCCCTTGGATACTGCAAGTAAGAGAATCACATGCTGAAAGTATTTATTTGTTACCCATGCCTTACCTGTTTGAACACCTCTTCATCCTGATAAGTTGTTCTCACCAGTTCTTGGATGAAGCCAAATGGGAGATTCCTACACAGCATGTATGGTACCAGCAGAGACTGCTGCTGCAATGACCTTCATTGGCATTAAAAAAAGACACAAATCCAAAACTACGGATTATTTGCAGCAGTATTTGCAAAAGTGTCAGAGCAATCGCATGTAAGGATGTGTCTGAAGGCACATTAGCAACTATTCCTTTCAGGAGTAACTAATCTTGTCTGCTCCAGTCACTTGGGGACAGGTTCTCCTGAGGCAGATGCTGCTGCCAACCCCACACGGTGCTAATGGGGCAGCTTCTGTGGAGTAACTGGTTGCCCCTTCTACCCCAGCCTAATGAAAAATACCCTTTGTTAGGCTCAACTAGTGAAGGAACAACATTTTTTTAACATGTGTTTTTCCAGATTAGAAAAAGAACATTAGTCATTATTGAATTAATAGTCATTACTTTTAACTGCTTACTAGGATTTTTGAAAAAGTATCTTTTTCCCTTACTACATATATAAAACTTATCTAATGGTTCATGTAAAGACAAAACTAATCTCAAAGCACAGTGAATAGGTGGTGCACCTCTAAAGATTATAGAGGTATTCCCTGGGGGCACAAATATAAAATTAAGCAGATTTTAGTACAAGTCACATATCCCATTTTGAAAACCTTTTACTGGCCCAGGTAAAGAGGCTGCTGGTTAAACAACTGCACTGGCAACCTCAGAGTGGTGGTTTAGTGTAGGAGGCCCCCAGACAGCTTTACATGCCCAAACCTGCTGTGGTAACTCTGAAGCAAACAAATGCTACGCCCCTTTAGCAGCTTTTCCTACACGTTCTGAGATGGTTTGCAAGATGCAGCTCTCCTGGGTACTGACTGCCACAGGAGCAGTGCCCAACAGTCTGTAAGTAAAACAGTTTAAGCATAAGGCAAGGCAGAACCAGCTTGGTTAGCTCAGAGCCCCATTTAAACTGGTCACATCAACCTGCATGATTTCACCCAAACACAATTACAAAACACTCAAACTCCTCTCCACCAACACATCAGTTGTAAAGCAACAAACTGTTCCTCTGGCACATAAATATCCTGCTCTAACAACTGACTCAGTTTTCTTATCTAATCCTCAGAACTGAAAAAGAACCCTGGAAGAGCCTCCATGACTCACATGAGCTCTCCTTACCTTGGTTGTGTTAAGGATCCCTGTAGCACCAAAGCAGCATGAGAAATGCACTGGGATCGGATGTTGCTCAGTAACTGGCTAACTGTTGGCTGGCTACACATCTGATAAAAACAACTTCATTTTAATACAGACCAGAGTTTGGGTACGGAACACACAGCAAATACGAGACATTTCTTTACTTGTGCAGTATAAATGTAATATGCAAACTAAGTTTAGCACTACTGCAGCTAAAAACCTGCCAGATTATAGATAAGTAGTGCTGGTGGGTTGTTTTGTTCCCCAGAAGGAAAAGCTTAGAGCAGAATATAGAACACTGACAGGGAGCTGGTCTCACAAAAATATGTTTTACATGGAATAAACCCGGATAAAATGCAGTAGATCAAAAGGGGAAGGACCATTTCTAACACAGTGCTTATTTAAGAAATAAAAAATACATATGTGATTCAAATATGATGAATTAACAAGAGTCACAGGGACCTAATAAATTCTATAAATCTATTTCTACAACAAAGCCATGAAGCAGAAACTCTGAGTTCCCACCAGCCTTCCCCACCACTGAGTAAGAGGAGTGTCTGTGGCAGCACTGACACAGCTTCACTCATCTGAAATGTACCTTTGGTGCTTTTCTCTCCTCTATTCCAACTCTGTCAAAACACTCAATGAGGTAGTTCAGCATCTCTGTCTCCTTGCAGTTTTCAATGGTGAAGTGGTCACTGCAGGAATCGGAAACACTTGAGCTGCCAGAGCCTCCCATACTTTAAAACACACAAAAAGCAGAAACAAGGCATTAGGGACAGTTCTTCACCTGGGCACCATCAAACAATTCACCAGCTCTTCCCTCTGCCAATGCTCTGAGCACTCCACCCCGTCTCACACATGGCTTTGTGAGTGTGAGGAGCTCTCCATGTACCAGCTCGTCCAGCCCTGAAGTTCAGAGCTGCAACACGACTCAAGAACCAAGTACCTTATCAGGGAATCACAGAATCAGCTGGGCTGGAAAAGATCTCTGAGATCAGAGTCCAACCCATGGCCCAGCACCAGCTTGTCACCAAGTGCCACAGCCAGTCCCTCCTGAAACCCCTCCAGGGACAGTGACTGCCCCGTGTCCGTGGGCAGCCCATGGACTGATCACTCTCTCTGTTACTACCTAAGGATCTGAAAGACAGCAACAAGGTGCACACCTTCCGTGGGACCAGTGACTCTCTGAATTCTCACCTGGCAACACCAACAAGGAACAGGGTCTGAGCTCTACCTGGCAACACTGCTGGGACACCCAGGACCCCCCAACATTTCCATGCCATGGGGCAGCCCCTGCACAGGCTCCACTTCCAGCACTCCAGCTGGCAATGTCCAAATTCCGTAGCCAGGCACGGAGGGCAGGAGCCTCCCACTGCCGAGAGGAGACCTGAGCTGGCAGACACTTCATGTGCTCCAAGGAAGCAGAATAAATAAAACCAGGAGGCAATACATCCAACCCACTGTTCCTTTAACACTCCCACATTCAGGAGCATTTCATTTCAACTCAGATCACGTCAGTTCCCTCACAGTAAAACACACCATTTCATTAAGTGGCACAGCACTGGGGGGAAAGCCCACTGATACTGTAAACACAAAAACTGAACCTACAGCACCAAAACCTTCCTGAGACTAGAGAGAAATGGAACAGGAGTGAGAACAGTCCCCCGACTCTCCATCTCAGACTTGTTATCTCAACTGAATTCTTCTCTACACAACAGCTTGGCAAAGCTAATTAGAAGCAAAATCCTCATTTTGCAGAAGAGAATTAAGACATGATATATTCACTTCATGTAAATGAAATTTTAAAAATAGCAATTCTGTGGATGGGCTGCTGCAATTCTCAAAGAAAAGTCTGTGGATTTAAATGAAGACCAATTTATAAGCCCCAGATCTTAAACTGGAAAATAAAGAGTATTTGTTTCCTTAAGTGCAGCTTTCTAAAAATCATGTTTAAACCTACAAGCTGTCAAAACTGGAATTTCCTTTAAGCTGCAAAATAATTTACATTTTTATAATGGAGCTGTACAAATCTGTTGTGCAAACTCCACAGTCCAACCAATAAATCAGGGCAAGGTTATTAGTGCTCAGCATCTGGTAGCCCAGCATGTTAAGAAACACAACATACTAATAGCAGCAACCTCTGTTTGCAGAGAGATGTTTCCAGTTATTCAATTAAAACTAACCCATGTAAAACACAGCTCTATTGAAACAGTGCTCACTACCACAAAATTATGCTGGTTTTTACTACAGTCTCTTTTAAACCTCTTGACTTCTCACATTCAGCTTAAAAAATACTCTTTTAAGAATGTAAATTTATATAAAAACCTACTAGTTCTGTAGTTAATAATTCTGTTAATGATTTCACTGCAGCAGCAACTCAAACTACTCTGACACAAAGCTCCTACATCCTTCACACACAAGGTATTGAATGCCTTGGTGTTTTTAAAATGCAAGTTGTTGCATAATTGTACAGCCACTGTGTTTATAATTTAACTAACAACTTATTGCTGCCTGCAAAATGCCAGGACAGAATAAACAACCTAAAACCCCAGAAGCACAGCAGAAATCCTATCCAAAGCCTGGCAACTCAATCCAACATTTGGATTCAAGTGCCAACAGGACAGAAATCAAACACAACAGCGGGGTAAAATAACCCTAAATTCCACATACACAACCCCCTACAGCCCTGTTATGAGTTCACTCTCCTGAAATCTGGGATGGAAAAGAAGAGATGCTGCTTGGAAGGTGTTCAAGGTACCAGTGGCTGTAGCATTTCTTTAGGAAGATGTTTCTGCATCAGCCAAGACAATGAAGGATTACACTGCAATGGAACATAAAACCAGAGCTCTCACCCTGCATTTCTGTTTCCAAGAGCTCTTTTTCCCTTGGCATATCCAGTGTGCTGCAGGATTTTGCACAGCATCTGGCCAGCTCCACCACAGATCTCACCAGTATCAATTCTCACTTTGTTTCCACTACCCTGATGTCACGCAAACAAAAGGGCTTTGCTATATGATTCCCAAATCTCTGTTTTACAGTAAAGAGTCGATCCTTGCCCCTCCTTTCATGGCTGTCCCAGCTACATCAGCCTCTACTACAACCCTGCCAAGGACCAGTTTGAGCTTTCCGGTGTATTTTGTCACAGGCTACAGGAGTGATCCTCATCTGTCCAGCAGCAATGGATCTTCAAAGTCCCCCCGTTTGCACCAGCTGGTTATTTGTCACTGTATCTTTTCCTACACCTTAAGCTTTGCCCTCATCTTCCAGTTGTTCATAGGAAAACACGCACGATGTACCAGGGATTTAAAATTACAGCCATGGGCAAATGCTGTTCCTTCTACTCATACAGTGCATGAGGAGTAACCCTCAAACAGCACTGCAGGGACCATGCTCATTAAGCCTAAACGACAGTATGATTAGCATTTACCTTAGTCACCTCTTCAAGAAAGAGCTGACTAACTGCCCTCATCACACTTGTTTATACACCATCCTCTCCAGGCAGCCAAGTCACAGCGTTCCCCACATTACTTTGAAGATGACTTGACACCACACAGACTGTTAGTTCCTAAACAACCAAACATGCAGGTTACATTCTCTTTCTCAGATACCTGGACCCAAACTGGACACAAGAAAAATCATCATCTTCATTTTCTTCATCACTACTGTCCTCAGACACATCAGAAACGGCAAGAAGGAGGAGGGAGAAAGGGTTGTCGTATAAACTACCACAACAAAAATGGAAAAGGCCATCAGATTTTTTTAAGCCAGAGGAAAGTAAATGGTAGCTTTTCATTTTAAGTCCGTCAAAAATCATCTTCTGTAAACATGCAGACAACGGATAACTCCATGTTAGTAAAACCAAGGCCATACTAACATGCTCTGTTACACTCCCATGAGCTATTCAGGTATCAAAACCACCACACATTTACAACCCAGAAATTGAAAAAAAATTTTTGAGACCCAATGAGAATTGTGGTTGAAGTGGAATGTTCAGACATAACTGAATAGTATTACAATTCTAAGCTAGTGAACTTTAAAGTAATGGTCTCAAAACCTTGTGTGCTCATTTCTCCCTCCTGCAGGGACAAGGGACTCCAGGAGCAGCCAAGAGAGGAAATGCAGTGGTACTTGGCATGACACTCTGAAATAGTGTTTACCTGTAATTTAAATCTGTGCACCAGGGAATCAGATCTAACCCAGTCCAGCAAGTAACAGCTTTCAACAAATTAACTGAAGCCCTACTGAGAAAACTGATTTCAGGGCAGGAGCTTTGTTTGGTTTACTGTCCAGCAGGAGTGACTGAAAGGGAAGCTGACAGTTCCACTGGAACGGATGCACGAAGGGGAGGCAATGAAACCCAGACTGCTACGTTTGCAGTGATCACATCACACCTGAGATGCTGCAGAAGCAGGTTTAGCGTTTTGGCACAGACAGCCAGTTAGCCAGTCAAGGGATTAGAGCAAACCCAAACACAGAAACCAGCTCGGGTGAGTAGGGTGAGCTCAGCACACACGGGCGTGCTCCCAGCCTGGCCACGCCCGGCACAGCACACACACACACACACACACACACACACACGGGCCTGGCAAATACCTAGGAGGGATCCTGCCCTGCAGGGAGGGCCGCCCGCGCCAGGCACCGGGAGAGGCCGCGGGCCTCTGTCTGGATGGCAGGGCTGGCACGGCTGGAGGGCTCGCAGCCGTGGCTGGAGGGCTTGGTGAACTAGATGGGATGGAAATACTCAAGGAACGTGGGGTGGAAGAAGCGGAAAAGCCTCCAGGATGGGCCACAGTGTATGGCCGGTACCTCGGGGAAGGCGGCTGTGTCCAGGCAGGGCTGGTCGCTGTGAGGTGAGAGCTGACGGGAAGGGGAGGCACAGCTGTGCTGGCAACTGAACTGGCTGGTGGGGTAAGAGATGAACCAGTCATTGGTACATAGCTTGTGAAATTGGTAGGAGGAGCTGGACTAGTCCCATAGAGACTAAACCAGTTACAGGGGAAAAAGAAAAAACAAAAAAAAGCAATGATTTAGGATATGCAGAAAAAGAGTGAAAAAGACAAAATGAGCAAGAGAAGTCCTTGCCCTTCTGATGACTCTTCAGCAATATTTCTGCAGCTCACACACATTATTCCTTTCTACTGTGGCTGAATAAAACTACGTCACAATCTACACACTTTCAAATGTCACTTTGTGAAGCAAGTTGGGGATACTTCTCAGCAGGAAACAGTTACATGGCTTGGATCTATCAAATACAGTTGTAGCCATGGCAGTGTAATCAAAAATGGTGAAATGGACGGACATTCACATGAAAAAGAGTGAAAAACTTTCAAAATGGATTCTATTTCTCGTTCTCGGGACACTTCTATGCCCCTCTCTCTTCTAGTCTACCAATCAATATTCAAGTGAAATCAGCATTCAGCTTTAATCAGAAGTCACCTGGACAACGAACTGGAACCAAAGGAGCCCACATTACAGAACATGGGGCTGCTGCCTGGGTTGGAGCCCATGGTTAGGATGAGGCTTCTGTCGGGAGAGCGGGCGGCTGCAGCAATGGGCTGGGATGTAGCTGTCAGGCTGGCAAAGGGGTTTTCATCCCTTGCCTGGGTGGACATCATCAGCACTTCCATCAAAATCTGCCCAATCAAGTCCTTAAAATCTGAAAACACTGTTAAGAAGAAGAGAGTCAGTGTCCTCAGCTACACATTAGTCAAGAGATGTAAACATTAGCAGAGAATTCAGCTAAAAAGGACAGAAAGAGACTTCTGTGAATTAAGTGCTGCTTTTGGCAAAAACAACACACTGACACATCTATAATTATCACTCTGCCTGTATTAACTAGGTTCTGGAATTACAGCTACACAAAAATACAGCTTTTAAGGGAAAATGCAGAAGATCAAAGATGACCTAATGCTGCTACTGTCGGTTATTAAAGTTGTCTTGTGTGTTCCACTCGTATTTTCCCACCCTGTTGTTGAGTTGGGCAAGTTGTGTCATAAAGGAAAAAACCCCCATGCATACACACCCCACACATAAAGTAACAATTCTTCATTTGGTCGTATCTTACAGCTAACATAGAAAACATACATTGTTATGTTAAATAATCAGGAATCCTTGGCTTATCAAATTAACTGCTGGATGTCTGTTAAGATGGAAGACAACGCATTAATTCAGTTAAAGGTTTCTGAATAAAATAAATGCAACCAGCAACCCTGGGTGAGCACATTAGCTTGATGACAGAAAACACAACCAACAAGAGCAGGGTGGAACAGGAGCTACAACCCATCAGTCCCCTGTCCCTGCTCCAGGACTCCACTTCCTGCCACATCTGCTGAGAGCAGATGCTGAAACTGAGCAAAGAGCACAAGCAGGTGGCTCTGGCATTGCAGCAAAGAGAGAAAAAGCGAAACAAAGAGAGGGGAACATGCCACTCAAGGGAAGCCACCCCCCAGCAGTGCCAGACGCTCAGGTGCCCACCTTCCTTTGGGTTCTGCTTGAACTGGGCAGAGAGGGAGTTGAGGAAGATCACGTCTCTGTCTCGGTCCTTCCAGGAGACTCTGAAGATCTTACAGACCAGCTGCAGAGCTTGTTCCTCAGACACTTCTGACCCAGACAGAGGCTCCTTGGGGGTAACAAAACACAATCAACACCTTCGCAATTGTGTTGGTCAAGTCACAATCAGGTACAGATCTTCTTCAAATGGCTTCAGCCTAACTCTAACTGGTGGATTTTGTATCCTTACAAAGGAATATTGACACATTTGACAAAATTTGGAAAAAACACCTGAAGAAACACAAGGGATGCCCCCCACCCTGCCAGTGGAAGGCTGCCCTTGAGTGCAGGCTGTTTGCTGCCCAGCACACACTGCAGGCAGCCCGGGGCAGGGGGGAAGGATCCTGTGGCAGGTTATTGCTCCGTGGCTTTAGGCCAGGCTTTTACCAACAGACCTCACTCCTGACAGTGCAGGAATAAACAGACACATCTAATGAGCACTGCAGGGACTGCTGTAGGAACTTCTCTCTGCTGAACTGATGTCCCATTTCTTTATGGCTCTATTTCACATGGGCCTTAAAATCAAATGACAAAGAGGGCAATTCCAGGAGTGGATTAGAGCTTTGTACTTGCTTTCTATTTTTCTACTTTAAAGGATTCTACCAGCTCTCTAAACCTAGACAGCTAAATCTTCTTATGTATTTTCTTATAATATCTGAGGAAAACCTTATTACACAGCACTACTCCAGCACACACAACATCTGAAGCAGCACTTTGGGAGTAGACTGCCAAGTGCTATACAAATACGATGCAACAATCCTCAAAGTCTCTTAAGAAATGGTTCTTCAGACTTACTGTGTATTAAAAAATAGATGTGGGCATTAATAGTTCACTTTGTTATAGGATATAGAACAACACATTTTCTTCAGGGTTTTCAAATATCATTTTTAAACCAATCTGGGACATTAAAATGCAGCTTTGATACCGGAAGTTTTGACTTGTTTTACCCTCACACAGATTTTAATGAGAAAATGCAGTGAAGACATTGTTTACAGGTGACATCTGAGGGCTGGTTCCATCCTCTCCAAGACACATGTCCAAGCTATGGAGAGGGCTGAGCTCATCCCTGCTCCTGCCTCACCCAAACCACACTGACCTTGTCTGTCAGACTCCGTTTCTCTCTGCGATCATTCTCATCCACCTCCATGTTTTCAATTCCTGAATCCACATCTACCTGGGACATACTGTAAGTGGACATTAGAGAAGCCTGTTAACTTGTGGGAAGCTGCAGACAGTCCTCTGAAGATGCTGACTGAAGGAGTGTCCCCTTAAGTAGAAGCAACAGAGAACCCAGTGCACAAACAGCAATTAAAATCACTGGTTGATAAATGCTCCTCATACTACATTTATTTTGAGTTCAAGAATTCTAACTCCTTTAGCAGGCAATGCACAGCCATCACATCCCATAACCTTTTCTTTCTTAAACAGAGTAGCTGAATTATCCCCACCAGACACACTCATCACTTAATGTCTAAGATAATGCTTTGTCTTTTACCACTTTAGGTCAGGAATTCCCATTAAAGCCAGACTAGAAAAAGCATTACACTGGTCTAAGCAGTGTGTGATTTTTATGCATTAAGCCCTGCTACATTAACACAGGTGGGAGGGAGAAAGGGCAGAGCCTTGTCCTGGTAAGAGGTTTGATCATCAGCATTGTGCAATGTTTGCTGGCTTTTACAAGCCAGTATTTGTTACCTTTTCTCACAGGAGACACTGTCAATATCCATGCTCTGGGACCGAGAGAGAGACTGAGACTGGGTTTCAAGGCTGTTGGATGGAGAACTGCTGAGGGAACTCACTCCTTCACTGCTCTGGCTTCTGTGGGCTACTCCTAGAGAACAGGCACCACATGTTATTTGGATGCAAAAGGAGAGGAAATACTGTTTTTCAATCCAGCTCTTAAGTGTTCTTAGCAATACATTAGAAAATAAATGTCAATAATATTCACAGTTGACTACAGATAATCACATTAGCTACCTCCCCCTGCAGCAGCAATGTAGGAATGCTTACCTGCATTAAGCACAGAGAACAAAGCTAAATTTGCATTCAGGAAAAGCTCCGAGATTCACTCCCATAAAAACTGATCTTTTGTAAGGCTGCTCTGTTTACTGCCTTAAGATCTTGTCAAAGCCATCTAAAGTCTGTCCTATCAGAAGAGAACTTCCCACTGGGCCATTTCAATGGAGTTAACTTGGGTGAGGATACAGGACACACACACTCCCACAGTTTACTGGGAAATTATCAGTACTTTTCCTTCTGTACAAGAACAAAATAAGCACCCAAGAAGTCCTAACAACATGTACCCAGTGTAACACCACCACCATCATGACTTTGGAGGAGGGCTGATGTGTGTCAGGGTACGAACAGATGGGCTCCCTCTGCAAGGGACACTTCTCCAGAGAAGTGTTAGACACCAGCATGGTAGGAGGGAAGTTATATCTGTAACTCCAAATAAAGCAGAACAAGCCTTGCATTCAACAACAAGGGTTATTGGTGAGTAACTGTAGGGCTATAGCTGGGTGTTATCATTCATAAACAACATTCACACAGCATTTTTGAGCCCGTTGGGTGTTCAAGAATGGAGACAAGAACCAAGACCCTCCAAGAAAAGTTATGTTTCGCTTAACCACCTATTTGCCTATATTAATATGACTATATTACAAGTCTACAAGAGATTTCACCCAGGCAGCAAGAAAAAGTCAAGGAAAAAACCTCAGTCTCAGGTCTAACTGTCTGTTTCCTGCAGTGCTGGGATTCTGGTGGTGCAGCTCTGACACTGAGCCCTTGCAGAAGGCACAGCCCCAGAGCTCAGCACCAAGCATATCCAAATGCCAAGGGGGGTGCCTGGGTTGAGCAAGGGTGCTCAGGTCAGTCAGGTTAAATAAAAGCAACTTTCAAGGGCAGAACTGCAATGATGCAGATTCCCCAGGGGTAACACCCAGAGCACTACACTGTCAGTGGCACGGGAGGGCCGAGGGCAGCAGGGAATTCCAGCATGCAGCTGATACAAGATATTTGAGTTACAGCCTTGTTTTACTTCAGTACATCATCCATATAAAAGGGGCAAAATTACGTGAGTTCTTCATCTCTCCTCCTCCCTGTTCCCAAAGAAAATCTGGCTAAGTCAGTGGATAAAGAGACCAGAGCAAACATGGCTTACCAGGGCAAAGGACTTCACTGTTCTGCATTCCCTTGGGGTCTGACTCTCACTGCCAGGAAAATGTACTTTATCAGTGATGCTGCAGCTCTCATTAAGAGGCCTCCTCAGTCCTACCACCTTTTCACACAAATCTTCCAGAATATACTTGCATCTGTACTTTGCTGGATCAGGTACACAATGAGATACCTGACATCTAAAGCTCCTGTTATCACTGATACTCGGGTTTTAAGTTCTACAAAATATTTTCAAAATACATACAAAATAATGATCCTATTTTCCATTAAATTGGTGTCTAAGTCTGATCTCACCATGACAGGCAATTCTTGAGAACAATGGATGCTTACAAGGACACCATTCTGCTGGGGCTGCTCTGTATGTTCAAATGAATTAAAATCCTCTGCAGTCACTTTATGCTGCTGAAAGGAACTGCTGCAAACCACACAGCATTAGCTGAGTCCTCATTTATGCTACATAAACACAGCAGATTATCTTTTTTCCTGATTCCCAGTTTAACCAAATCTCTTACCCTGTGTGGGAAAGGCACACATTATTGAATAGCTGCAGTGAAGGCACTGTAGGAAGCAAAACCTGTACCTTCTGTTTCTGGCCATCAGCCAGTCTGGCCTGCACAGTCAGGTACTGCCCAGATGGACTCTTAAAAAACAAACCTCCCAGATCTTCACCATCCAACCACTCCAAACCATGACAAACCTGCCTGCCACCACCGGGACACTTCTCCCTTCACGTACACGTTTCCACACCTCCTGCTCTGTTGGCATTATTGTTTATCCAGTTGTGCACCAGGAAGGATCGGGATCTCATCTATTTGAAAACTAAACATTTATTTTTCCTGGGTTAGTTTTCACCTGGATTAAGTCCATGACCCACCTCACCACACAGCTGCAACAAATACTCCATTCAGCTAGAGTGAGACCTAAGATGGATTAAAATAGTCATGTAACCACAGGCTGAGGGAACACAGAGAGTGAACTCTGCACTGTTCTTAAAAAAAAGTCACCTCTGCTTCTGGGTTGCTGTCTGTAATCATGAGGACAATACAGATGTTCAATTCCCTCTGCAAAGAGATTTTCTCAGGAAAAGCTTTTGACAGCTTTTCTCTGTCCTGCTTTGGATACAAGGCAACAGAACAACGAGGAAAGAGTCACTCCTAGGTATTCCTGAACAGCACTGTCACTAAACTACAAGATTTAAACATGTAAATAAAATATGCTACTTGCCAAAGGGAAAAACATAACATTTCAGAGAGCAAATAGGTAAATGAGAAAGAATTCTGCAATCTTATCAAGTAACATTGGGGAAAATGTTATTTCTATCAAATTATTAGAGATGATATTGAAAACCTGGTTAAGAACAATGCTGACATTTGTTTTGTGGTTGGTTTTGTGAACTTCTTTGGTAAGAAACACAAGAGGCAAAACAATTCAAGTTTTCAGATAAAGACCACAATACTGGCAAACATGACAGTTTGTTCTGATTTCCAAGACAGACAACTTGAAATAAAAATTCATTTATTGTAGGTCAAATATGGTATAAATATAAGAATATTGTCTTCACCTCTCTGCAGAGCAACTCTCCCAACTTCCCCTGCTTGCTGCATTTGTCTGATTTTAACACATCAGCTCTTATTTGCATCTTCTGAAATAAATACCATTTGTAAGCATTCTGCTTGTATTCACTCCAGTAAATTGACTGGCAAAGCAATACAAAGCAGAAAGCAAACACTTCATTCTTGCATTGACAACGCACAGTCACAACCTGCTATTTTTAATTGTGCCGAATGCTCGTAATTAAAGATCAAAAATGAACTTGGGACTGATTGCTGAAATGGACCTAGAAGCCAATCAATAAAAACTGTGCTGCAAGACTGGAAAGGGATTTTTCCTGTCTCCTTGACAGATCTTTCCTGTAACATTGTGCAATATTAAACTGTATTGCAAGTTCTTCAAGTTTTGGTAACCCGTATTTAAATGCCAGGAGTTTACTTACACTTGGAAAACAACAGTAAATGGAATAAATGGAAAACCATTTATCACTTGGAAAACGAAAATCAGAAGTACCTTCTCTCAGGGTTTTATAGCGTGTTTCTGAGAATTGCTCCTCGGCACAGCAGAAGCAGCAGCACAGCAGTGTGTGCTCCGAGGCCCAGGAGGCGCGTGCTGGGTGTGGGGTGTGGCCAGAGGCACAGCCTACCTGATGCCCCGATGGGAGAGGTAGCTGGGGTCATGCTGTGCACGCTCAGGCCCAGGCTGTGCGAGGGCCCCGGCGCTGCCGCCGCCACGGGCGGGCCCGGGGGGGTCTCTCTCTGCGGGGACGTCAGGGGGGTCGAGGGCTGGGACAAGGAGCCTCCTGCCAACCGCGCCAGGCGCCTCCGACGGATCTGCACGGGGACAGGGACAGAACACAGCACGTGAGCACCTCTGGCTGCAGCACCGACACCTGCACACGCTGCCCAGGCTGCCCTTTGCCCTCCCTCCCAGCAGGGTATTGACTCCCGGCAAGGCAAATATTGACCCTTTCCCTGCCACCTGCTCCGCGGGCTCACCGCTGTCACAACACAACAGTGCCCGCGATGCCACAACTGTAAGTGCGTGTTTGCTGCCTTGGGAAACCATTTGCACAGGACAAGGCTGCGCTTGTCCCTCCAGGGTTGTGTAACACACGTTTAACATCTAGTGCTCACCAATTTCCAACCCTGCAGCGCTCCTCCTCATTTACTCTGGCATTTGACGAACTGCGTTAATGTGATAAAAGGGACAACATGGATGTGACCTTTGCTTTAACTTCACACCACGTGGTACCAATATGTGCAAAGGAAGGGCCAGTTGGAAGTTATGCCAGAGCACCACTGTCCCAGTTAACCTGAAACACAACTGCAACACCAAAAACATACAACTCGTGTGCTGGGCAGAAGCACCTTGAGCAGTAATAACAGGATAAAAAACCTCCTCTCATCACCTAGGGACATTCCACCACACAGAATCTAAAACCCAGCTTTTTTATGTTACTTTTAAGACAGAGAAGCATCTGCCTTCAAAATCCAGCTCTCACAAACCTATTCATTAAAAATTGTACATGATCACAGAACACAGATTATACCTGAGGAATAAAGGGACAAATAAAACTTAATAAAACTCAGTTTTTAAGTGCTTCAGGTTTCTCATAAATGAAAAACAGGACGTGTTCCCAAAGCTTACATCTTCAGCTTGAAACAGGCCCAAAATAAAAGGACCATATTTGAGGGTGTCAGCTCCCTGCAAAAATGAGCAATTCCTGTTATTCTCTTTGTATTATGACAGTCAAGCATTGCACACAACTTAACAGTTTTCATTTCTGCTCATAATCCTAAAGAACTGCCAAGCAAATGAAAGACTGAACAAAAGATTTGTGTCAAGTCAATGTCTACGCTACATTCCTGTACCATTTAATGGCCTGTGAAACCTACTCCAACAGGAAGAAAAACAGATCAAATTAAATCAGACTTCAAGAACTGTGGGAAAACAGTGTCTGGAACTAAATCTCCCTCCACGACAGGTGTCACCACATGAACATGGAAGGCAGTGAGAATTATTTTTTTATTTAAGACCCAAAAAACAATAAATCTATGAATAGAATCTCCTAATCCTTCCCCCTTGTCAAGCAACATAGGGGAGCTTATATAGGGGAGCATAAATAAATTGTTCAGCTTTGCTGTAAGTAAAAGTAATACATATGGGTTTCTCTCCACCTGTGCCTTACAGCTTGATTTTTCAGCTGTTGACCCACCTGTTTATCTGGAAAAATTACAGAACTACCTCAGCCCCCAGAGGTGTAACTGAGAAAATGTCAGCTACACGTCCCCATATCTGCTTTCCGTCCTGCTGAATCCAAATGAAGCGTTCATAGCTCACAAAATACCAAAATATCATTAGTAAAACAACCCAGCTGAACTGAAACCTCTTTGGATTGGGGGTTTGATTTAAAATTTTACAGCTCTTTCCTCTCCCTTAAACAGACCCATAACTACGCATTTCACAGGAAGGAATGGAAACAAAATACAAATACGCACACAAGGAGTCCATATATGCAGCAGTGTTTGAAGGAGAGAGACAAAGATTGATTTTCTTGCTTTTTATATAATTAATGTGATGTGAAACTCTTCCACAACTGTTCAGTCATCCTTGCTAGCAAGTCCCAAATCTGATGTTAGGAAGGAGATGTATGAGGACAAAAAGGCAGAGATAATAACCAATACATTTATCAATTTGTTCTCAAGTACAGCCCAGCGTTGATTACTCAAACAAGGTCACCTCTCCATCATCTCCCAGTTCGAGGCGGATAATTGGGGTCACTTGTGGCACTCAGCATTCCTGTCCCTACAGTGCTGGGCCAGATGAATGCCCAAGTTCCAGCAGATCCAACTGCAATCAGCACTGCTCAAACAGGAGGGCACCAGGACAGACCTTCTGCCTTGTACCTGTCCTCTCAGTCCATCACCCACCCACCTTGCTCTGGGACCAAGGCCCGGGGCAGAACCTGCCCTGAACAGAGTCTGAGACGTGCCTGGAACAAGAAACATGCACAGACACCGAGCTGCTTTCCAGAAGATACTGCAATGGAAACTAACACAATGCTTTCCCCTGCCCCTTCAAGGATGGTAAATTATATTTACCTTCCTCACTGCTGAAAAAAGTAACATTAAAATAGAAACAAACTCCGAATAATTCTTCCACTGACAGAGACAGCTTTCACAACTGAGGGTACATTGAGCAAATAAAGGACCAGATCTGGTTCTTGGATAACCTGAGCTGTCATATTCCTTTAGGTTTACACAAAATTATCGTAGGAATCTGAAGTTTGATCTGAAGATTAGGAAGAAAAGGAGAAAAAAAAGGAAAAACAAGAATACCATCTAGAAGGGTAAACATACAGGCTGAAAAAGAAGCTTGAAAACACATAAAGTATAAAACTGGTGGACACATTCCATCCAGTTAATTCCCTGTGTCTTCAGACTGAACAGCACAGAGAGGAGAGAGATGGGCTTGATGCTGAGGGGGCTCAGAAAACAGCACAAAGGAGACCCCAACGTGTTTCCTTCACATAACACAGACAACAGGTCAGAACTGGGGGAGCTCCACGTGACCTGCTCCCCATTTGGGCTGAGTGACTCCCCAAATTACCACAAAGCAGCACATAGCTGGGGGTTTAAACTATTTACTTAGGGAAGTTTAGGGTGTTTGAATAATCCCCAACCCTTGATTTCAGCAATAAATACCTGCAACAGTGACATATGACAAAGCTGGTCTGTGTCATTGTTACCCAACAGTGACAGGTTATTTAGTGCTAACATTGTTTGCTCCATAGCCCACCTTCCCTACAGAGCACAGCTCCACAACACACCCTTTAAAATCTTAATTAAAAATAAATATAATTGGTTGAATGGAAAGAGCACATTGGTTTTTAACTAGCAGACTTTGCTGGACTATGCCTTTGAATGGCAGTTTTCAGAAACATGTTTTTGATCTTAGTGCAAAATATTGGGAAAATGTCAGTGAGGAACACTGTTGACAGCAGTGGAAAATACCTTCTTGAAGCCAAAACACAGCCTATAATCCCAAAGCCATTGCCAATTGTATACATCTCTCTGCTCTTTACCTTGCAATCCATTAGTGTTATAATTAATTATGGTTTGATATAAGAAGGTAATGCTATCTGGAGGAGGCTTGCAATTACTTTAAACTTTTTTTCACCTTTAGTCATGGCCTGATAAAAAGTTTGAGTCTAAAGGAAGTCACATCTAAGGTATTTTAGGAGGAGATTTTTCCACACAGTCTGATGCAGGGCCCACTGCACCAAATAACAGTAAAGTGGAGATGTGGAGAAATATTAAAATAGGCTTGGCTCTGACTTTTCAGTGAGGGATCCATTAATAGCAAGAAGTGACACAGTGACTCTCCTCAAATGACACAAGATTGTCTCAAGCAATCACCTAAAAGGCCAGCCAGCCTGGTCCTTGCTGAACTGGACAAGAAAGACATGGAACATTTTGAGTCACTGGAGACAAATACTTTGCCAGAAAAGGTGGATGAGTTCCCCCTGGAGAACTCCTGCCCTGCAGCCTCCGAGCCACAATGCAGTGGCTTGATGATGTCAGCAGTGCTGAGGCAGTGACACAAACAAGCTTCCATAGGTTAAATCATTCTGAAATTAATCATAAGACACCTCACCATCAGGGCAGTTCAACAATGAGAAGAACTGCATGTAAACAAAGTACTGACAAAATACACCTGTAAAACTGGACATCCCTTTTCACAGCAGAAATTACAACACCCCTCTCTTGTCCTGTTCTCCCCAGTGTGGGAATTGCACTCCTTTCCTCAGTGCTCTCAGACTATGAGGATTTCATCAAGTAAACAGCACAAAGCATTTTCTCCTACATCGTGATGCAACACAGTGGGATTGCTAAATCATGATACACAACATAATCCAAAACATCTTAACCTCATGGAATGCAAATCCGAGAGGCTCCAGCAGCCACTGCCCTGCAATCGCCCCCCAAGGTATGGTACAGAACAACAATAACACCTTTTGAGCCTCCCTGGCACACAAGGACAGCCCTGAGCCTCTACTGCAGCTGGCCTAATACATTTTATATGCATGCCATACACATAAATATTAAATTATTATTTTAATGTTATGACAGATTTCAAGTTTTCAAGATTTGGGCATTACACTGGGACAGTGGGAAACTCCCCACATCCTGATCAGTACCAGGACACAATCCATTTGGAAGTCCTATAATATATGGCCAAAACATAAGACCTCAGTCTATGTTAAAAACCAAAGCAAACCAAACTACCACCCTTTAAAACGAAGAAACAAGAAACAGTTCAGGTTATTCCATGCCAGAGGTTTGCCCCTTACAACTTAACACTGCAAGGTTTCAGGGAAAGAACAAGAAATTGAATAAACGGAGAAAAGGAAATCAAAGGAAGCACGGGAAAACTGACAAGCCTGTTTCAGGCAGAAAGAACATTAAATATCAAGGCCACAAACACGTCCATCTTGCTGCTCAGCAGAGTCTGAGGCTGCGAGACTGTCAGTGCAGTGCTATGTGAAAGGGCCGGGTGTTTCAGCTCACACCCAGGACACGGGCAGGCGCAGCGCCGGGCACTGCGAGGGGACCCGCCGCACACAAAGGCCACCCGGCAGCTGGGAGAGGAAAATAAACAATTAACCGAGAGAGCAGAACCCGAGCGCAGGGCCGGGCCGGGGGGGCGGCGGGGGGCGCGAGAGACCCCCCGGCCCGGGCCCGGGGCGAGGGCCCCGCCCCCCCCCCCCCCCCCCCCCCCCCCCGCCCCCCCCCCCCCCG